>OX402051.1:23254317-23597537 GCA_947859365.1 Archips crataeganus | reverse complement strand
ACCCTAACCTAACCTAACCTAACCTAACCTAACCTAACCTAACCTAACCTAACCTAACCTAACCTAACCTAACCTAACCTAACCTAACCTAACCTAACCTAACCTAACCTAACCTAACCTAACCTAACCTAACCTAACCTAACCTAACCTAACCTCACCTAACCTAACCTAACCTAACCTAACCTAACCTAACCTAACCTAACCTAACCTAACCTAACCTAACCTAACCTAACCTAACCTAACCTAACCTAACCTAACCTAACCTAACCTAACCTAACCTAACCTAACCTAACCTAACCTAACCTAACCTAACCTAACCTAACCTAACCTAACCTAACCTAACCTAACCTAACCTAACCTAACCTAACCTAACCTAACCTAACCTAACCTAACCTAACCTAACCTAACCTAACCTAACCTAACCTAACCTAACCTAACCTAACCTAACCTAACCTAACCTAACCTAACCTAACCTAACCTAACCTAACCTAACCTAACCTAACCTAACCTAACCTAACCTAACCTAACCTAACCTAACCTAACCTAACCTAACCTAACCTAACCTAACCTAACCTAACCTAACCTAACCTAACCTAACCTAACCTAACCTAACCTAACCTAACCTAACCTAACCTAACCTAACCTAACCTAACCTAACCTAACCTAACCTAACCTAACCTAACCTAACCTAACCTAACCTAACCTAACCTAACCTAACCTAACCTAACCTAACCTAACCTAACCTAACCTAACCTAACCTAACCTAACCTAACCTAACCTAACCTAACCTAACCTAACCTAACCTAACCTAACCTAACCTAACCTAACCTAACCTAACCTAACCTAACCTAACCTAACCTAACCTAACCTAACCTAACCTAACCTAACCTAACCTAACCTAACCTAACCTAACCTAACCTAACCTAACCTAACCTAACCTAACCTAACCTAACCTAACCTAACCTAACCTAACCTAACCTAACCTAACCTAACCTAACCTAACCTAACCTAACCTAACCTAACCTAACCTAACCTAACCTAACCTAACCTAACCTAACCTAACCTAACCTAACCTAACCTAACCTAACCTAACCTAACCTAACCTAACCTAACCTAACCTAACCTAACCTAACCTAACCTAACCTAACCTAACCTAACCTAACCTAACCTAACCTAACCTAACCTAACCTAACCTAACCTAACCTAACCTAACCTAACCTAACCTAACCTAACCTAACCTAACCTAACCTAACCTAACCTAACCTAACCTAACCTAACCTAACCTAACCTAACCTAACCTAACCTAACCTAACCTAACCTAACCTAACCTAACCTAACCTAACCTAACCTAACCTAACCTAACCTAACCTAACCTAACCTAACCTAACCTAACCTAACCTAACCTAACCTAACCTAACCTAACCTAACCTAACCTAACCTAACCTAACCTAACCTAACCTAACCTAACCTAACCTAACCTAACCTAACCTAACCTAACCTAACCTAACCTAACCTAACCTAACCTAACCTAACCTAACCTAACCTAACCTAACCTAACCTAACCTAACCTAACCTAACCTAACCTAACCTAACCTAACCTAACCTAACCTAACCTAACCTAACCTAACCTAACCTAACCTAACCTAACCTAACCTAACCTAACCTAACCTAACCTAACCTAACCTAACCTAACCTAACCTAACCTAACCTAACCTAACCTAACCTAACCTAACCTAACCTAACCTAACCTAACCTAACCTAACCTAACCTAACCTAACCTAACCTAACCTAACCTAACCTAACCTAACCTAACCTAACCTAACCTAACCTAACCTAACCTAACCTAACCTAACCTAACCTAACCTAACCTAACCTAACCTAACCTAACCTAACCTAACCTAACCTAACCTAACCTAACCTAACCTAACCTAACCTAACCTAACCTAACCTAACCTAACCTAACCTAACCTAACCTAACCTAACCTAACCTAACCTAACCTAACCTAACCTAACCTAACCTAACCTAACCTAACCTAACCTAACCTAACCTAACCTAACCTAACCTAACCTAACCTAACCTAACCTAACCTAACCTAACCTAACCTAACCTAACCTAACCTAACCTAACCTAACCTAACCTAACCTAACCTAACCTAACCTAACCTAACCTAACCTAACCTAACCTAACCTAACCTAACCTAACCTAACCTAACCTAACCTAACCTAACCTAACCTAACCTAACCTAACCTAACCTAACCTAACCTAACCTAACCTAACCTAACCTAACCTAACCTAACCTAACCTAACCTAACCTAACCTAACCTAACCTAACCTAACCTAACCTAACCTAACCTAACCTAACCTAACCTAACCTAACCTAACCTAACCTAACCTAACCTAACCTAACCTAACCTAACCTAACCTAACCTAACCTAACCTAACCTAACCTAACCTAACCTAACCTAACCTAACCTAACCTAACCTAACCTAACCTAACCTAACCTAACCTAACCTAACCTAACCTAACCTAACCTAACCTAACCTAACCTAACCTAACCTAACCTAACCTAACCTAACCTAACCTAACCTAACCTAACCTAACCTAACCTAACCTAACCTAACCTAACCTAACCTAACCTAACCTAACCTAACCTAACCTAACCTAACCTAACCTAACCTAACCTAACCTAACCTAACCTAACCTAACCTAACCTAACCTAACCTAACCTAACCTAACCTAACCTAACCTAACCTAACCTAACCTAACCTAACCTAACCTAACCTAACCTAACCTAACCTAACCTAACCTAACCTAACCTAACCTAACCTAACCTAACCTAACCTAACCTAACCTAACCTAACCTAACCTAACCTAACCTAACCTAACCTAACCTAACCTAACCTAACCTAACCTAACCTAACCTAACCTAACCTAACCTAACCTAACCTAACCTAACCTAACCTAACCTAACCTAACCTAACCTAACCTAACCTAACCTAACCTAACCTAACCTAACCTAACCTAACCTAACCTAACCTAACCTAACCTAACCTAACCTAACCTAACCTAACCTAACCTAACCTAACCTAACCTAACCTAACCTAACCTAACCTAACCTAACCTAACCTAACCTAACCTAACCTAACCTAACCTAACCTAACCTAACCTAACCTAACCTAACCTAACCTAACCTAACCTAACCTAACCTAACCTAACCTAACCTAACCTAACCTAACCTAACCTAACCTAACCTAACCTAACCTAACCTAACCTAACCTAACCTAACCTAACCTAACCTAACCTAACCTAACCTAACCTAACCTAACCTAACCTAACCTAACCTAACCTAACCTAACCTAACCTAACCTAACCTAACCTAACCTAACCTAACCTAACCTAACCTAACCTAACCTAACCTAACCTAACCTAACCTAACCTAACCTAACCTAACCTAACCTAACCTAACCTAACCTAACCTAACCTAACCTAACCTAACCTAACCTAACCTAACCTAACCTAACCTAACCTAACCTAACCTAACCTAACCTAACCTAACCTAACCTAACCTAACCTAACCTAACCTAACCTAACCTAACCTAACCTAACCTAACCTAACCTAACCTAACCTAACCTAACCTAACCTAACCTAACCTAACCTAACCTAACCTAACCTAACCTAACCTAACCTAACCTAACCTAACCTAACCTAACCTAACCTAACCTAACCTAACCTAACCTAACCTAACCTAACCTAACCTAACCTAACCTAACCTAACCTAACCTAACCTAACCTAACCTAACCTAACCTAACCTAACCTAACCTAACCTAACCTAACCTAACCTAACCTAACCTAACCTAACCTAACCTAACCTAACCTAACCTAACCTAACCTAACCTAACCTAACCTAACCTAACCTAACCTAACCTAACCTAACCTAACCTAACCTAACCTAACCTAACCTAACCTAACCTAACCTAACCTAACCTAACCTAACCTAACCTAACCTAACCTAACCTAACCTAACCTAACCTAACCTAACCTAACCTAACCTAACCTAACCTAACCTAACCTAACCTAACCTAACCTAACCTAACCTAACCTAACCTAACCTAACCTAACCTAACCTAACCTAACCTAACCTAACCTAACCTAACCTAACCTAACCTAACCTAACCTAACCTAACCTAACCTAACCTAACCTAACCTAACCTAACCTAACCTAACCTAACCTAACCTAACCTAACCTAACCTAACCTAACCTAACCTAACCTAACCTAACCTAACCTAACCTAACCTAACCTAACCTAACCTAACCTAACCTAACCTAACCTAACCTAACCTAACCTAACCTAACCTAACCTAACCTAACCTAACCTAACCTAACCTAACCTAACCTAACCTAACCTAACCTAACCTAACCTAACCTAACCTAACCTAACCTAACCTAACCTAACCTAACCTAACCTAACCTAACCTAACCTAACCTAACCTAACCTAACCTAACCTAACCTAACCTAACCTAACCTAACCTAACCTAACCTAACCTAACCTAACCTAACCTAACCTAACCTAACCTAACCTAACCTAACCTAACCTAACCTAACCTAACCTAACCTAACCTAACCTAACCTAACCTAACCTAACCTAACCTAACCTAACCTAACCTAACCTAACCTAACCTAACCTAACCTAACCTAACCTAACCTAACCTAACCTAACCTAACCTAACCTAACCTAACCTAACCTAACCTAACCTAACCTAACCTAACCTAACCTAACCTAACCTAACCTAACCTAACCTAACCTAACCTAACCTAACCTAACCTAACCTAACCTAACCTAACCTAACCTAACCTAACCTAACCTAACCTAACCTAACCTAACCTAACCTAACCTAACCTAACCTAACCTAACCTAACCTAACCTAACCTAACCTAACCTAACCTAACCTAACCTAACCTAACCTAACCTAACCTAACCTAACCTAACCTAACCTAACCTAACCTAACCTAACCTAACCTAACCTAACCTAACCTAACCTAACCTAACCTAACCTAACCTAACCTAACCTAACCTAACCTAACCTAACCTAACCTAACCTAACCTAACCTAACCTAACCTAACCTAACCTAACCTAACCTAACCTAACCTAACCTAACCTAACCTAACCTAACCTAACCTAACCTAACCTAACCTAACCTAACCTAACCTAACCTAACCTAACCTAACCTAACCTAACCTAACCTAACCTAACCTAACCTAACCTAACCTAACCTAACCTAACCTAACCTAACCTAACCTAACCTAACCTAACCTAACCTAACCTAACCTAACCTAACCTAACCTAACCTAACCTAACCTAACCTAACCTAACCTAACCTAACCTAACCTAACCTAACCTAACCTAACCTAACCTAACCTAACCTAACCTAACCTAACCTAACCTAACCTAACCTAACCTAACCTAACCTAACCTAACCTAACCTAACCTAACCTAACCTAACCTAACCTAACCTAACCTAACCTAACCTAACCTAACCTAACCTAACCTAACCTAACCTAACCTAACCTAACCTAACCTAACCTAACCTAACCTAACCTAACCTAACCTAACCTAACCTAACCTAACCTAACCTAACCTAACCTAACCTAACCTAACCTAACCTAACCTAACCTAACCTAACCTAACCTAACCTAACCTAACCTAACCTAACCTAACCTAACCTAACCTAACCTAACCTAACCTAACCTAACCTAACCTAACCTAACCTAACCTAACCTAACCTAACCTAACCTAACCTAACCTAACCTAACCTAACCTAACCTAACCTAACCTAACCTAACCTAACCTAACCTAACCTAACCTAACCTAACCTAACCTAACCTAACCTAACCTAACCTAACCTAACCTAACCTAACCTAACCTAACCTAACCTAACCTAACCTAACCTAACCTAACCTAACCTAACCTAACCTAACCTAACCTAACCTAACCTAACCTAACCTAACCTAACCTAACCTAACCTAACCTAACCTAACCTAACCTAACCTAACCTAACCTAACCTAACCTAACCTAACCTAACCTAACCTAACCTAACCTAACCTAACCTAACCTAACCTAACCTAACCTAACCTAACCTAACCTAACCTAACCTAACCTAACCTAACCTAACCTAACCTAACCTAACCTAACCTAACCTAACCTAACCTAACCTAACCTAACCTAACCTAACCTAACCTAACCTAACCTAACCTAACCTAACCTAACCTAACCTAACCTAACCTAACCTAACCTAACCTAACCTAACCTAACCTAACCTAACCTAACCTAACCTAACCTAACCTAACCTAACCTAACCTAACCTAACCTAACCTAACCTAACCTAACCTAACCTAACCTAACCTAACCTAACCTAACCTAACCTAACCTAACCTAACCTAACCTAACCTAACCTAACCTAACCTAACCTAACCTAACCTAACCTAACCTAACCTAACCTAACCTAACCTAACCTAACCTAACCTAACCTAACCTAACCTAACCTAACCTAACCTAACCTAACCTAACCTAACCTAACCTAACCTAACCTAACCTAACCTAACCTAACCTAACCTAACCTAACCTAACCTAACCTAACCTAACCTAACCTAACCTAACCTAACCTAACCTAACCTAACCTAACCTAACCTAACCTAACCTAACCTAACCTAACCTAACCTAACCTAACCTAACCTAACCTAACCTAACCTAACCTAACCTAACCTAACCTAACCTAACCTAACCTAACCTAACCTAACCTAACCTAACCTAACCTAACCTAACCTAACCTAACCTAACCTAACCTAACCTAACCTAACCTAACCTAACCTAACCTTTTTTTTTTTTTTTTTTTTTTTTTGGTGTGGAAAATGCACCTTATGCATCGTCTCCGTTCGGGGAAACGGAGGTATGTGGGGCTCTCCCCAAGGGGCCTACCCACTAAAAACCACACGGATTCCCTCGTCTGCCATTGTGAACGCCACGGGAGCAAAATGTGTCACCGCAACGCCCACTGGCCGCCCCGGGATGGGGCTCCTCTGTCAACACCGTGCAATGCGGGCTCGGCACTCCCCGGCCTCCCCCGCTGGTGAAGGATTGTTTTAAAGAGGTTTACTCCTCGTGGCTTCCGCAGATGCCCACGTTCCCGGCAAGCCGAGGTTACGTGCCCTCACGTTAGCTTCCGCGCCCTCATGTCCTGCTCTGAAAGCAGAGCGGTACCGAGGGCGCGGTCGCTTCCGCCCACCAGGCTCCCCCTCGCCTTTCCCTGTCCGCCGTGGCAGAGCAGATACTCAGTTCGGGTTCGCCGACGTCAAAGGCGCCCGCCCGAGAGCGAGACGCCGTCCTCTCTATCCGGCAATCACCACAGGCCGTGGGCCCAACCGCTACTCTTCTCCCCCTTAACCACTAGAGTTAACACGGGAGAACCGTAGCGGTCGTGCAGCCCAGACGGTAGATGTTACAGGATCTATCGCCCGGGCACATGTGGAAAATGCCGAACCCCTCCCCCAGTTAGTCAGTCAACCCCCACAGGCCATGGGCCCAACCGCTACTCTTCTCCCCCCTAACCACCAGGGTTAACAGGGGAGAACCGTAACGGTCGTGCAGCCCAGATGGCAGAGGTAAGGTCGGGTTACCGTCTACCATCCGGGCACATGTGGAAATTACCGACCCCCTCCCCCCAGTCAGTCAGTCAACCCCCACAGGCCATGGGCCCATCCGCTACTCTTTTCCCCCTTAACCACCAGGGTTAACAGGGGAGAACTGTAACGGTCGTGCAGCCTGAACCATGCCTTAGCGGTAGCTTGGTGCAGGCACATGTGGGGATTGCTGCTGACACCCCCCCCCCCCCCAGTCGGATATTAGCCACCGGTAAGATAATGTACGAATACATTAGCTTACCGTTGTTGCCCAGGGTGCACCGTCCCAGGCGTTACCCTTCCCCACCCCATGAGGCCTACGCCTCGGATAGAAGGGAGAGGTAACGCCCGGGCACTCGAGGAGGTTTCCGACACCGCACCCAACCTAACCTTTTTTTTTTTTTTTTTTTTTGGTGTGGAAAATGCACCTTATGCATCGTCTCCGTTCGGGGAAACGGAGGTATGTGGGGCTCTCCCCAAGGGGGCCTACCCACCAAAAACCACACGAATTCCCTCGTTTGCCATTGTGAACGCCACGGGAGGATAAATACACCGCGACGCCCACTGGCCGCCCCGGGATGGGGCTCCTCTGTCGACACCGTGCAATGCGGGCTCGGCACTCCCCGGCCTCCCCCGCTGGTGAAGGATTGTTTAAAGAGGTTTACTCCTCGTGGCTTCCGCAGTCGCCCACGTTCCCGGCAAGCCGGGTTTACGTGCCCTCACGTAAGCTCCCGCGCCCTCATGTCCTGCTCTGAAAGCAGAGCGGTACCGAGGGCACGGTTGCTCCCGCCCTGAGGCTCCCCCTCACGTTTCCCTGCTCGGGCCACAGAGCAGGTACTAGGTTCAGGTTCACCTCCTTCCTTCTTTCCCTCTCTAAACCCCAAAACTAACCCTCCCCATCAGGCGTTTGGCACCTCCAGGCAGGTTGCAGAGCCTTGAACCGTTCGGTAGCCCAGGCCGTGTGGCGAGTACGGCGGGGCTAGGTACTAGGAACAAGGTTGCAGAGCCTACACTGTTAGCAACCGAACGCCTGTCCCTCCTATGCTTTCCCTCCCCATATAGGGCGTAAGTCACATCCAGGCCTGTTGCAGAGCCCTGACACCTTTCGCATAGCCCAGGCCGTGTGACCAGCACGGCGGGGCTACTTACTCAGTGCAGGGATGCAGAGCAGCTTCCCGTCAGCTACCTTACGCCCGTCCTCACAAAATATATACATACCATACATAGGTGGCCCATAAAATACACATATAGATATCCCTCCCAAGACATACCACTACAGGCCAGCGGCCCGAGCGCTACTCTTCCCCCTTTGTAGGCCCTCTGCCAGGGGGGAACCGTAACGCTCATGCAGCCCAAAAGCTATCTTTCCCGGGGGCGGGAAAGGTAAATTTTAAGCGCACGTAGCAGTAGTCGTCCCTCTATACCCCATTCCCCCTAGTCGGATATTAGCCAACGGTAAGATAATGTACAAATACATTAGCTTACCGTTGTTGCCCAGGGTGCACCGTCCCAGGCGTTACCCTTCCCCACCCCATGAGGCCTACGCCTCGGATAGAAGGGAGTGGTAACGCCCGGGCACTCGAGGAGGTTTCCGACACCGCACCCCACACCCAACCTAACCTAACCTAACCTAACCTAACCTAACCTAACCTAACCTAACCTAACCTAACCTAACCTAACCTAACCTAACCTAACCTAACCTAACCTAACCTAACCTAACCTAACCTAACCTAACCTAACCTAACCTAACCTAACCTAACCTAACCTAACCTAACCTAACCTAACCTAACCTAACCTAACCTAACCTAACCTAACCTAACCTAACCTAACCTAACCTAACCTAACCTAACCTAACCTAACCTAACCTAACCTAACCTAACCTAACCTAACCTAACCTAACCTAACCTAACCTAACCTAACCTAACCTAACCTAACCTAACCTAACCTAACCTAACCTAACCTAACCTAACCTAACCTAACCTAACCTAACCTAACCTAACCTAACCTAACCTAACCTAACCTAACCTAACCTAACCTAACCTAACCTAACCTAACCTAACCTAACCTAACCTAACCTAACCTAACCTAACCTAACCTAACCTAACCTAACCTAACCTAACCTAACCTAACCTAACCTAACCTAACCTAACCTAACCTAACCTAACCTAACCTAACCTAACCTAACCTAACCTAACCTAACCTAACCTAACCTAACCTAACCTAACCTAACCTAACCTAACCTAACCTAACCTAACCTAACCTAACCTAACCTAACCTTTTTTTTTTTTTTTTTTTTTTTTTTTTTTGACGGTGGGAAAATGCGTTACGCATACGACCGCGCCGTGGGGACGGCGCGGAAGTTATGTGGGACTCAACTCCCCCGTAACCTCCTTCCCTAATGGAAGGAGGGGGGAGGCATACCCACTAAAAACCCACCGGTATTCCCTCTCTTGCCATTTGCGGATGCCATGGGAGAGTTTGGAGTCACCACAGTATCCGCTGGCCGCCCCAGCCTATGCCGGAGCTCCCGCGCCAAGAGAGGGGGGACCGGAATACTTGGTCCCCCCCCTAGACGTGTGGGCTGTTACGGCCGACAGAGGATCCCCATCCCCCGTCGGCCAGCACCACTAGGGAAGGTTGGCGGCGAACTGTCGCCGCCTCCTTCCCGTCCGTCTGCGCCGGAGCGGGTTTGCGAGGGGATCATTCTCGCGTTCCCGCTCCCTCTCCTCCTTCTGCGACATTACGTCGTCGCAGAAGGAGGTGACGGCCTCCCAGGACGTCTCGCTCTCCAGCATTGCGCGTACAACGCTGGGGAGCGAGAGGTCGCCGCCAATCGTCGCCGCCAGGGTGCGGCGCCGCTCAGCCCATGCGCTGCACACCTCCAAGGTGTGCTGGGCTGTGTCCTCGGCGGCGCCGCACTCGTGGCACGACGCCGTCTCCTCCCTACCCGCCACCCTGTGCAGGTACCGCCCGAAGCAACCATGCCCGGACAGCACCTGCACCAGGTGGAAGGTCAGGGACCCGTGATCCCTCCCGCACCATTCCTGGAGCACCGGGTGGATGGCTGCGATCGTGCGTAGGCCGTATTCAGCCTCCGCAAGCTCTGCCGCCCAGCGCTCCAGCACCTCCCCTCTCTGGACCTCTTTGGCCCGGGCCAACTCCTGGGGAGCGAGGGACTCCCCCCGCTCCCTTCGTTCCACCTTGGCCCGGTAGGCCTCGGCAAGCCCGACCGCCTCGATCTCCCACGGAGGGGAGGCTGCGAGGGCTCCAGCCGCCGCCCAGCCCACCGTTCGGTAGGCCCGGGCCATCCTCACCGCCATGACCCTCTGGGGCCTTCGGAGGAGGGCTTTGGTGGTGGCGGTGAGGGACTCCGCCCATATAGGGGCCCCGTACAGGGCCATACTCCTAATGACCCCTGCAAACAGGCGTCTGCAGGGGGCATTAGGTCCGCCCTGATTGGGCAGGAGCCGGCCCAGGGCTCCCGCCGCGCCCGCGAGTCGGGGAGCCAGTCTGCGAAAGTGCTCCCCGAACTCCCATTTGCCGTCGAGGGTAAGGCCCAGATATTTTATGTGGGCCCTCACCTCGACGGCCTCGCCGTTGACGCGCAGGGCGGCTCCGCGCGGCAGCCTCCACCGGGGCCCTCGGAAGCAGAGGGCCTCCGTCTTGGGGAGGGACACTTTCAGGCCCAGCGCCTCGATCCGCCGGATCACTAGGGTGGCTCCCACCTCCGCCCTTCTTGCCACCTCTTCGAAGGTGGTGCCCCGGACGGCGATGAGGGTGTCATCTGCGTAGCAGTACACCGCCATCCGGGGCAGCACCCTCGCGCGGATGACCCAGTCGTACCCGACGTTCCATAATAGGGGCCCTAGCACGGACCCCTGCGGAACGCCACTGGTCACCGGCTGGGCCATCCGAATCCCCCCCCTCCCCGTGTAGAGCACTACCCGCCCCGTCAGGTAGTGCCCCACAACCCTCCGGAGGTAGAGGGGCACCCGGTGATACCGGAGCGCCTCCTCTATCACTCCGAAGGAGAGGGACCCGAAGGCGTTGGCGATATCGAGAGATACCGCCACGGCCCCCTGGCCCCTCCTGGCCGCATCTTCGGTGAACCCCTTCAGGGCGGATAGGGCGTCCAACGTGGACCGCCCTACCCGGAACCCGAACTGGTTCCCCGCAAGATCCGGCCCTTCGCTCGTCAGATGGTGGGCGATCCGGGAAGCGATCACTCTCTCGAGGAGCTTCCCGGTCTCGTCCAGCATGACGAGCGGCCGCCACCCGGAAGGAGAGTCCGCCGGTCTGCTCTCCTTCCGCAGGAGGACCAGGCGGCCCTCCCTCCAAATTTGGGGAAACTGCCCCGCGGCCAGGCAGCGGTCCATTAGGCCGCAGAGCCGGTCCCCCAGGTGCTTCGCCGCGATCGGAAGCACCTTCCCCGGGACGCCATCGGGCCCAGGTGCCTTGCGGCACCCCTTGAGTCGGCCCACCACCCTCGCCATTTCCTCCCCCGTCACTGGGGGAACGTCGACGGGGGCAGCGGGCTCCTCTTCTGGCGGCGCCATCCGCGGCGGGTCGAAAGGCGGGCTTGCGGGGAAGAGGCCGTCGACCACCGCGGCGAGGACTCCCGGCTCGAAGTCCTCCGTGGGGGGGGACACCTTCAGTTTAGCCCGTACCATTCGGTACGGGCGACCCCACGGATCCTCGTCCAGCGTGGCCAAGAATTCAGCATCTTGGCACGCGCGATGGCCGCCTTGAAGGCGGCCTTGGCTGCGCGCAGCTCGGCGAGGAGCCTCTCCTCCTCGCCCGGCACCCGAGTCCGCCTCCTTCTGCACCGGGTAAAGGCGCGGCGGGCTCTGTCGCTGGCGGCTCGGAGGTCCGCCAGGTCCTGCGACCACCAGTATACGGCCCGCCTGGGCGCACCCTTTCGCGCCCTCGGCATGGCCGCGTCGCATATGGCCGTCAGGTCCTCGCGGAACCTGACGGCCCTCTCGTCGACCCCCATGGTGTCGGGGGGGTCGGCGCACCACGCCTGGACCACGGCGGCCTCCTCCGCCCGGTCCCGATCGAGGCGGGAAATCGCCCACTTTGGGAAATCCCCGCCCCGCCCTCCCACCGCCCGGGCCTGAGGCCCGCGGGGCGCTTTGGAGACCCTGAAGCGGATGTAAAGGTGGTCCGACAGGGTCTCCACCTCCTCCAGGACGCGCCACTGGCTCACACGAGCGCCGACAGCAGGGGTTGTGAACGTGAGGTCCACAATTGACCCCCCCTGCTGTCGGACGCAGGTGTTGGCGCGCCCTACATTTTGCAGGACCAGGCCGATCATGGCGGCCCAGTCCCGCAGAAGCGCCCCTCTTTGGTCTGTGATGGGGGACCCCCACGCCGCGCACTTGGCGTTGAAGTCCCCCATCAGGACCACTTGGGCCGGTGATGCTCTTTGAACCACCGGCTCCAGGCCCCCCAGGAACCTCTCAAAATCTGAGAGGGGCCTGTTGGGGGAGAAGTAGACTCCGATGACGACTACTTCTCCCCAGTTTGCCGCCGCGTATCCAGCGCCCCTCTCTCTTAGCGAGAGGCGCTGCTGCCCGGCAGCCGGCACCACCACGCCCACCAAGCCCTCCGTGTCCCCAACCCAGTTTTGCTGGGGGGGGACGAAGTAGGGCTCGGCGACGACCGCCACGTCGATGCGCCACTCGGCTAGGACCTGCATTAGCAGGTCCTGTGCGCGAGCCGAGTGGTTGGCATTCACCTGGAGGAGCTCGTAATGCAGGTGTGCTGGCATTACGACACCTGCATTACGGGCTCCTCAATGGCCAGATGGCCGCCACGTTCGGTTGGGGCCCGGGTCAATGGGGCCTTACCCTTGACCGAAGGGGGGGCGCATTTAGTTCCCCCCATCGTGTGGTTGTGCGGTCGGCCCGCTTGGGCACAGACCGCACACTTCGGCGCCGCCTCACAGGCCGCTGCCAGATGGCCCTCCTCGCCGCAGCGGAAGCATTTGTTGCCGTGCTCGGCCGTTGACGGGCACAGGGCCCTGGTGTGGCCCAGCGCCATGCACTTGTAACAGCGCATGGGCAGGGCCTCCACCGGCGCGACAGTGGCCAGGCACCAGCCGATGGCCACCCTCCCCGCTGTGGCTGCGGCCTTTGCAACCACAGCGGGGCAGCGGATGATAACAGAGCACTGCCCCCATTGGCTGGCTCTGATAGCCCCTACCTTGATTTCGGTAGGGGCGCAGCCTCCCTTAGTGGCCATGACGGCGACAATCTCCTCCCGGCTCACTGATTCGTCAAGGCCAGTAAGCCTCAACTCAGCGGATTTGGTGGGCCGGGTCACCTCCGCCAAGTCACCGATGGCCTGGCGGAGCATCTCGGCGAGTTGGTCAGCGCTAGGCCCAGGGCTGTCGCCGCCCACTTCCAGCATTCTGGAGCCGGTCATGGTCGTTTTGATTTTGACCGTCTCCAGACCGGCCTCCGAAAGGCGGACGGAGGCTCTGGCTTTCGCCATCACCTCCACGTAGGTAGCCCGCACACCCTCCTTCAGGGTCACCACGAGGGCGGCCGTACGTGGGACCCGAATTTTGGCCGCCCTCGGTGCGGAGGGCCTCGATGTGGGAGTGGTTTGGGGTTGGGGTTTCCCCTTCCCGCCCTTGGCCTTGCGGCCCACCACCCTGGTCCAGGGCGTTTCCGCCGCAGTATGGCCGGTGGGAGCAGTTTCCTGCTGCCGGCTTGGTCCCGGGGTGGTCTGCGGCTTGGGACCAGACTGGCGCCTGGGACCGGTATGTGGTCCCTCTTCCCTACCTCCGTTGGTGGGGGGAGGTGTAGGGGCCCTATTAGGCTTTTTGGCCTTGGGGGCCGTTGGGCCAGCGGGTCGGCGCATGGCACCGTCCGCCAGATTCGGCTGGGCCCTTGGGCGAGGCGGGGGCTCCAGGCGCCTGTCAGCCGCGAGCGGGGGTCTTAGGACCGGTTCTGGCGGGAGTCGTGACTCCAGCTCCCCTAGGCGGGCATTTAACATCCCGCCCAGGGATATTTGGAGGTCACGCCTCAGCTCCTCCATCAGCTCCCTCACATCAGGGGCTGCTGGGTCGCGAGCTGCCTTGGCGGTGCTCGCCCGCGATTTCTCGAAGGCCTGTTTAAAGGCCTTCAGTTCCGCACGAACAATGTCCAGCTCTCGAGCGAGCCGGTTGTTGTCCGCTCGGAGACGGCGGTGCTCCTCGGCAGGAGTGATCGTCCGCAAAGCTTCAACCGCGTCGATCACTCCTGCAGCGGCTGTATTTATTGCGCCCCAGACTGTGCCCTTGAGGTGGCCACTCTTCCGGACTTGCTCCTGGATTGTGGCCACGTTCAGGAGCGCCGCAGCAACCAGGGTCTCCTTGGTTTGTGGTTCAGGGATGCGAAGCTCGTCGCCCCCATCGACCTCGTGCGCGACAACCATGTCGCGGTAATACCGGCGAGGGCCAGGTTCCTCGTCCGAGTCCGCCACGTTCTCCACCTCAGAGACTATTATGGCAGGACGACCACTGGCCGCTGCCACGAGACTCCGACGCCGTCCTGTAAGGGCGCCTCTGCGCGCCGACCCAATTTTTGGTGACTTTGGTCCCTCAACCAGGGTCACCGTCGGCCGTTTCCGGGTGATATGCTTATTCAGCTCTTCACCCAAGGAAACTTCTGGGAGGTCTGTCTCCAGAACCATCTTTGAAGACTCCTCTCCCTCTCCCTTCTCCGATTCGGACGCGTC
The DNA here is from genome assembly GCA_947859365.1 of Archips crataeganus. Classification (NCBI taxonomy): domain Eukaryota; kingdom Metazoa; phylum Arthropoda; class Insecta; order Lepidoptera; family Tortricidae; genus Archips; species Archips crataeganus. Next base: position 23,582,127 of record OX402051.1, on the reverse strand, counting down.
CGAGATGGTGACGACGCGCCGCTCTTCATTCCTCTCAGCAGGGCTCCTGTCCCTGGTTCCATCCTTAGGCTCTTGCGCCTTTACCCTCCCTTTGGCTCCCGGTCGGAGCCGCGGAAAGTTAAGGCGATAGGCTGAAACCTTGCCCTCTGGAGCACCACTATAGCCTGCTTCGTCTCTCGTGTTTGGCAGCTCCGTCTCCAGCGCCATGCTTAGGCTGGACGGCTGCCCTCTCTCCTTCTTTGAGAAGGCCGTGTCCGTAGCTCGGACAATGGCCCTCTCCGCCTCTTCCTCCGGTTGCGACATGAGACACGCCGCTTCCTTTGGAAGGCAAAAAGTTTTGTTGTTGGGGGGGGGGGTTTTTTTTTGACAACTCATTTTTGTACCCACGAGAATGGAACGAAGGGTTTGCACTACCGGGTGACGTCCATTCCGGTAGTGCGGCTACTTACTGTGGAGGTCGCCAGGTATCCACAGGTTTTAACGACTTCACTGTCGGGTGTTATAGAGTGTCCTTCTCACGGGCCGGCCAGTTAAGGCAAGCCCTCCGCTCCGCAGTATTCAAAACATACCCCATTAACGCCACGACTGGGGTCGTTGAATTGGATCTGCGGGCTACGGAAGGAGAAGTGGCGTGGGCTTCTCCACAAAGGCCTTCGGTTAGGAAGGCCGCCCCAGTTCCCCCCCAGTGTTTGGTTCGCGGGAGCTATTGCCCCTACCCGCCGCGAGGCAGGCATTCCCCTATCCACCACCCGGGGACGCGCCACGTCGGAGTACACCTCTCCGCCCACTTAGACAACTAAGCAGGTCCGTGGAACAACTAAGCAGGTCCGTGGAACCTAACCTAACCTAACCTAACCTAACCTAACCTAACCTAACCTAACCTAACCTAACCTAACCTAACCTAACCTAACCTAACCTAACCTAACCTAACCTAACCTAACCTAACCTAACCTAACCTAACCTAACCTAACCTAACCTAACCTAACCTAACCTAACCTAACCTAACCTAACCTAACCTAACCTAACCTTTTTTTTTTTTTTTTTTTTTTTTTGCGGTGGGAAAATGCATTACGCACTATCCCCACGCCGTCGGGGAACGGCGCGGGGGGTGTATGGGACTCTCCTCCCACCTTCCTTCCTTCCAAAACTGGGAAGGAAGGAAGGTAGGAGGCCTACCCATTAAAAACCCACCGGTGTTCCCTCACCAGCCAATTATGCGGATGTCGTGGGAGCAAACTGTGGCACCACTACATCCGCTGGCCGGCCCGGTCTAACCGGGTCCTCCTCTCCGAGAGGGGGGGATCGGGAGCACATGATCCCCCCCTAACACTTGTGGGCCGTTTGACTAGCGGTGGATCCCCTGTCCCCCGCCAGTCGGCTCCACCTTAGGGTGGAAGAGTGGCGACAAACTGCCGCCGTCTTCCCCCCGTCCGTCTTCGTCGGAGCGGGTGCGCCAGAGGATCGCTCTCGCGCTCCCGCTCCCTCTCCTCCTTCTGCGAAACAACTGCCTCGCAGAAGGAGGAGACAGCCTCCCAGGAACTCTCACTCCTCAGCATCGCAATTGTGACGCTGGGGAGCGAGAGGTCACCCCCGATTTCCGCCACAAGAGTGCGGCGCCGATCTGACCAGGCTGGGCACACCTCGAGGGTGTGCTGCGCCGTGTCTTCAGCGGCGCCGCACTCGTGGCACGCCTGCGTCAATTCCCTCCCCGCCACCCTGTGCAGGTACCGTCCAAAGCAACCATGCCCGGACAGCACCTGCACAAGGCGGAATGTTAGGTGCCCGTGACCTCTTTTACACCACTCATGGAGCACTGGGCGGATGGCTTCAATGGTTCGGGTGCCATATTCGGCATCCGCCAGCTCTTCCGCCCAGCGCTCCATCACCCTCTCTCTCCCTACCTCGCGGGCCCTCGCTAGCTCCTGTGGGGCGAGGGTCTCACCCCGGTTCCGCCTCTCGAGCCGCGCCCTGTAGGCGTCGGCCAGCATCCCTGCCTCAATTTCCCAGGGAGGGGTGCCGGCCAAGGCACAGGCCGCTGCCCAACCCACCGTCCTATATGCTCGGCACATCCTCACCGCCATCACCCTTTGTGGCCTCCGAAGGAGGGTCTTGGTCTTGGCGGTGAGGCTGTCCGCCCATATCGGAGCCCCATACAGGGCCATGCTCCTGATGACCCCTGCAAACAATCGTCTGCAGGGTGCATCAGGTCCCCCCGTGTTCGGTAGGAGCCGACTGAGGGCTCCGGCCGCCCCTACAAGTCGAGGAGCCATTCTGACGAAGTGCTCCTCAAACTTCCAGCCTCCATCGAGGGTGAGGCCCAGATATTTAATATGGGCCCTCACCTCGACGGCCGCTCCGTTGATTCGGAGATGGGCCCCCCTTGGGATCCTCCATCTGGGGCCCCTGAAACAGAGGGCCTCAGTCTTGCTGAGGCTCACTCTGAGTCCCAGGGCCCCAATCCGGTCGATCACCATTGAGGTGCCCACCTCCGCCCTCCTAACCACCTCCTCATAGGTGGTGCCCCGGACGGCGACAAGCGTGTCGTCCGCGTAACAGATTATCGCCATTCGGGGCAGCACCGCTCCGCGGATGGCCCAGTCATAACCGATGCTCCAAAGCAGGGGTCCTAAAACGGACCCCTGTGGAACACCGCAGGTTATGGACCTCGTCATCCGCAAACCCCCTCTTCCCATGTAGTGCACTACTCGCTCCTCTAAATAGTGCCCAACGATGTTTTGGAGATAGAGAGGCACTCCGTGGTACCGGAGTGCCTCCCTAATCACCTCGAAAGGGAGCGACCCGAAGGCGTTGGCGATGTCTAATGACACGGCCATCGCCCCCTGTCGCCTCCCGGCTGCCTCTGCAGAGAACCCTTTCAGGGCGGACAGGGCGTCCAGAGTGGATCGCCCCGCCCGGAACCCGAATTGGCTCTCCGAGAGGTCTGGGCCTACGTCTGTCAGATGCTGGATGATACGGGATGCTATAACTCTTTCGAGCAGCTTTCCCGTCTCATCCAGCATCACCAGGGGTCTGTAGCCGGAAGGAGAGTCTTCAGGTCGGCCCTCCTTCCGCAGCAGCACCAATCTGCCTTCTTTCCAGCATCTCGGGAACCGCCCCGCCGCCAGACAATCGTCAAACAGCTCACAGAGGCGGCCCCCGAGATGCTTCAACGCTATGTGAAGGGCCCCCTTCGGCACCCCATCCGGCCCCGGCGCCTTATGGGCACCTTTGAGTCGGTTTACAACCCGGGCCATCTCCTCCTGGGTTACCAAGTGGGGGACGTCCCGAGCCGCCCCCGTTTCCACTCTTGGCTCCGTCATGTACGGCGCGTCGAAGGGGGAGCTCCGCGGAAAGAGGCCCTCCACCACAGCACTTAATAGTGACGGCTCAAAATCTTCCGTGGGGGGGGCCGCCTTCAGTTTGGCTCGAACCATGCGATACGGCCGCCCCCACGGATCCGCGTCTAGCGTCGCGATGAAGTCGCGAAACGCAGCATCCTTTGCCGCGGCGATGGCGGCGGCGAACGCCCTTTTGGCCGCCCGGAGGTTAGCCAGGAGGCGTTCCTCCTCTCCGGGCACTCTCGTCCTGCGTCGGCGGCACCTAGTAAAGGCACGACGTGCGGCGTCACTAGCGGCTCGCAGGACCGCTAAGTCCTGCGACCACCAGTAGACGCCGGCCCTAGGCGTCAGGCGCTTCGCCCTCGGCATCGCCGCATCACAAATTATTGTGAGGTCCTCCCGAAAAGAGGCGGCCCTCTGTTCGACCCCCACCTCTCGGGAGGGCCCGGGGCACCACGCCCGTACGATGGCAGCCTCCTCGGCTCGATCGCGATCGAGGCGAGAGACCACCCATCGCGGGAACTCCCCGCCCCTTCCACCCAATTGCATGGCCCGTGGTCGAGGAGGGGCTTCGGAGAGCCTGCACCTGATATAACGGTGGTCGGACAAGGTCTCCACCTCCTCGAGCACGCGCCATTCACTGACACGTGTGCCGATGGCAGGGCTCGCGAACGTCAGATCCACTATGGATCCTCCGCGCCACCGGACACAGGTATCAGTTGCACCCACGTTTTGCAGGACTAGGCCGTTCATTACAGCCCAGTCCCGCAAAAGCGCGCCTCGTTGATCTGTGATGGGGGACCCCCACGCCATACATTTGGCGTTGAGGTCCCCCATCAGGATTACTTGGGCCGGCGCTGCCCCCTGCACCACCCGCTGAAGGTGGATCAGGTGGACCTCGAACTCCGAGTATGGCCTATTTGGGGAGAAGTATGTGCCGACCACAACGACCTCTCCCCAATTGACCGCTACGTAGCCGGGGCCCCTGTCCCTCAGCGAGAGGCGCCTAGGGGCGGTCGTCGGCACCACTATACCCACCAAGCCCCCGGTGTCCCCAGCCCAGTTTTGCTGGGGGGGGACAGCGTAGGGCTCGGCGACCACCGCAATATCAATTCGCCACTCCGCCATGGCGTGCATCAAGAGATCCTGCGCCCTGGCAGAGTGGTTCAAGTTCGTCTGTAGTAGCTCGAAATGCAGGCGTGCTGGCATTAGGACACCTGCATTTCGGGCTCCTCTTCAGCCATTTGGCTGGATGCACGGGGTGGGCCATTCGGGGGGGCCTTGCCTCTGATGGAGGGGGGGACGCACTTCATCCCTCCCATAGTGTGCGCATGTGGGCGCCCCGCCATTTCGCATACCGCGCACTTCGGTGGCGCTTCGCACGAGGCCGCCAGGTGTCCATCGGCGCCGCAACGGAAGCATTTGTCGCCGTTTTCCACCTCCGCTGGGCAGAGCGCCCTTGTGTGACCCAGCGCCATGCATCTGTAACAACGCATGGGCCGGGTCTCCAGCGGCGTGATGGTGGCCGTGTTCCAACCGACGGCCATCCTCCCCATTTCTGCGATGTTCTTGGCGGCTGCCGCGGGACACCTGGCTAGGACGGAGCATTGCCCCCAGCGGCTCGTCCTCACTGCCCCAATCTTGACTTGTTCGGGGGCGCACCCCCCATTCGCCGCTATGGCGGCTGCCACCTCCGCTTGACTAACGGTCTCATCCAGGCCGGAGATCCTTAGGTCGGCCGTTTTGGTCGGCCTAGTGACCTCCGCCTGGTCGCCAATTACCATGAGCAGTTTCCCGGCCAATAGGTCGGCGGTCGCGTCCGGTTGCTCTCCCGCCACTTCCATCAGTCTGCAGCCGGTCATGGTGGTCTTCACCTTGACCGACTGCAGACCAATGTCCACCAAGTTGATGTTGGCCCTGGCCGTGGCCAGGACTGAGGCGTATGTAGCTGTTGTGCCCTCCTTGAGCTTCAGCACTACCACTGCTGTGCGGGGGGCAGTGATCTTCACTGGGCGCGGCTGCGTCTTCTTTGTTGGTGGGGCAGTTTGTGGAGGGGTCTTTCCTTTCCCGCGCTTCCTCCTTACCACGAGAGCCCATGACATAGGGTCGTCTTCCGCAGGTTTTTGTGGCGTTGCCTCCGCCGCTTGGGGTGCGTCAACCTCTCGCCGGCTAGTTCCGGCCGTGGGTTGGGGCTGGGGCTTGGGCCTTGTCTTTGGCCCGTCAAGCCCCTTGCCGGCCGCTTTGTTGCCCCCCTGTAACCTAACCTAACCTAACCTAACCTAACCTAACCTAACCTAACCTAACCTAACCTAACCTAACCTAACCTAACCTAACCTAACCTAACCTAACCTAACCTAACCTAACCTAACCTAACCTAACCTAACCTAACCTAACCTTTTTTTTTTTTTTTTTTTTTTGGTGTGGAAAATGCACCTTATGCATCGTCTCCGTTCGGGGAAAAGGAGGTATGTGGGGCTCTCCCCAAAGGGGGCCTACCCACTAAAAAAACCACACGGATTCCCTCGTCTGCCATTGTGAACGCCACGGGAGCAAAATGTGTCACCGCAACGCCCACTGGCCGCCCCGGGATGGGGCTCCTCTGTCGACACCGTGCAATGCGGGCTCGGCACTCCCCGACCTCCCCCGCTGGTGAAGGATTGTTTAAAGAGGTTTACTCCTCGTGGCTTCCGCAGATGCCCACGTTCCCGACAAGCCGGGGTTACGTGCCCTCACGTTAGCTTCCGCGCCCTCATGTACTGCTCTGAAAGCAGAGCGGTACCGAGGGCACGGTCGCTTCCGCCCACCAGGCTCCCCCTCGCCTTTCCCTGTCCGCCGTGGCAGAGCAGGTACTCAGTTCGGGTTCGCCGACGTCAAAGGCGCCCGCCCAAGGGCGGGGCGCCGTCCTCAAAAGCGGACCCACTAATGGGCCCGCTACCCTCCCCCCCAGTGTGTCAGCAGACCCCCACAGGCCATGGGCCCAACCGCTACTCTTCTCCCCCTTAACCACCAGGGTTAACAGGGGAGAACCGTAACGGTCGTGCAGCCCAGACGATAACCTGAACTATCGCCCGGGCACATGTGGAAATTGCCGACCCCCGCCCCCCCAGTGTGTCAGTAAACCCCCACAGGCCATGGGCCCAACCGCTACTCTTCTCCCCCTTAACCACCAGGGTTAACAGGGGAGAACTGCAACGGTCGTGCAGCCTAGACGGTAGTAGGTACCACTACTTCCGCCCGGGCACATGTGGAAGTTACCGACCCCCTCCCCCCCAGTCAGTCAGTCAATCCCCACAGGCCATGGGCCCAACTGCTACTCTTCTCCCCCTTAACCCTAGTGTCCAGGATTAAAAGGGGAGAACCGTAGCAGTCGTGCAGTCCAGACCATGCATGCGGACCATACATGGCCCGGGCACATGTGGAGATTGCTGACCCCCACCCCCCAAGTCGGATATTAGCCAACGGTTAACTAAATCCCCGAAGGAGTTAATTAACCGTTGTTGCCCAGGGTGCACCGTCCCAGGCGTTACCCTTCCCCACCCCATGAGGCCTACGCCTCGGATAGAAGGGAGTGGTAACGCCCGGGCACTCGAGGAGGTTTCCGACTTCGCACCCCAACCTAACCTAACCTAACCTAACCTAACCTAACCTAACCTAACCTAACCTAACCTAACCTAACCTAACCTAACCTAACCTAACCTAACCTAACCTAACCTAACCTAACCTAACCTAACCTAACCTAACCTAACCTAACCTAACCTAACCTAACCTAACCTAACCTAACCTAACCTAACCTAACCTAACCTAACCTAACCTAACCTAACCTAACCTAACCTAACCTAACCTAACCTAACCTAACCTAACCTAACCTAACCTAACCTAACCTAACCTAACCTAACCTAACCTAACCTAACCTAACCTAACCAGTTGCGTTCCACCCGCGCCCCTGAACGCCACGAAATTACCTGTTTCCGCGCTTAAAAATTCATAAAAGTGGCTATTTAAGCCGTAGCAACAAGTGCGATACACCGTTGAGATCGCCCCGCCAACGCGCGTGTGGGCGAGGTGAAAACAGGTGTTATTTGTGAAAACTGTGGATTTTCCTGTGATATAACCTCACTTTTCGAGGTTAAGTTGGGATTTTTGACCTTTAACTGCGTGCGGCGCGCGATTAGTCGCGGTGACCTATTGGTTGCTGCGCATCGCCGTACGCGCCTCAGCGAGCTCTACACGACGAGCCTACTCACGGATTTTTCCGTTGAGTTTTCGCGGAGAAAACTCCAGAAAAACAAAAACCACGTGGAGGCGTGGTCGTCGAAGGAGCCCCTACAGGACGGTGCCGGGTTGTGTGCTGCACAAGGACGTTACGAGCTCGTGGAAACCGCAAGTGGAAAAATTTTATCTTTTAAGACTTCGGAATAAAAAATTATTAAAGTTTGTAACTTTGCCCACCTACCACGTCCAAACCACTTGGGACGCGTGGGTTTTGACTTTTATTTATTGTGCGGGCACCTTAAGTGAACCTGACCTTAGTTTTTAAATATTTTTAAGACTTCTTTTTCCTTGGAAAAATTTTGAAAAACTAAATTTTTTGTTTTTCCGGGTTTTTCCTTAGAGGAAAAATTATTTCTTGTAATTTTTATTGTGTGTCCTATGCGCCTTTCTTTCTTCTATTTTTGTGTATTTTTTCCATATTTTTCTGGCCATCGGTTCAGGAGTTATTAATTTTCTTCTAAATTTTGCTCTATTTTCTAAATTAATTGTTTTTAATCATTTCCGACCACGGGATCGTGTTTAGAGTCGGTGTATTATCCGACCTAAGCTGTCGCGCGGGTCGGAAATTATTAAAACTGACGAAGTTTGACTTTTTCGGCCATTTTGTTTTTTGATACCAGGTTTTATTTTGTGTTTTACTCCTGAACCCCTGGTCGTAGAAGTTTGGGAAAACTTTTCCTAGCTCTTGTTTTTCGGCCTCTATCTGCTCCTATCAAAATTTTTCTATTTCGGCGCATAGGTATTTTTTGTCCTGGAAACACTTTAGGGAGCAAGAGGAGGTTAAGGGAACACTGCTGGAGAAATCCCGGTAGTCCTCCGACGCCTGGTTCCAGAGTTATCAACTCCTAAAGTTGGAGTTTGACAGCTCGGCGGCCATTTTTCTTTTCTTTCAGCCGTTATAACTCGGGAACTAGGGGTCTCAGCGATCTGCGGTTTTCTTCAGTAGATCCGGGGGCTTGCTGTCTACCCGCCCCTCTACTTTTCAGGCCATTTCAGGCCCTGAAAAATTTGTCTCCCGGAAGCGGTTCCGGCGGCTAGAGGAGTTAGAGCGGAGCCGGACATAGAAAATCCCGCAGTCCTACGATCACCGGGAGCGGAGTTGTTGGCGGTCAAAACTTGTGTTTGACAGTTCTGGCCGCCATCTTGGAGTTTTTCCACCTCCGATATCTCCGGAACGGTGTGTCCTAGAGTTCTGGGGTTTTCTTTGTTAGGGAGCCCGGTCGGAACTCTACCCGACGAGATCTTTTTCAGGAAGGATTTGGACAGTTTGTTCCTGAAAATTTTTCAGGACTCCAATCTTCCTGAAACGGGTCTCCAACGGTGCGTCTCGAAGAGCTCTCCTAGGGGAAGGAAACCGCGTTCCGATTGGACCATTGGTTCCCGAGATACGTCCTGGTATCGGTTTTCGGCGGCCATCTTGTTTTTGGTACCGGAAACTGTGACCGGTCATATCTCTGGAACCCTTGGAGCTAGCGGGGTGTGCTTGGTGTCCCCTGAGAGCGCTCGGGGAGAGCTATCCCTTGGGTGGAGTTACGTTGCTCTACATAGAGCCGAAATAGGTTTAAGACGGAAAAAACTTTTATTTTTATTTTATTGTTAGATGTAAGTAATTTTAAGACCTGCACTATGTAGTGCAGATATATTGTGGTTGATTTAGGCTCTACATAGAGCCCTAACTATTTTGATATTAAACTTTTTCAAAAAATTTTCTTTGAAATTTTTACTTGTTTTATGTGTAGTTTGGTACGTTAGTCATTTCAGTCCTGTGGCAACAGACTAGGGATTGACCTTTTTATATTTTTCTTTATATTTTTCTTTATTGCTTGCTTGAGGTTTCTTCTAATTGACAGGCAGTCCTTATACAACTGCCTTTCAGGACAGAGTCAGGGACTCATATTTATTTGTTAGGGTGACAAACCTCATTTTTATTCTTAGTTTTTTTTGTTGTTGACAAACACGGGAGATACAGTTGATACTCCATATACAACTTTTACAACCGACTAGATCAGCTGTATCAACCTTAATTCGCACGGACTGTACCTCCAACATGTTCGGGCTTAGGACCCCGGTTGGGAAGGCAGCGGGGGACAGGTCTTCTTTTGATAGGCCGAGCCCGGAAGCCAGGGATAGGCGGAGTACCGGTGAGGGGGAGGTCGGTGTGCTGAACATCACCCAGACCTTGATGGAGGATGTCGCTAAGGCGGGTCCTTCGGGTAAGAGACCACCTACCCGGCAGGGCGGGAAAAAACCGGTATCGCCAAAAACTTCGACCCCCAGTACGGAGCCTGTCTCTGATAGGTTGGCTGAGGCAAGGCGTGTCCTCCATAAAGGGAAATATCACCTCGACGCTGCTAGGAATTTAAAGACGGAGATAAAAGTCGAGGTGACGCATGCCTTGGATAAGTTATACCAGCTTGTTAAAAGCGCTGACGTGGCTAAGGCTGTCGCTAAGCCTAAAGGGAAGGAACAGGCTGGTCCTAATGTACCGGAGTCCAAAGAACAATTTTCCGAAGGAGTATCCCAACCTACAGACCACGTATTAACAAAGAGGTTGGATGAACACCAAAAGTTAATTGAAGAAAATAATAAAAGGATGGTAGAGCTCAAGGAAACGCTGGATTTCACCCTGGAAAAATTGGCTGAAAAGACCTATGCCAGTGTAGCCGCGGGCCACTCTGAGAAGCCTTCTTTTTGCCGAGGAACTCTACACTCTGTGTGTGTTAGCTCTAATGTTGAGCGGGAATCCGGAGAGGAGGTCCTTGAAAAAATTAGGAAGGCAGTGGACGCGAAGGATGGGTGGATTAAGGTGGAAAAGGTGAGGAAGGCAAGGGATAGAAAAGTAATAATTGGACTTAGGACTAGAGAGGATAGGGATCGGATCAAGGAGAGGCTGAAAAAGGACGGAGTCGATCTTAGCGTCGAGGAGGTCGAGAACAAGGACCCATTGCTGGTTCTCAGGGGTGTGCTCGCAGTTAACACTGACGAGGACATTGTGAAGGCCCTGAGAAACCAAAATCGGGGTGTTTTCGGTGACCTCGATGCTGAGAACGACAGGATTAAGGTTCGTTATAGGAGGAGAAATAGGAATCCCCACACCAGTCATGTGGTTGTCAGCGTCTCGCCGATCATCTGGCGTAGGATGCTGGACAGGGGTTTTGCGCACATTGACCTCCAGCGCGTTCGGGTCGAAGACCAGACCCCGCTTATGCAGTGCACTCGCTGTTTGGGTTTTGGCCACGGTAAAAAGTACTGCACGGAGTCTGTCGACTTATGCAGTCATTGCGGTGGCCCACACCTAAGGAGTGATTGTACTGATTTTCTAGCGGAGGTACCCCCGAGTTGCAAAAATTGCATTAGGGGAGGCTTGGAACGTGCGGCGCACGATGCATTTAGCCGCGATTGCCCTACTAGGAAGAGGTGGGATGATATAGCGAGGGCGACCGTGGCTTATTGCTAAGGGCAGCCAGGAGGTAATCAAGAAGTATATAATAGTCCAAGCGAACCTGCAGCGGTCCAGGCTGGCGACTGACGAGTTGATGTTAGAAGCGGAGAGGCGCAGAGTTGCAGTCGCACTCATCCAGGAGCCGTACGTGGGGTCGATTGGGGAGATGAGGGGTCGCAGAGGTGTCAGGATTTTCCAGTGTACCGGTGTGGGTGGTGGGATTGTTAAAGCCGCGATTGCGGTTTTTGACCAAGATCTAGATGTGATACAGTTCCCTACACTCACCACAAATAACACTGTGGTGGTGAGTATTCGCACTGGTGCCTGGAAGATCTCACTAGCCTCTGTGTATTTTGAGTCTCCCAAACATGATCATCCCATTGGACCGGATCTGGATCGCCTTGTCTGCATAGATCGGCAAGTTGGTTCGGCGACCTGGATAGTTGGGGGTGATGTGAATGCCAAAAGCATCTGGTGGGGTAGTCCTACGAATGATCACAGGGGAGAGGAGCTTGCAGGTTGTTTAGACGAGTTAAAGCTGGCTATTCTGAACACAGGAGAGGTACCTACTTTTGATACTGTTAGGGGTGGGAAAAGATATCAAAGTTTTGTTGATGTTACGGCCTGTTCAATGGACGTTTTGGATTTGATCAGCGACTGGAGAGTTGAAGAAGGCCTAACGAGTTCTGATCATAATGGTATTGTGTTTCATATTAATTTGAAGAGATCTAAGGGCATTAGTATAAATCGGACCACAAGGAAGTATAATACCAAAAAGGCGAATTGGGGGGAGTTTGATGACAAACTTGACCAATTATTGCTTAATAACAATATTACAATTTCGGCAATAGAATCTATAGACAATACAAAATTAATAGAAGAAACTACACAAAAAATAATACAAAATTTAACAATAGCTTGTACTCACTCTATGCCAATTAAAAAACCCAATGAAACGCTTACCATTCCGTGGTGGTCGGAGAAGCTCGCGGGGTTGAAACGTGAAGTCGCTCGTAGAAAGCGCAGAATCAGGTGCGCAGCTCCAGTCCGCAGGCCGTACGTTGTCAGCGATTATCTGGAAAAGAAAAAAGAATATGAGATGGAAACTACTAAAGCTCAGGTTGAGAGTTGGAGAGAGTTTTGTGGTAAGCAGGATAGAGAGGGAATGTGGGAGGGAATTTATAGGGTGATAGGAAGGACTTCACGGAGGGTTGAAGACTTGCCACTGGTGAAGGATGGAGAGGTTCTGGATGCGGGAGGATCTGCTAAATTTTTGGCAGAGACTTTCTACCCAGCAGACCTCACTTCCAGTGACAATGATCATCACAGATTTATTCGATGGAATGCGGAGAGGGTGAATGTTGGGGTGCAAGATGATACTTGTGACCCGCCGTTCACCTTGGATGAATTAAAAACAGCTAGTGAATCCTTTAGTTTGAAAAAGGCCCCAGGCGAGGACGGCTTTACTGCCGACATTTGCCTTCGTGCCATAAGTAGTCACCCAAAAATTTTCCTGGCGCTCCTTAATAAGTGTTTAGAGTACGGCCATTTTCCAATTGCATGGAAAAGGGCTGTTGTCATAATTTTGAGAAAGCCTGGCAAAAGTGACTATACAGCCCCTAAGTCACATAGGCCTATAGGTCTCCTCTCAATCCTCGGTAAAACGTACGAGAAGATGCTGATGGCCCGCCTCAAGTTCCATCTGTTGCCGAAAATTAGTCCCCACCAATATGGATTCATGCCGCAAAGGAGCACCGAAGACTCCCTCTATAACCTGATGAAACATATTCGTAGTAAATTGGATGACAAGAAAATTGTAACGTTAATATCTTTGGATATAGAGGGAGCCTTCGATAGTGCTTGGTGGCCAGCGATTAGAGTCCGGTTGGCGGAGGAAGGCTGCCCGTGGGGCTTGAGGAGGGTCATTGACAGTTACCTCAGTGACCGTGAGGTTGTGGTACGTTATGCAGGAGAGCAGCATACGAGGAAAACGGAGAAGGGCTGCGTTCAGGGTTCTATAGGGGGTCCAATATTGTGGAACCTCCTGCTGGACCCTCTCCTGAGTAGTCTTCGGGGTAGTGGTCATTTTTGCCAGGCCTTCGCAGATGATGTGGTTTTGGTTTTCGAGGGCAGAACGTCTCAGGAGATTGAGAGACGCGCCAACCCTGTTCTTGAGCATGTTCGGTCGTGGGGTGTTGAGAACAAGCTCTCGTTTGCTCCGCATAAGACCAGCGCTATGGTGATAACGCGGAAGCGTGTTTATGACACCCCGCGGCTGGCCATGGGCGGAGTAGAGGTTGGTTTGGCTAAGGAAATCAAGCTGCTGGGGGTGGTGATTGACCACAAGCTCACTTTCAACACACATGTGGGTAATGTATGTAGGAAGGCCACAAATATTTACAAGCAACTTGCGAGGGCGGCAAAGGTCAACTGGGGGCTTCACCCGGAGGTGATTCGTACCATTTATGTCGCCGTCATAGAACCTATAGTACTGTATGCCGCAAGTGTGTGGGCGCCGGCTGCGGAGAAGCTGATGACCAGGAAGCAGTTTGAGATATTGCAGCGGGGAGTAGCACAAAAACAGTGTGGAGCCTACCGCACTGTCTCCTTGAACGCTGCTCTGCTTTTGGCCGGGATGCTCCCTCTTGATCTCCGAGTGCGTGAGGCGGCTTCGTTATACGAAGCCAAGAAGGGAGTACCCGTCCAGGGGCTAGGCGGTAGGGAGGTGGAGCGGATGGCTCCGGCGTTGGAGGCACCCCACCCGGCTGACCGCATGAGCTTAAATTTTGTTAGTATTCATGACCGGGAGATGTTAGACTGCAATAGTGATTTTGAAGTTCAGATATTCACGGACGGTAGTAAGATAAGGGGTAGGGTCGGAGCCGCACTGTCTCTATGGACTGGTGGTGCGGAGACTATGACCCGGAAGCTTGCTCTGCCTGTGTATGGGACGGTTTATCAGGCGGAACTTCTCGCTTTGTGTGAGGCGACACAAGCTGCAATTAAGAGTAGGGCGTCGTCTTTTGGAGTTTACAGCGACTCAAAAGCGGCCCTCCAGACCATTACAAACCACCAATGCCGCCACCCATTGGCAGTTAAAGCAAGGGAGAATATTAGGGCACTTTCTCTTCAGGATAAGAAATTCTCCTTGCATTGGGTAAAGGCGCACGTAGGTCTGGAGGGTAATGAGAGAGCCGACCAGCTGGCCAAGGAGGCTGCTGTACGCTCCAAGGTACGACCTAGCTATGACCTCTGTCCGGTTTCGCACGTCAAGCGTATCATTAGACTTGAAACGCTTGAGGTGTGGAACCACAGGTATGGTACGGGTGATACAGCTTCGGTCACTAAGTTGTTTTTCCCCGACGCGAGGGAGGCGAATAGTATTATACGCAAGTTAAAGCCCCGGGGTACACTTGTACAAGTATTAACGGGGCACGGTGGGTTTTCAGAGTACCTGCACCGGTTCAGGTGCAAAGAGGACCCATCGTGCTCTTGCGAGCCAGGAGTACTGGAGAGCATAACGCACGTAATTTTGAGTTGTCCGATTTATGCGTTAGACAGATTTAACTTGGAATTAGAAATTGATACAGAGTTAACTGTTGAGAACATACAGCACATAGTAAAAAGTGTAAATAGGGATAAGTTCTTCAATTTTTGTATTAAAATAGCGAATAAGTTGATTGCTAAAAATAAAAATAGGTAGAGAGTGTATGCTATCATAATATATTGTAGTATATTGAAGGTAAGCATACATAACAGATGTTGTAAAATTGTAATTAGATAGTAAGTTAAACACATTGTTAATAAAGAATAAGATAGGAAATAAGGGTAACGGTATGTAAATGTAGAACAATTCATTGTGTCTTATAAGATTATACCAACTGTATTATTTATATTTAGATTAGTTAACAATAAGATAACATGTAAAAATTGTAATAGAAATTGTATTTACTGTTTTATTTTTTTTTTCTAATAAAGAAATAAAATGTACTTCGGGACCCTCCCCCCTCCTGTTAAAGCATGATAAAGTGGACGGCTTGAGTGATGTGATAGTATGGAAAAGAGAATGGGAATGGAATAATAGATATGAGTTAGAATTGTATGGTAAGTTAGTAGTAGTTTAGTTAGTTGATCGAAGGTAAGAAAGAGGAAGGATAATAGAAAGAAAAAGTATGCGGCATGGAAGTGCGAGAAGCATTATTGCGAGAACTGGAATGAAAGTGTTATAGTAGCCATAGACTCCGATTTTGTTGGAGGTAGTAGAAATAAAAAAAAAAAAAAAAAAAAAAAAAAAAAAAAAAAAAAAAAAAAAAAACCTAACCTAACCTAACCTAACCTAACCTAACCTAACCTAACCTAACCTAACCTAACCTAACCTAACCTAACCTAACCTAACCTAACCTAACCTAACCTAACCTAACCTAACCTAACCTAACCTAACCTAACCTAACCTAACCTAACCTAACCTTTTTTTTTTTTTTTTTTTTTGGCCTGGGAAAAATCCTTTATGGATTCCACTGGCCCGGGGAGGCCGGTGGATATGTGGGATTCCCGCCCCAAAAGGGGGCGGTGTACCCACTAAAAACCCCAGGGTGTTCCACTTCGTCGCCGATAAGCAATCGGGCTGTGGGAACTTTACGCATCCACGGCCCGGCAGCACGGCGGTATGTCCGCTCACGGACCCATCTCCAGGAGACCTGCACGTCTCCTGTCTCCTCCACTGTAGGCGCGCCTAAACACTTGGCGCGCCTACCAGCTCAACAGGACCTTAGCGGCGGGGGACGGGCATCCCCGTGCCCATCTCCCGCAGTCCTATTAGGGCGGTATTTGGCGGTTATGGATTAACCGCCTGCGCCCGACACGCCTGCGGCGCAGGGGCTGGGAAGATGGGTCTTCCTCGCGCTCCCGCTCCGCACCCTCTTTGAGTGCCATGACCTCCTCACAGTAGGAGGCCATGGCAGTCCACGATTTCTCGCTGTCGGTCATGGCTTTGACGACGGCCGGCAGCGAGAGGTCAGTTCCAATCACCGCCGTGAGGCGGGCTCGCTGCTCGTCGAAGGCGGGACACACTTGCAGCGTGTGCTGCGCCGTGTCCTCCGCCCCACCGCAGTGGTGACACATTGGCGTTGTTTCCCTCCTTGCAACCTTACACAGGTATCTGCCGAAACAACCGTGTCCCGATAGTACCTGCGTTAGGTGGAAGGAAACAACGCCCCATCTCCTTTCGACCCATCCCTGCAGGACGGGCCGCACTCCCGATATGGTCCAGTGGCCGGCGCTCGGCTGCTCCAAGGCCACCAACCATTTCCGGAAGAGGGTTTGGCGAGAGATCTCTCTCCATCGCCTAACCTCTTCCGGACACGGCTGTTCTCCTCTGGTGCGCGCCTCGGCTACTCGGCGGTAGACCTCGTTCAGCACCTCGGCATCCAACTCCCAGGGTGGGGTCCCTGCCATCACGCAGGCCGCCTCGAACGAGGTGGTGCGGTACGCCCTCGTTGCCCTTACCGCCATGACCCTTTGCGGTCGCCGCAGTTGGGTCTTGTTATGGGCGGAAAGGGCATTTACCCATATGGGTGCCCCGTAGAGGGCCATCGACCGCACCACACCCGTGTACAGTCGGCGGCAGCCCGCCTTCGGCCCGCCCACGTTCGGGAGGAGCCGGCTCAGTGCCGACGCTGTGCCAAGTAGTTTTGGAGCCAAGCGCCGGAAATGCTCCTCGAAGTTCCATCGGCTGTCGAGGACGAGTCCCAGGTACTTCATCGTCTTCCCGACGCCGATGGAAACTCCGCCCACCATTATGCTGGCATTTCCTGGAGGTGCCCTCCGAGGCCCATGAAAACAGATGGCCTCAGATTTGTGCAGGGCGACCTCTAGTCCCAGCCTCCGTATCCTGTCCACGATTAGGGCCACCCCAGCAGTGGCCAAGATGGACGCATCGCGAAATGTGGCCCCTCGGGCCGTTACAAGGGTGTCGTCGGCGTAACAGGTTACGTCTACCCCCCGCAAGTTGGCGCCACGTAGCGCCCAGTCGTAACCAATGTTCCACAGGAGCGGTCCTAAGACTGACCCCTGTGGGACACCACACGACATCTCGCGCTCCACCCATTCATCCTGTGTGGGGTAGCGGATCGCCCTCTCGAAAAGATACGACCCAACCACCCTACGCAGGTACTCCGGCACGTTGTGGTACCTGAGGGCCTCCTTGATGGTTTCCCAGGGAAGGGTGTTGAAAGCATTGGCGATATCTACCTAACCTAACCTTTTTTTTTTTTTTTTTTTTTTTTTTTTTTTTTTTTTTTTTTTTTTTTTTTTTTTTTTTTTTTTTTTTTTTTTGACGGTGGGAAAATGCGTTACGCATACGACCGCGCCGTGGGGACGGCGCGGAAGTTATGTGGGACTCACCTCCCCCGTAACCTCCTTCCCTAATGGAAGGAGGGGGGGAGGCATACCCACTAAAAACCCACCGGTATTCCCTCTCTTGCCATTTGCGGATGCCATGGGAGAGTTTGGAGTCACCACAGCATCCGCTGGCCGCCCCAGCCTATGCCGGAGCTCCCGCGCCAAGAGAGGGGGGACCGGAATACTTGGTCCCCCCCCTAGACGTGTGGGCTGTTACGGCCGACAGAGGATCCCCATCCCCCGTCGGCTAGCACCACTAGGGAAGGTTGGCGGCGAACTGTCGCCGCCTCCTTCCCGTCCGTCTGCGCCGGAGCGGGTTCGCGAGGGGATCATTCTCGCGTTCCCGCTCCCTCTCCTCCTTCTGCGACATTACGTCGTCGCAGAAGGAGGTGACGGCCTCCCAGGACGTCTCGCTCTCCAGCATTGCGCGTACAACGCTGGGGAGCGAGAGGTCGCCGCCAATCGTCGCCGCCAGGGTGCGGCGCCGCTCAGCCCATGCGCTGCATACCTCCAAGGTGTGCTGGGCTGTGTCCTCGGCGGCGCCGCACTCGTGGCACGACGCCGTCTCCTCCCTACCCGCCACCCTGTGCAGGTACCGCCCGAAGCAACCATGCCCGGACAGCACCTGCACCAGGTGGAAGGTCAGGGACCCGTGATCCCTCCCGCACCATTCCTGGAGCACCGGGTGGATGGCTGCGATCGTGCGTAGGCCGTATTCAGCCTCCGCAAGCTCTGCCGCCCAGCGCTCCAGCACCTCCCCTCTCTGGACCTCTTTGGCCCGGGCCAACTCCTGGGGAGCGAGGGACTCCCCCCGCTCCCTTCGTTCCACCTTGGCCCGGTAGGCCTCGGCGAGCCCGACCGCCTCGATCTCCCACGGAGGGGAGGCTGCGAGGGCTCCAGCCGCCGCCCAGCCCACCGTTCGGTAGGCCCGGGCCATCCTCACCGCCATGACCCTCTGGGGCCTTCGGAGGAGGGCTTTGGTGGTGGCGGTGAGGGACTCCGCCCATATAGGGGCCCCGTACAGGGCCATACTCCTAATGACCCCTGCAAACAGGCGTCTGCAGGGGGCATTAGGTCCGCCCTGATTGGGCAGGAGCCGGCCCAGGGCTCCCGCCGCGCCCGCGAGTCGGGGAGCCAGTCTGCGAAAGTGCTCCCCGAACTCCCATTTGCCGTCGAGGGTAAGGCCCAGATATTTTATGTGGGCCCTCACCTCGACGGCCTCGCCGTTGACGCGCAGGGCGGCTCCGCGCGGCAGCCTCCACCGGGGCCCTCGGAAGCAGAGGGCCTCCGTCTTGGGGAGGGACACTTTCAGGCCCAGCGCCTCGATCCGCCGGATCACTAGGGTGGCTCCCACCTCCGCCCTTCTTGCCACCTCTTCGAAGGTGGTGCCCCGGACGGCGATGAGGGTGTCATCTGCGTAGCAGTACACCGCCATCCGGGGCAGCACCCTCGCGCGGATGACCCAGTCGTACCCGACGTTCCATAATAGGGGCCCTAGCACGGACCCCTGCGGAACGCCACTGGTCACCGGCTGGGCCATCCGAATCCCCCCCCTCCCCGTGTAGAGCACTACCCGCCCCGTCAGGTAGTGCCCCACAACCCTCCGGAGGTAGAGGGGCACCCGGTGATACCGGAGCGCCTCCTCTATCACTCCGAAGGGGAGGGACCCGAAGGCGTTGGCGATATCGAGAGATACCGCCACGGCCCCCTGGCCCCTCCTGGCCGCATCTTCGGTGAACCCCTTCAGGGCGGATAGGGCGTCCAACGTGGACCGCCCTACCCGGAACCCGAACTGGTTCCCCGCAAGATCCGGCCCTTCGCTCGTCAGATGGTGGGCGATCCGGGAAGCGATCACTCTCTCGAGGAGCTTCCCGGTCTCGTCCAGCATGACGAGCGGCCGCCACCCGGAAGGAGAGTCCGCCGGTCTGCTCTCCTTCCGCAGGAGGACCAGGCGGCCCTCCTTCCAAATTTGGGGAAACTGCCCCGCGGCCAGGCAGCGGTCCATTAGGCCGCAGAGCCGGTCCCCCAGGTGCTTCGCCGCGATCGGAAGCACCTTCCCCGGGACGCCATCGGGCCCAGGTGCCTTGCGGCACCCCTTGAGTCGGCCCACCACCCTCGCCATTTCCTCCCCCGTCACTGGGGGAACGTCGACGGGGGCAGCGGGCTCCTCTTCTGGCGGCGCCATCCGCGGCGGGTCGAAAGGCGGGCTTGCGGGGAAGAGGCCGTCGACCACCGCGGCGAGGACTCCCGGCTCGAAGTCCTCCGTGGGGGGGGACACCTTCAGTTTAGCCCGTACCATTCGGTACGGGCGACCCCACGGATCCTCGTCCAGCGTGGCCAAGAATTCAGCATGAGCTGAATCCTTGGCACGCGCGATGGCCGCCTTGAAGGCGGCCTTGGCTGCGCGCAGCTCGGCGAGGAGCCTCTCCTCCTCGCCCGGCACCCGAGTCCGCCTCCTTCTGCACCGGGTAAAGGCGCGGCGGGCTCTGTCGCTGGCGGCTCGGAGGTCCGCCAGGTCCTGCGACCACCAGTATACGGCCCGCCTGGGCGCACCCTTTCGCGCCCTCGGCATGGCCGCGTCGCATATGGCCGTCAGGTCCTCGCGGAACCTGACGGCCCTCTCGTCGACCCCCATGGTGTCGGGGGGGTCGGCGTACCACGCCTGGACCACGGCGGCCTCCTCCGCCCGGTCCCGATCGAGGCGGGAAATCGCCCACTTTGGGAAATCCCCGCCCCGCCCTCCCACCGCCCGGGCCTGAGGCCCGCGGGGCACTTTGGAGACCCTGAAGCGGATGTAAAGGTGGTCCGACAGGGTCTCCACCTCCTCCAGGACGCGCCACTGGCTCACACGAGCGCCGACAGCAGGGGTTGTGAACGTGAGGTCCACAATTGACCCCCCCTGCTGTCGGACGCAGGTGTTGGCGCGCCCTACATTTTGCAGGACCAGGCCGATCATGGCGGCCCAGTCCCGCAGAAGCGCCCCTCTTTGGTCTGTGATGGGGGACCCCCACGCCGCGCACTTGGCGTTGAAGTCCCCCATCAGGACCACTTGGGCCGGTGATGCTCTTTGAACCACCGGCTCCAGGCCCCCCAGGAACCTCTCAAAATCTGAGAGGGGCCTGTTGGGGGAGAAGTAGACTCCGATGACGACTACTTCTCCCCAGTTTGCCGCCGCGTATCCAGCGCCCCTCTCTCTTAGCGAGAGGCGCTGCTGCCCGGCAGCCGGCACCACCACGCCCACCAAGCCCTCCGTGTCCCCAACCCAGTTTTGCTGGGGGGGGACGAAGTAGGGCTCGGCGACGACCGCCACGTCGATGCGCCACTCGGCTAGGACCTGCATTAGCAGGTCCTGTGCGCGAGCCGAGTGGTTGGCATTCACCTGGAGGAGCTCGTAATGCAGGTGTGCTGGCATTACGACACCTGCATTACGGGCTCCTCAATGGCCAGATGGCCGCCACGTTCGGTTGGGGCCCGGGTCAATGGGGCCTTACCCTTGACCGAAGGGGGGGCGCATTTAGTTCCCCCCATCGTGTGGTTGTGCGGTCGGCCCGCTTGGGCACAGACCGCACACTTCGGCGCCGCCTCACAGGCCGCTGCCAGATGGCCCTCCTCGCCGCAGCGGAAGCATTTGTTGCCGTGCTCGGCCGTTGACGGGCACAGGGCCCTGGTGTGGCCCAGCGCCATGCACTTGTAACAGCGCATGGGCAGGGCCTCCACCGGCGCGACAGTGGCCAGGCACCAGCCGATGGCCACCCTCCCCGCTGTGGCTGCGGCCTTTGCAACCACAGCGGGGCAGCGGATGATAACAGAGCACTGCCCCCATTGGCTGGCTCTGATAGCCCCTACCTTGATTTCGGTAGGGGCGCAGCCTCCCTTAGTGGCCATGACGGCGACAATCTCCTCCCGGCTCACTGATTCGTCAAGACCAGTAAGCCTCAACTCAGCGGATTTGGTGGGCCGGGTCACCTCCGCCAAGTCACCGATGGCCTGGCGGAGCATCTCGGCGAGTTGGTCAGCGCTAGGCCCAGGGCTGTCGCCGCCCACTTCCAGCATTCTGGAGCCGGTCATGGTCGTTTTGATTTTGACCGTCTCCAGACCGGCCTCCGAAAGGCGGACGGAGGCTCTGGCTTTCGCCATCACCTCCACGTAGGTAGCCCGCACACCCTCCTTCAGGGTCACCACGAGGGCGGCCGTACGTGGGACCCGAATTTTGGCCGCCCTCGGTGCGGAGGGCCTCGATGTGGGAGTGGTTTGGGGTTGGGGTTTCCCCTTCCCGCCCTTGGCCTTGCGGCCCACCACCCTGGTCCAGGGCGTTTCCGCCGCAGTATGGCCGGTGGGAGCAGTTTCCTGCTGCCGGCTTGGTCCCGGGGTGGTCTGCGGCTTGGGACCAGACTGGCGCCTGGGACCGGTATGTGGTCCCTCTTCCCTACCTCCGTTGGTGGGGGGAGGTGTAGGGGCCCTATTAGGCTTTTTGGCCTTGGGGGCCGTTGGGCCAGCGGGTCGGCGCATGGCACCGTCCGCCAGATTCGGCTGGGCCCTTGGGCGAGGCGGGGGCTCCAGGCGCCTGTCAGCCGCGAGCGGGGGTCTTAGGACCGGTTCTGGCGGGAGTCGTGACTCCAGCTCCCCTAGGCGGGCATTTAACATCCCGCCCAGGGATATTTGGAGGTCACGCCTCAGCTCCTCCATCAGCTCCCTCACATCAGGGGCTGCTGGGTCGCGAGCTGCCTTGGCGGTGCTCGCCCGCGATTTCTCGAAGGCCTGTTTAAAGGCCTTCAGTTCCGCACGAACAATGTCCAGCTCTCGAGCGAGCCGGTTGTTGTCCGCTCGGAGACGGCGGTGCTCCTCGGCAGGAGTGATCGTCCGCAAAGCTTCAACCGCGTCGATCACTCCTGCAGCGGCTGTATTTATTGCGCCCCAGACTGTGCCCTTGAGGTGGCCACTCTTCCGGACTTGCTCCTGGATTGTGGCCACGTTCAGGAGCGCCGCAGCAACCAGGGTCTCCTTGGTTTGTGGTTCAGGGATGCGAAGCTCGTCGCCCCCATCGACCTCGTGCGCGACAACCATGTCGCGGTAATACCGGCGAGGGCCAGGTTCCTCGTCCGAGTCCGCCACGTTCTCCACCTCAGAGACTATTATGGCAGGACGACCACTGGCCGCTGCCACGAGACTCCGACGCCGTCCTGTAAGGGCGCCTCTGCGCGCCGACCCAATTTTTGGTGACTTTGGTCCCTCAACCAGGGTCACCGTCGGCCGTTTCCGGGTGATATGCTTATTCAGCTCTTCACCCAAGGAAACTTCTGGGAGGTCTGTCTCCAGAACCATCTTTGAAGACTCCTCTCCCTCTCCCTTCTCCGATTCGGACGCGTCCGAGATGGTGACGACGCGCCGCTCTTCATTCCTCTCAGCAGGGCTCCTGTCCCTGGTTCCATCCTTAGGCTCTTGCGCCTTTACCCTCCCTTTGGCTCCCGGTCGGAGCCGCGGAAAGTTAAGGCGATAGGCTGAAACCTTGCCCTCTGGAGCACCACTATAGCCTGCTTCGTCTCTCGTGTTTGGCAGCTCCGTCTCCAGCGCCATGCTTAGGCTGGACGGCTGCCCTCTCTCCTTCTTTGAGAAGGCCGTGTCCGTAGCTCGGACAATGGCCCTCTCCGCCTCTTCCTCCGGTTGCGACATGAGACACGCCGCTTCCTTTGGAAGGCAAAAAGTTTTGTTGTTGGGGGGGGGGGGTTTTTTTTGACAACTCATTTTTGTACCCACGAGAATGGAACGAAGGGTTTGCACTACCGGGTGACGTCCATTCCGGTAGTGCGGCTACTTACTGTGGAGGTCGCCAGGTATCCACAGGTTTTAACGACTTCACTGTCGGGTGTTATAGAGTGTCCTTCTCACGGGCCGGCCAGTTAAGGCAAGCCCTCCGCTCCACAGTATTCAAAACATACCCCATTAACGCCACGACTGGGGTCGTTGAATTGGATCTGCGGGCTACGGAAGGAGAAGTGGCGTGGGCTTCTCCACAAAGGCCTTCGGTTAGGAAGGCCGCCCCAGTTCCCCCCCCAGTGTTTGGTTCGCGGGAGCTATTGCCCCTACCCGCCGCGAGGCAGGCATTCCCCTATCCACCACCCGGGGACGCGCCACGTCGGAGTACACCTCTCCGCCCACTTAGACAACTAAGCAGGTCCGTGGAACCTAACCTAACCTAACCTAACCTAACCTAACCTAACCTAACCTAACCTAACCTAACCTAACCTAACCTAACCTAACCTAACCTAACCTAACCTAACCTAACCTAACCTAACCTAACCTAACCTAACCTAACCTAACCTAACCTAACCTAACCTAACCTAACCTAACCTAACCTAACCTAACCTAACCTAACCTTTTTTTTTTTTTTTTTTTGGTGTGGAAAATGCACCTTATGCATCGTCTCCGTTCGGGGAAACGGAGGTATGTGAGGCTCTCCCCAAGGGGCCTACCCACTAAAAACCACACGGATTCCCTCGTCTGCCATTGTGAACGCCACGGGAGCAAAATGTGTCACCGCAACGCCCACTGGCCGCCCCGGGATGGGGCTCCTCTGTCGACACCGTGCAATGCGGGCTCGGCACTCCCCGGCCTCCCCCGCTGGTGAAGGATTGTTTAAAGAGGTTTACTCCTCGTGGCTTCCGCAGACGCCCACGTTCCCGGCAAGCCGGGTTTACGTGCCCTCACGTAAGCTCCCGCGCCCTCATGTCCTGCTCTGAAAGCAGAGCGGTACCGAGGGTACGGTTGCTTCCGCCCTGAGGCTCCCCCTCACGTTTCCCTGCTCGGGCCACAGAGAAGGTACTAGGTTCAGGCTCACCTCCTTCCTTCCGTCCCTCTCTAAATCCCAAAACTAACACTCCCCATTAGGCGTTTGGCACCTCCAGGCAGATTGCAGAGCCTTGAACCGTTCGGTAGCCCAGGCCGTGTGGCGAGTACGGCGGGGCTAGGTACTAGGAACAAGGTTGCAGAGCCTACACTGTTAGCAACCGAACGCCTGTCCCTCCTATGCTTTCCCTCCCCATATAGGGCGTAAGTCACATCCAGGCCTGTTGCAGAGCCCTGACACCTTTCGCATAGCCCAGGCCGTGTGACCAGCACGGCGGGGCTACTTACTCAGTGCAGGGATGCAGAGCAGCTTCCCGTCAGCTACCTTACGCCCGTCCTCACAGAATATATACATATGATACATACGTGGCCCATATAATACACATATAGATATCCCTCCCAAGACATACCACTACAGGCCAGCGGCCCGAGCGCTACTCTTCCCCCTTTGTAGGCCCTCTGCCAGGGGGGAACCGTAACGCTCATGCAGCCCAAAAGCTACCTTTCCCGGGGGCGGGAAAGGTAAATTTTAAGCGCACGTAGCAGTAGTCGTCCCTCTATACCCCATCCCCCCCAGTCGGATATTAGCCACCGGTAAGATAATGTACAAATACATTAGCTTACCGTTGTTGCCCAGGGTGCACCGTCCCAGGCGTTACCCTTCCCCACCCCATGAGGCCTACGCCTCGGATAGAAGGGAGTGGTAACGCCCGGGCACTCGAGGAACCTAACCTAACCTAACCTAACCTAACCTAACCTAACCTAACCTAACCTAACCTAACCTTTTTTTTTTTTTTTTTTTTTTTTTGACGGTGGGAAAATGCGTTACGCATACGACCGCGCCGTGGGGACGGCGCGGAAGTTATGTGGGACTCACCTCCCCCGTAACCTCCTTCCCTAATGGAAGGAGGGGGGAGGCATACCCACTAAAAACCCACCGGTATTCCCTCTCTTGCCATTTGCGGATGCCATGGGAGAGTTTGGAGTCACCACAGCATCCGCTGGCCGCCCCAGCCTATGCCGGAGCTCCCGCGCCAAGAGAGGGGGGACCGGAATACTTGGTCCCCCCCCTAGACGTGTGGGCTGTTACGGCCGACAGAGGATCCCCATCCCCCGTCGGCTAGCACCACTAGGGAAGGTTGGCGGCGAACTGTCGCCGCCTCCTTCCCGTCCGTCTGCGCCGGAGCGGGTTCGCGAGGGGATCATTCTCGCGTTCCCGCTCCCTCTCCTCCTTCTGCGACATTACGTCGTCGCAGAAGGAGGTGACGGCCTCCCAGGACGTCTCGCTCTCCAGCATTGCGCGTACAACGCTGGGGAGCGAGAGGTCGCCGCCAATCGTCGCCGCCAGGGTGCGGCGCCGCTCAGCCCATGCGCTGCACACCTCCAAGGTGTGCTGGGCTGTGTCCTCGGCGGCGCCGCACTCGTGGCACGACGCCGTCTCCTCCCTACCCGCCACCCTGTGCAGGTACCGCCCGAAGCAACCATGCCCGGACAGCACCTGCACCAGGTGGAAGGTCAGGGACCCGTGATCCCTCCCGCACCATTCCTGGAGCACCGGGTGGATGGCTGCGATCGTGCGTAGGCCGTATTCAGCCTCCGCAAGCTCTGCCGCCCAGCGCTCCAGCACCTCCCCTCTCTGGACCTCTTTGGCCCGGGCCAACTCCTGGGGAGCGAGGGACTCCCCCCGCTCCCTTCGTTCCACCTTGGCCCGGTAGGCCTCGGCAAGCCCGACCGCCTCGATCTCCCACGGAGGGGAGGCTGCGAGGGCTCCAGCCGCCGCCCAGCCCACCGTTCGGTAGGCCCGGGCCATCCTCACCGCCATGACCCTCTGGGGCCTTCGGAGTAGGGCTTTGGTGGTGGCGGTGAGGGACTCCGCCCATATAGGGGCCCCGTACAGGGCCATACTCCTAATGACCCCTGCAAACAGGCGTCTGCAGGGGGCATTAGGTCCGCCCTGATTGGGCAGGAGCCGGCCCAGGGCTCCCGCCGCGCCCGCGAGTCGGGGAGCCAGTCTGCGAAAGTGCTCCCCGAACTCCCATTTGCCGTCGAGGGTAAGGCCCAGATATTTTATGTGGGCCCTCACCTCGACGGCCTCGCCGTTGACGCGCAGGGCGGCTCCGCGCGGCAGCCTCCACCGGGGCCCTCGGAAGCAGAGGGCCTCCGTCTTGGGGAGGGACACTTTCAGGCCCAGCGCCTCGATCCGCCGGATCACTAGGGTGGCTCCCACCTCCGCCCTTCTTGCCACCTCTTCGAAGGTGGTGCCCCGGACGGCGATGAGGGTGTC
Source organism: Archips crataeganus (assembly GCA_947859365.1). Classification (NCBI taxonomy): domain Eukaryota; kingdom Metazoa; phylum Arthropoda; class Insecta; order Lepidoptera; family Tortricidae; genus Archips; species Archips crataeganus. The sequence goes on along the minus strand of OX402051.1, from coordinate 23,555,549 downwards.
ATCTGCGTAGCAGTACACCGCCATCCGGGGCAGCACCCTCGCGCGGATGACCCAGTCGTACCCGACGTTCCATAATAGGGGCCCTAGCACGGACCCCTGCGGAACGCCACTGGTCACCGGCTGGGCCATCCGAATCCCCCCCCTCCCCGTGTAGAGCACTACCCGCCCCGTCAGGTAGTGCCCCACAACCCTCCGGAGGTAGAGGGGCACCCGGTGATACCGGAGCGCCTCCTCTATCACTCCGAAGGGGAGGGACCCGAAGGCGTTGGCGATATCGAGAGATACCGCCACGGCCCCCTGGCCCCTCCTGGCCGCATCTTTGGTGAACCCCTTCAGGGCGGATAGGGCGTCCAACGTGGACCGCCCTACCCGGAACCCGAACTGGTTCCCCGCAAGATCCGGCCCTTCGCTCGTCAGATGGTGGGCGATCCGGGAAGCGATCACTCTCTCGAGGAGCTTCCCGGTCTCGTCCAGCATGACGAGCGGCCGCCACCCGGAAGGAGAGTCCGCCGGTCTGCTCTCCTTCCGCAGGAGGACCAGGCGGCCCTCCTTCCAAATTTGGGGAAACTGCCCCGCGGCCAGGCAGCGGTCCATTAGGCCGCAGAGCCGGTCCCCCAGGTGCTTCACCGCGATCGGAAGCACCTTCCCCGGGACGCCATCGGGCCCAGGTGCCTTGCGGCACCCCTTGAGTCGGCCCACCACCCTCGCCATTTCCTCCCCCGTCACTGGGGGAACGTCGACGGGGGCAGCGGGCTCCTCTTCTGGCGGCGCCATCCGCGGCGGGTCGAAAGGCGGGCTTGCGGGGAAGAGGCCGTCGACCACCGCGGCGAGGACTCCCGGCTCGAAGTCCTCCGTGGGGGGGGACACCTTCAGTTTAGCCCGTACCATTCGGTACGGGCGACCCCACGGATCCTCGTCCAGCGTGGCCAAGAATTCAGCATGAGCTGAATCCTTGGCACGCGCGATGGCCGCCTTGAAGGCGGCCTTGGCTGCGCGCAGCTCGGCGAGGAGCCTCTCCTCCTCGCCCGGCACCCGAGTCCGCCTCCTTCTGCACCGGGTAAAGGCGCGGCGGGCTCTGTCGCTGGCGGCTCGGAGGTCCGCCAGGTCCTGCGACCACCAGTATACGGCCCGCCTGGGCGCACCCTTTCGCGCCCTCGGCATGGCCGCGTCGCATATGGCCGTCAGGTCCTCGCGGAACCTGACGGCCCTCTCGTCGACCCCCATGGTGTCGGGGGGGTCGGCGCACCACGCCTGGACCACGGCGGCCTCCTCCGCCCGGTCCCGATCGAGGCGGGAAATCGCCCACTTTGGGAAATCCCCGCCCCGCCCTCCCACCGCCCGGGCCTGAGGCCCGCGGGGCGCTTTGGAGACCCTGAAGCGGATGTAAAGGTGGTCCGACAGGGTCTCCACCTCCTCCAGGACGCGCCACTGGCTCACACGAGCGCCGACAGCAGGGGTTGTGAACGTGAGGTCCACAATTGACCCCCCCTGCTGTCGGACGCAGGTGTTGGCGCGCCCTACATTTTGCAGGACCAAGTCGAGCATGGCGGCCCAGTCCCGCAGAAGCGCCCCTCTTTGGTCTGTGATGGGGGACCCCCACGCCGCGCACTTGGCGTTGAAGTCCCCCATCAGGACCACTTGGGCCGGTGATGCTCTTTGAACCACCGGCTCCAGGCCCCCCAGGAACCTCTCAAAATCTGAGAGGGGCCTGTTGGGGGAGAAGTAGACTCCGATGACGACTACTTCTCCCCAGTTTGCCGCCGCGTATCCAGCGCCCCTCTCTCTTAGCGAGAGGCGCTGCTGCCCGGCAGCCGGCACCACCACGCCCACCAAGCCCTCCATGTCCCCAACCCAGTTTTGCTGGGGGGGGACGAAGTAGGGCTCGGCGACGACCGCCACGTCGATGCGCCACTCGGCTAGGACCTGCATTAGCAGGTCCTGTGCGCGAGCCGAGTGGTTGGCATTCACCTGGAGGAGCTCGTAATGCAGGTGTGCTGGCATTACGACACCTGCATTACGGGCTCCTCAATGGCCAGATGGCCGCCACGTTCGGTTGGGGCCCGGGTCAATGGGGCCTTACCCTTGACCGAAGGGGGGGCGCATTTAGTTCCCCCCATCGTGTGGTTGTGCGGTCGGCCCGCTTGGGCACAGACCGCACACTTCGGCGCCGCCTCACAGGCCGCTGCCAGATGGCCCTCCTCGCCGCAGCGGAAGCATTTGTTGCCGTGCTCGGCCGTTGACGGGCACAGGGCCCTGGTGTGGCCCAGCGCCATGCACTTGTAACAGCGCATGGGCAGGGCCTCCACCGGCGCGACAGTGGCCAGGCACCAGCCGATGGCCACCCTCCCCGCTGTGACTGCGGCCTTTGCAACCACAGCGGGGCAGCGGATGATAACAGAGCACTGCCCCCATTGGCTGGCTCTGATAGCCCCTACCTTGATTTCGGTAGGGGCGCAGCCTCCCTTAGTGGCCATGACGGCGACAATCTCCTCCCGGCTCACTGATTCGTCAAGGCCAGTAAGCCTCAACTCAGCGGATTTGGTGGGCCGGGTCACCTCCGCCAAGTCACCGATGGCCTGGCGGAGCATCTCGGCGAGTTGGTCAGCGCTAGGCCCAGGGCTGTCGCCGCCCACTTCCAGCATTCTGGAGCCGGTCATGGTCGTTTTGATTTTGACCGTCTCCAGACCGGCCTCCGAAAGGCGGACGGAGGCTCTGGCTTTCGCCATCACCTCCACGTAGGTAGCCCGCACACCCTCCTTCAGGGTCACCACGAGGGCGGCCGTACGTGGGACCCGAATTTTGGCCGCCCTCGGTGCGGAGGGCCTCGATGTGGGAGTGGTTTGGGGTTGGGGTTTCCCCTTCCCGCCCTTGGCCTTGCGGCCCACCACCCTGGTCCAGGGCGTTTCCGCCGCAGTATGGCCGGTGGGAGCAGTTTCCTGCTGCCGGCTTGGTCCCGGGGTGGTCTGCGGCTTGGGACCAGACTGGCGCCTGGGACCCTCTTCCCTACCTCCGTTGGTGGGGGGAGGTGTAGGGGCCCTATTAGGCTTTTTGGCCTTGGGGGCCGTTGGGCCAGCGGGTCGGCGCATGGCACCGTCCGCCAGATTCGGCTGGGCCCTTGGGCGAGGCGGGGGCTCCAGGCGCCTGTCAGCCGCGAGCGGGGGTCTTAGGACCGGTGCTGGCGGGAGTCGTGACTCCAGCTCCCCTAGGCGGGCATTTAACATCCCGCCCAGGGATATTTGGAGGTCACGCCTCAGCTCCTCCATCAGCTCCCTCACATCAGGGGCTGCTGGGTCGCGAGCTGCCTTGGCGGTGCTCGCCCGCGATTTCTCGAAGGCCTGTTTAAAGGCCTTCAGTTCCGCACGAACAATGTCCAGCTCTCGAGCGAGCCGGTTGTTGTCCGCTCGGAGACGGCGGTGCTCCTCGGCAGGAGTGATCGTCCGCAAAGCTTCAACCGCGTCGATCACTCCTGCAGCGGCTGTATTTATTGCGCCCCAGACTGTGCCCTTGAGGTGGCCACTCTTCCGGACTTGCTCCTGGATTGTGGCCACGTTCAGGAGCGCCGCAGCAACCAGGGTCTCCTTGGTTTGTGGTTCAGGGATGCGAAGCTCGTCGCCCCCATCGACCTCGTGCGCGACAACCATGTCGCGGTAATACCGGCGAGGGCCAGGTTCCTCGTCCGAACCTAACCTAACCTAACCTAACCTAACCTAACCTAACCTAACCTAACCTAACCTAACCTAACCTAACCTAACCTAACCTAACCTTTTTTTTTTTTTTTTTTTTTTTGCGGTGGGAAAATGCATTACGCACTATCCCCACGCCGTCGGGGAACGGCGCGGGGGGTGTATGGGACTCTCCTCCCACCTTCCTTCCTTCCAAAACTGGGAAGGAAGGAAGGTAGGAGGCCTACCCATTAAAAACCCACCGGTGTTCCCTCACCAGCCAATTATGCGGATGTCGTGGGAGCAAACTGTGGCACCACTACATCCGCTGGCCGGCCCGGTCTAACCGGGTCCTCCTCTCCGAGAGGGGGGGATCGGGAACACATGATCCCCCCCTAACACTTGTGGGCCGTTTGACTAGCGGTGGATCCCCTGTCCCCCGCCAGTCGGCTCCACCTTAGGGTGGAAGAGTGGCGACAAACTGCCGCCGTCTTCCCCCCGTCCGTCTTCGTCGGAGCGGGTGCGCCAGAGGATCGCTCTCGCGCTCCCGCTCCCTCTCCTCCTTCTGCGAAACAACTGCCTCGCAGAAGGAGGAGACAGCCTCCCAGGAACTCTCACTCCTCAGCATCGCAATTGTGACGCTGGGGAGCGAGAGGTCACCCCCGATTTCCGCCACAAGAGTGCGGCGCCGATCTGACCAGGCTGGGCACACCTCGAGGGTGTGCTGCGCCGTGTCTTCTGCGGCGCCGCACTCGTGGCACGCCTGCGTCAATTCCCTCCCCGCCACCCTGTGCAGGTACCGTCCAAAGCAACCATGCCCGGACAGCACCTGCACAAGGCGGAATGTTAGGTGCCCGTGACCTCTTTTACACCACTCATGGAGCACTGGGCGGATGGCTTCAATGGTTCGGGTGCCATATTCGGCATCCGCCAGCTCTTCCGCCCAGCGCTCCATCACCCTCTCTCTCCCTACCTCGCGGGCCCTCGCTAGCTCCTGTGGGGCGAGGGTCTCACCCCGGTTCCGCCTCTCGAGCCGCGCCCTGTAGGCGTCGGCCAGCATCCCTGCCTCAATTTCCCAGGGAGGGGTGCCGGCCAAGGCACAGGCCGCTGCCCAACCCACCGTCCTATATGCTCGGCACATCCTCACCGCCATCACCCTTTGTGGCCTCCGAAGGAGGGTCTTGGTCTTGGCGGTGAGGCTGTCCGCCCATATCGGAGCCCCATACAGGGCCATGCTCCTGATGACCCCTGCAAACAATCGTCTGCAGGGTGCATCAGGTCCCCCCGTGTTCGGTAGGAGCCGACTGAGGGCTCCGGCCGCCCCTACAAGTCGAGGAGCCATTCTGACGAAGTGCTCCTCAAACTTCCAGCCTCCATCGAGGGTGAGGCCCAGATATTTAATATGGGCCCTCACCTCGACGGCCGCTCCGTTGATTCGGAGATGGGCCCCCCTTGGGATCCTCCATCTGGGGCCCCTGAAACAGAGGGCCTCAGTCTTGCTGAGGCTCACTCTGAGTCCCAGGGCCCCAATCCGGTCGATCACCATTGAGGTGCCCACCTCCGCCCTCCTAACCACCTCCTCATAGGTTGTGCCCCGGACGGCGACAAGCGTGTCGTCCGCGTAACAGATTATCGCCATTCGGGGCAGCACCGCTCCGCGGATGGCCCAGTCATAACCGATGCTCCAAAGCAGGGGTCCTAAAACGGACCCCTGTGGAACACCGCAGGTTATGGACCTCGTCATCCGCAAACCCCCTCTTCCCATGTAGTGCACTACTCGCTCCTCTAAATAGTGCCCAACGATGTTTTGGAGATAGAGAGGCACTCCGTGGTACCGGAGTGCCTCCCTAATCACCTCGAAAGGGAGCGACCCGAAGGCGTTGGCGATGTCTAATGACACGGCCATCGCCCCCTGTCGCCTCCCGGCCGCCTCTGCAGAGAACCCTTTCAGGGCGGACAGGGCGTCCAGAGTGGATCGCCCCGCCCGGAACCCGAATTGGCTCTCCGAGAGGTCTGGGCCTACGTCTGTCAGATGCTGGATGATACGGGATGCTATAACTCTTTCGAGCAGCTTTCCCGTCTCATCCAGCATCACCAGGGGTCTGTAGCCGGAAGGAGAGTCTTCAGGTCGGCCCTCCTTCCGCAGCAGCACCAATCTGCCTTCTTTCCAGCATCTCGGGAACCGCCCCGCCGCCAGACAATCGTCAAACAGCTCACAGAGGCGGCCCCCGAGATGCTTCAACGCTATGTGAAGGGCCCCCTTCGGCACCCCATCCGGCCCCGGCGCCTTATGGGCACCTTTGAGTCGGTTTACAACCCGGGCCATCTCCTCCTGGGTTACCAAGTGGGGGACGTCCCGAGCCGCCCCCGTTTCCACTCTTGGCTCCGTCATGTACGGCGCGTCGAAGGGGGAGCTCCGCGGAAAGAGGCCCTCCACCACAGCACTTAATAGTGACGGCTCAAAATCTTCCGTGGGGGGGGCCGCCTTCAGTTTGGCTCGAACCATGCGATACGGCCGCCCCCACGGATCCGCGTCTAGCGTCGCGATGAAGTCGCGAAACGCAGCATCCTTTGCCGCGGCGATGGCGGCGGCGAACGCCCTTTTGGCCGCCCGGAGGTTAGCCAGGAGGCGTTCCTCCTCTCCGGAACCTAACCTAACCTTTTTTTTTTTTTTTTTTTTTTTTTTTTTTTTTTTTTTTTTGTTCACGGAGTGGAAACACATTACGTGTACCCCCGGGCCCGGGGAGACCCGGTTTAGGTTATGTGGGGCTCTCTCTCCGGTCCTCTTCTCCTAATGAGAAGGGGACAGGAGAGCATACCCACTAAAACCACTCCGATGCTGACCCTCTTGCCGAGGTTGTTAGGCGCCATGGGATCCGTGGATTTCACCATGATGCCTCCCGGCCGCCCCAGCTTTCACCGGGGCTACCCGCGCCAGGAGGGGAAGAGTTGCAGCATTTCAACCCTTCCCCCAGACTCGTAGGGCCGTGCAATGCGGACAAGGGATCCCCGTCCCTCGCCCGCTGGTCCTACTGGGGGATATGACGGGCGGCAAATCGCCTCCGCCTTACCCCCCTCCGTCTGCGCCGGAACAGGGGCGCGAGGGCATCGTCCTCGCGCTCCCGTTCCGCGGCCTCCTTTTGCGAGATTACCGTCTCGCAAAAGGAGGCGGCCGCCTGCCAGGCCTCCTCGCTTCCCAGCATGGCTCGCACTACGCTGGAGAGCGAGAGGTCGCTCGTCCCTAGCTCCGCCTCGAGAGCTTGCCGCTCTGGGGCCCAGCTGCTACACTCTGCCAGAGTGTGCTGGGCCGTGTCGTCCGGGTCACCGCAGTGGTGGCACGTCGGATCGTTCTCCCGCCCTATTTGGTGCAAATAATGGCCGAAGCACCCGTGCCCGGTCATTACTTGCACCATCCGGAATGTGAGGGCTCCAAACCCCCTCTCGACCCACTGGTCGAGTGACGGGAGTAGAGCCGCTATGGTGCGCGTTCCATAGCGGCTGTCCTCCAGGTCACTCTTCCAGCGGTCCCTCATCCGACGCTCCACCATGCGGCGGGCAAACTCAAGCTCTCTGGGGGCAGGCCTTTCCCCCCTTCTCAGCGCCTCTTTGCGCTCCTCATACACCTCCGCGGCCGTCTGGGCGTCGATGTCCCAGGGCGGTGTCCCGGCTAGGGCGCAAGCGGCCATGTGGGCGACAGTCACGTACGCCCGCACCGCCCTGATGGCGCACATCCTTTGCGGCCGTCGGAGCAAGGCCTTATTACGCTCCGACAGCCGACTCGCCCAGATCGGCGCCCCATATAGCGCCATGCTGCGCACTACACCCGTGTAGAGCCTGCGCACAGCTCCCCTCGGGCCCCCTATATTGGGCAAAAGTTGCCCCAGCGCCGAAGCAGCACCCACCAATCTCGGAGCGAGTCTGGTGAAGTGCTCCGTGAATTCCCACTTCCTGTCCAGGACAAGGCCAAGATATTTAATGTTGGCCTTGACCTGGACAGATTCCCCCCCAATCGGAAGCGTGGCGTTCGCGGGTATCCGCCAACCCCGCCCGCCGAAGACCATCGCTTCGGTTTTTGTTACGGACACCTCCAGTCCCAACATGCGGATTCGGTGAACCGTGAGGTCGGCTGCAACCGCTGCCCTGCAGAAGGCCTCCCGCATTTCACTTCCTCGCACGACCACCAGTGTGTCATCGGCATAACAAATGGTGGCCATGCGAGGAAGCTGTACCCCCCTTATTGCCCAGTCATATCCCAGGTTCCACAAAAGTGGCCCCAGGACCGACCCTTGCGGAACCCCACAGCCCATAGGCCTGGCCTTCCGCTCCCCTTCATGATCGTAGAGCACTACCCTGTCCTCAAGGTAGTGCCCCACGATCTTCTGCAGGTACATTGGTACCCGGTGGTACCTGAGCGCCTCCAGAATTACGGAGTAGGGGAGGGTGCCGAACGCGTTGGCGATGTCCAAGGACACCGCCACCACTCCCTCCCCTCTACCCGCTGCGACGTCTATAAAGGCTTTCAATTCCCTTATAGCGTCCAGCGTCCCCCTGCCCTCTCGGAATCCGAACTGCCGGTCCGAGACGTTCGGGCCCACGTCCCCCAGGTGCTTGACGATCCGGGAAGCAACCACCCTCTCAAACATCTTCCCGGATACGTCAAGCAGGACCAGCGGCCTGTGGCCGGATGGGGAATCCACCGGGCGACCCTCCTTCCGCAGCAAGACCAGCCGTCCCTCCTTCCACACCTTGGGGAAGCGTCCCGTCTCCAGGCACTCGTTCAGGAGGTCTTCGAGTCGCTCCCCCAGGTGTTCCAGGGCTAACGGGACGACCCTTGCCGGGACACCGTCGGGTCCAGGTGCCTTCTTGTTGGCCCGCATCCGGTCCACCATCCCCATCATCTCGTCCTCAGTGATCCTGGGGACAGGAGGGAGCGGCTCATTCCGCTCCTCCGAGGGGGCCGACATCCTCGGGGGAGTGAAATTTGGCGCCACTGGGAACAGGGCCCCCACCACCCTATCGAGGAGCTCTGGCTCCATGGTGTCCATGGGGGGGCTGCGCTTCATTTTATTGCGGACGATTTTATAAGGCCGCCCCCATGGATCCCTATTCAGGGTCGCCAGGAACTCCTCGTGTGCGGCATCCTTCGCCCTCACTATGGCGATTTGGAGCGCCTCCTTGGCGCTCCTAAGCGCCGCGTACAGCCGCTCCTCTTCCCCATCGGTGTGGGTCCGTCGCCTCCTACAGCGGGTGTACTTTCGGCGGGCGGCGTTGCTGGCCACTCTGAGGGCCGCGATCTCCTCAGACCACCAATACACAGACCGCTTGTTGGGCACCTGCCTCACTCGTGGCATCGCGGCATCGCAGATGCGTGTCAGCGAGGCCCGAAATCCGGCCGCCTTCTCGTCTACGTTTCCCTGCGGGGGGGGACGACTCCACGCCTCAACAATGGCGGCTTCCTCGGCCATTGCGGGGTCGAAGTGGGTTATCGCCCACCGCGGGAACCCACTGCCAGCCCTCACCGGTCGCGGTTGCCGCGACTGCCGCGACGAGGCGGAGACCCTCATCCGAATATATAAATGGTCGGAGAGGGTCTCCACCTCCTCCAGGACGCGCCAGTCCTCAACACGTGCTGCAAGGGAGGGGGTGGCGAACGTGACGTCGACGATTGATCCCCCTTGTCTTCGCACGCACGTGTTGGCGCTGCCCTGGTTCACAACCACCAGTCCCGTAGCCAGCACCCAGTCCCGGAGCACAGCTCCCTTCAGGTCTGTGACGGGGGAACCCCATGCCGCGCTTTTAGCATTTAGGTCCCCCATCACAATGATTTGTGCAGGAGAACACCTCCCCACCACTCTTCCCAACCCCTCCAGGAAGGATTCGAAGTCAGACAGTGGTCGGTTGGGGGAGAAGTATACCCCGATGACCACCGTCTTCCCCCATTTTGCCGCCACGTATCCTGGTCCGTCTTCGAGCCTGGAGAGGGATGGGAAGTAACCTGTCGCCGGGACCACCATCGCCACGGATTCATCTGTGGCCCCTACCCAGTGTGACTGAGCAGGGACCGTGTATGGCTCGGCCACAACCGACAATGCCAGTCCCCACTCCGCCATGACCTGCATCATGAGGTCTTGTGCGCGGGCGGAGTGGTTCAGGTTGCCCTGCAGGATCTCTAAATGTCGGTGTACCGACATTTAGAGATCCATCGTATTTCCCGCTGCTGCCTCAGGGCTGCTTACTTGACCGCCGACTCGTACGGGGTCTCCACGGCCTTTGGTTTGGGGGGGCGCGCACGCGTGTCCACCCATGACGTGTCCGGCTGGCAACTTCGCCAAGCGGCATACTTCGCAGTGGGGCTCGGCCTGGCACTCGGCTGCCTTGTGGCCGGGCTTCGAGCACCTGAAGCACAGGTTGCCCCTGTCTACCGCTGCAGGACATAAGGCCCTAGTGTGGCCCGTTCCCATGCAGCGGTAGCACCGCATGGGTTGGGGTTCCAAGGCTCTAATGCTGGCCGCCGACCAGCCCACCAAGATCTTCCCCGCTTTTATAAGCTTGTTGGCGGCCTCCACAGGGCAACGCACCAACGCCGAACCAGTCCCGTTGCTGAGGAGCCTGACAGGGCCTACTTTAACCTGCTCCATGGAGCAGGCACCCTTCAGCACCACCGCCGTTCTGATGTCCTCCGAAGTTACCGACTCATCGAAGCCGGTAACTCGGAGGTCGGCTGTTTTGGTGGGTCTGTAGACCGTTGCTACATCACCAAGGACGCCCGCGATTTTTTCCGCCAGCGCATCTGCTAGCTGACCACTGCTTGCCCCTGGGACTTCAAAGAGTCGTGCCCCAGTGGCCGACTTGCGCACTCTGACGCTTTCAAGCCCCACTTCTGCCAGCTTGAAGGAGGTGGTCACCTTCTGGAGGGCCTCCAAGTACGACACCTTGGCCTCCGGCTTGAGTGTGACCATCACCGCCGCGCTTTTCGGTGTGGCCAGGCTTTTGACCACAGCAGGCTTCTTGCGCTTCGTGGGCACTTCGGTCGCTGGAGGCTTGTTGGCCTTGGCCTTCGCCTTCCTCCCGACTACTGTCACCCAGGATCCCTGGGTGGGAACAGTAGGATTCGACCTTTGGGAGGTCGACGGCGCCTCTTCTTGTGCCCTGGCCTTGGGTTGCTCCTTGTGCTGCCCTTTGGGCGGCACTTTGGGCTGGGCCTTTGGCTGGGCCGGCCCCCTCATCTGCTGGGCAGAATCCGTCCCAGGTTGGCTCGCCGACCGCTGCCTCTTGGGATTTTGGGGTGGCGGCGGCAGGGGGATGGCAGCCCTATCTGCCGCCAGTGGCGGACGCACGACTGGCTCCGGGGGGAGGCGGCTCTCGAAAGCCTCCAGCCTGGCATTCAACATATTGCCAAGGCTAACAAAGAGCTCCCTCGAATGAAGCGCCAAGGCCTCCTGCAGGCCTTCAGGAAGACCCTGAATGGCGCGTGTAGAAGCCTCGGACTTCCGCTCCGAGAAGGCGGTGCGGAGGGCCTTCGTCTCTCCGTACAACTGCGCAAGTTGCTCTCGCATCCTACGGTTGTCCGCCTTCAATTTGCGGATTTCCTCGCTCTCTTTTCTATTCTCGAGGAAATCCATCGCCTCTATTATCTCGCGGCAGGCCGTGTTGATGTGGCCACGCACAACACCATTCAGGTTGCTCGATTTTGCGGCCTCCGCAAGGACTGCGCGAGCAGCATTGCGCGCGCATTCTACCACCCCGACCTCTTCGGGAGTTAGCTGGCCGTCGTTTGTGGTTAGGGCAGCTGTGCCCTCTTTTTCGGCGACCGTTAAAGTTCGAGCCGGTTGCCGGACGTCCTCCCGTTCGTCCTCTTCATTATCGGACCCGTCTACCATCGTCGGTGTCAACACAGGGGAGCGGTCCCTTAGGTGCCCCTGGGAGCGGGAGCGCAGGCCGGGAAAGCTGAGGCGGTAGGCTGCTTTAGACCTACGCACCTCTGCGTTGTCCTCTCCTGATTCCCTCAGTTTGGCCTTAGCCGCGGCCAATCCGGCATATGTCCCCGAGCCTTTCAGGGCGCGTCCTCGGGCAGCGGCGCTGACCTTGGGGCAGGAGGGCTTGTCCTCTCCCAATCCTTCGGTCTCCGCCATAGCCCTCTTGCTGGGGAGGGAGACAAGGGCCATTGCCTCCCCCGTAGCCTCAATATCCTGCTTTCGGTTCGGCATTTTCCGCGTTTTGGACGATATCAAATCGTCCATAGGCGATAGGAGTCCGCAGCAAAGACTACTAAACAGAGCCTAATTAGCTCTATTTAGTAGCCGAAGATAGGAATTTCGCCCCCAGAAACAAAGTTTAAGGAAGCGAAAAACCCAAATTTTTGCAAAAACTGTATGGAAATATCGATTAAAAATCGATATCTCCAAAACAGTGAATGCCACCTCAACGCTTTACAAGCCAAAAGGTAGAGCTTAAAAAGCTCTATCTACTGACACCTCAACCAGATTTTTCGGTTGGGAAACGAAAATTCCCCAGCCGAAAAACCCAAAAGTCGAACGAAAAATTACGCCGATCGGCGTAATTTTTTATAAAATCCGTAACTCCCAAACTATGAGAGTTACGCCACCAAAACTCAAGTCGGAAATAGGGCGAATGAACGACCCTATCTCCTCGCACAAACAGAAAATTTTTATGAATAACCCACAAGGAGTTATTCACAAAAATGTCCGTTGCTCGTCGAAAAATTTCAGGCGCTGCTATTAAGTATAGCAGGCGCTTGAAAATTTTTCGACAAGTGTTGTCGCGAAAACCGCTGGAATTGGGTCCTTTTCGACAATGCCGAACGCTAGAGCTGCCCCAGCGCTACCCACCACCAAAATTTGGAGGGGGTAGCTTAACGGGTATAGCCGTAACAGTTAGTCAAAAAGTTGCCAATTTTAACAAAACCAATCAAAAAGCTGAACAGAAAACCGTAAAAAACAAGCCAAGGTAACGAGAAAGGGTAGAGTCGAGTCAGGGAAACAAGCAGGGGGGTCAAAACAAGTCTCTATGCCAAATCTCGCGAAAAACCGTCAACTAAGGAAGATTTTTCTCCTTACTAAGGAAGATTTTTCTCCTTACTAAGGAAGATTTTTCTCCTTACTAAGGAAGATTTTTCTCCTTACTAAGGAAGATTTTTCTCCTTACTAAGGAAGATTTTTCTCCTTACTAAGGAAGATTTTTCTCCTTACTAAGGAAGATTTTTCTCCTTCACTAAGGAAGATTTTTCTCCTTACTAAGGAAGATTTTTCTCCTTACTAAGGAAGATTTTTCTCCTTACTAAGGAAGATTTTTCTCCTTACTAAGGAAGATTTTTCTCCTTACTAAGGAAGATTTTTCTCCTTACTAAGGAAGATTTTTCTCCTTACTAAGGAAGATTTTTCTCCTTACTAAGGAAGATTTTTCTCCTTACTAAGGAAGATTTTTCTCCTTACTAAGGAAGATTTTTCTCCTTCACTAAGGAAGATTTTTCTCCTTACTAAGGAAGATTTTTCTCCTTACTAAGGAAGATTTTTCTCCTTACTAAGGAAGATTTTTCTCCTTACTAAGGAAGATTTTTCTCCTTACTAAGGAAGATTTTTCTCCTTCAAAGGAAGATTTTTCTCCTTCCTAAGGAAGATTTTTCTCCTTCCTAAGGAAGATTTTTCTCCTTCCTAAGGAAGATTTTTCTCCTTCCTAAGGAAGATTTTTCTCCTTCCTAAGGAAGATTTTTCTCCTTCCTAAGGAAGATTTTTCTCCTTCCTAAGGAAGATTTTTCTCCTTAACCTAACCTAACCTAACCTAACCTAACCTAACCTAACCTAACCTAACCTAACCTAACCTAACCTAACCTAACCTAACCTTTTTTTTTTTTTTTTTTTTTTTTTTTTTTTTTTGGTGTGGAAAATGCACCTTATGCATCGTCTCCGTTCGGGGAAACGGAGGTATGTGGGGCTCTCCCCAAGGGGCCTACCCACTAAAAACCACACGGATTCCCTCGTCTGCCATTGTGAACGCCACGGGAGCAAAATGTGTCACCGCAACGCCCACTGGCCGCCCCGGGATGGGGCTCCTCTGTCGACACCGTGCAATGCGGGTTCGGCACTCCCCGGCCTCCCCCGCTGGTGAAGGATTGTTTAAAGAGGTTTACTCCTCGTGGCTTCCGCAGATGCCCACGTTCCCGGCAAGCCGGGGTTACGTGCCCTCACGTTAGCTTCCGCGCCCTCATGTCCTGCTCTGAAAGCAGAGCAGTACCGAGGGCACGGTCGCTTCCGCCCACCAGGCTCCCCCTCGCCTTTCCCTGTCCGCCGTGGCAGAGCAGGTACTCAGTTCGGGTTCGCCGACGTCAAAGGCGCCCGCCCAAGGGCGGGGCGCCGTCCTCAAGAGCGGACCCACTAATGGGCCCGCTACCCTCCCCCCCAGTGTGTCAGCAGAGCCCCACAGGCCATGGGCCCAACCGCTACTCTTCTCCCCCTTAACCACCAGGGTTAACAGGGGAGAACCGTAGCGGTCGTGCAGCCCAGACGATAACAGAAATACCGCCCAGGCACATGTGGAATTTGCCGACCCCCTCCCCCCAGTGTGTCAGCAAACCCCCACAGGCCATGGGCCCAACCGCTACTCTTCTCCCCCTTAACCACCAGGGTTAACAGGGGAGAACCGTAACGGTCGTGCAGCCCAGATGGCAGAGTAACCCGTCTACCACCCGGGCACATGTGGAAATTGCCGACCCCCTCCCCCCAGTCAGTCAGTCAACCCCCACAGGCCATGGGCCCATCCGCTACTCTTCTCCCCCTTAACCACCAGGGTTAACAGGGGAGAACCGTAACGGTCGTGCAGCCTGAACCATGCCTTAGCGGTAGCTTGGTGCAGGCACATGTGGAGATTGCTGCTGACACCCCCCCCCCCCCCAGTCGGATATTAGCCACCGGTAAGATAATGTACGAATACATTAGCTTACCGTTGTTGCCCAGGGTGCACCGTCCCAGGCGTTACCCTTCCCCACCCCATGAGGCCTACGCCTCGGATAGAAGGGAGTGGTAACGCCCGGGCACTCGAGGAGGTTTCCGACTTCGCACCCCAACCTAACCTAACCTAACCTAACCTAACCTAACCTAACCTAACCTAACCTTTTTTTTTTTTTTTTTGGCCTGGGAAAAATCCTTTATGGATTCCACTGGCCCGGGGAGGCCGGTGGATATGTGGGATTCCCGCCCCAGAAGGGGGCGGTGTACCCACTAAAAACCCCAGGGTGTTCCACTTCGTCGCCGATAAGCAATCGGGCTGTGGGAACTTTACGCATCCACGGCCCGGCAGCACGGCGGTATGTCCGCTCACGGACCCATCTCCAGGAGACCTGCACGTCTCCTGTCTCCTCCACTGTAGGCGCGCCGAAACACTTGGCGCGCCTACCAGCTCAACAGGACCTTAGCGGCGGGGGACGGGCATCCCCGTGCCCATCTCCCGCAGTCCTATTAGGGCGGTATTTGGCGGTTATGGATTAACCGCCTGCGCCCGACACGCCTGCGGCGCAGGGGCTGGGAAGATGGGTCTTCCTCGCGCTCCCGCTCCGCACCCTCTTTGAGTGCCATGACCTCCTCACAGTAGGAGGCCATGGCAGTCCACGATTTCTCGCTGTCGGTCATGGCTTTGACGACGGCCGGCAGCGAGAGGTCAGTTCCAATCACCGCCGTGAGGCGGGCTCGCTGCTCGTCGAAGGCGGGACACACTTGCAGCGTGTGCTGCGCCGTGTCCTCCGCCCCACCGCAGTGGTGACACATTGGCGTTGTTTCCCTCCTTGCAACCTTACACAGGTATCTGCCGAAACAACCGTGTCCCGATAGTACCTGCGTTAGGTGGAAGGAAACAACGCCCCATCTCCTTTCGACCCATCCCTGCAGGACGGGCCGCACTCCCGATATGGTCCAGTGGCCGGCGCTCGGCTGCTCCAAGGCCACCAACCATTTCCGGAAGAGGGTTTGGCGAGAGATCTCTCTCCATCGCCTAACCTCTTCCGGACACGGCTGTTCTCCTCTGGTGCGCGCCTCGGCTACTCGGCGGTAGACCTCGTTCAGCACCTCGGCATCCAACTCCCAGGGTGGGGTCCCTGCCATCACGCAGGCCGCCTCGAACGAGGTGGTGCGGTACGCCCTCGTTGCCCTTACCGCCATGACCCTTTGCGGTCGCCGCAGTTGGGTCTTGTTATGGGCGGAAAGGGCATTTACCCATATGGGTGCCCCGTAGAGGGCCATCGACCGCACCACACCCGTGTACAGTCGGCGGCAGCCCGCCTTCGGCCCGCCCACGTTCGGGAGGAGCCGGCTCAGTGCCGACGCTGTGCCAAGTAGTTTTGGAGCCAAGCGCCGGAAATGCTCCTCGAAGTTCCATCGGCTGTCGAGGACGAGTCCCAGGTACTTCATCGTCTTCCCGACGCCGATGGAAACTCCGCCCACCATTATGCTGGCATTTCCTGGAGGTGCCCTCCGAGGCCCATGAAAACAGATGGCCTCAGATTTGTGCAGGGCAACCTCTAGTCCCAGCCTCCGTATCCTGTCCACGATTAGGGCCACCCCAGCAGTGGCCAAGATGGACGCATCGCGAAATGTGGCCCCTCGGGCCGTTACAAGGGTGTCGTCGGCGTAACAGGTTACGTCTACCCCCCGCAAGTTGGCGCCACGTAGCGCCCAGTCGTAACCAATGTTCCACAGGAGCGGTCCTAAGACTGACCCCTGTGGGACACCGCACGACATCTCGCGCTCCACCCATTCATCCTGTGTGGGGTAGCGGATCGCCCTCTCGAAAAGATACGACCCAACCACCCTACGCAGGTACTCCGGCACGTTGTGGTACCTGAGGGCCTCCTTGATGGTTTCCCAGGGAAGGGTGTTGAAAGCATTGGCGATATCTAGAGATACCGCCAACACCACCTCCCCCCGGGAAACCGCGTCATCCGCTAGAGCCCTCACCCGCGCAATGGCGTCGATGGTGGACCTGCCCCGACGAAATCCGTACTGGCACGCACTTAGGTTCGGCCCTTGTCCCTCTAAATGACCTATCAGCCGGGAAGCCACTATTCGCTCAAAGAGCTTCGCTCCCTCGTCCAAAAGTACGATCGGCCTGTATCCCGAAGGGGAGTCACCCGGTCGCCCTTCCTTCCGCAGGAGCACCAGCTTTCCGCACTTCCACGAACGTGGGATGCACCCCTGCTCCAGACACGAAGAAAATAGTGCCCTCACTCTTGGCTCCAAGGGGCCCAGCGCCAACACCCAGGCTCGGCCGGGAATACCGTCGGGACCAGGGGCAGTGTTTTTGGCCTTAAGCCTCAACACTGCGGCTCCCAACTCTCCCTCTGTCACCTCGGGTGCGACTTCTCCCTCCGTTGGGGACACTGAAGCCATGCACGGGGGCTGGTGTTCACCCCGTCGTGGGAAGAGGGTTCCCACGATTCGGCTCAGAAGGTCCGGCTGGAGGCTTTGCGTGAGTGGAGGGGCCCAGGGGTGAAGTTTGCACCTCACCGACTTGTACGGCCGCCCCCACGGGTCGCTGTTCAGAGCCTCCAACATTTCCTCCTCCGCCAGGTCTTTGGCTTGGCCAATGGCTAAGCTGAGGGTTTTGCTGGCCGCTCTGTAGCTTTCGTATAGCTCATCCTCTGCCGTCAGGTCTCGCCTCCTCCGCCTTCGGCTCCTGGTGTATTGGCGTCTCGCAGCCACGCATGCCTTGCGCAACTGCGTTAGCTCTGCGGACCACCAGTACACGCTCCGCCTCGGCCCTGTGGGCTTGGCCCGCGGCATTGCGGCATCGCATATTTGAGCCATGGCCCCACTGAGCCAGGATGCTTCTTCCTCTACACTTCTTGGTCCTTCGGGCGTCTCCGGCCAAGCTTGGACCAGGGCCGCTGCGTGCAGCAGGTCCCGATCGAGCCGTTTCGTTGCCCATCTGGGACTGTCGTCTCTTCGGGGACGACTCAGGTCGTCCGGCGTAGTGTGGTGGGCGCAGACTTCGTACCGGATGTATCTGTGGTCCGATAACGTTTCCACGCCCTCCAACACTTCCCAACCTTGGACACGGCGCGCCAGGGCAGCATTTGCAAATGTGATGTCCACGATGGAGCCTCCCTGTTGCCGCACGCACGTATCGACCGTCCCTCGGTTAAGAACCTCCAACCCTACGGCCACTGCCCACTCTGTGAGCACCTCACCGCGTACGTCAGTCGCAGTAGAGCCCCACCCCGTAGATTTGGCATTAAAGTCCCCCGCAACCAGCAGCAGTTCGGGGCCACTTCTGCCAATCAGGGCCTGCACATCGTCGAGAAGCACCTCGAAGTCGGCTAGGCTTCTGTTCGGCGAGAAGTACACTCCCACTACCATTATACCCCCGATGATGGCAGCCACGAAGCCGTGGCCCCGCACCACGCTTTCAAGCGGAGCAGAGCCGGCCGATGGTTGAGTGGCCAAGGCCACGAGGCTGTCGAGGTCCCCCACCCAGTTGTCTCTGGCTGGGACCGAATATGGTTCGGTTACCACTGCGACATGGATCAACCACTCCGCCATGCTCTGGAACAGGAGGTCCTGTGCTCTGGCGCAGTGGTTGATATTCGCCTGCAGGAAGCGTATAGGAGCCATTACTACTCGACTATTATCTCAGCCTCCTCGTCCTGTTGCTCGACATTCGAGTCTTTTCGGGTATTCCGCCCCAGAGTAGCCTGGGAGTCAGCGCCAGCCGTTCTCCGCTTACTTTTAGGTGGATCACAGGCTTTGCTGCCTACCCTATGGTTGGCTGCTAGCCCGGCCTCGGCACACAGCGGGCAGTGTGCAGATGATGTGCAGTTGCCAGCGACGTGGCCGGGACGCCCGCAGCGGTAGCAGGCTCGGCTGCGGTCCACCTCCGACTTACATTTGGCGGCCACGTGGCCCACCTCGAGGCAGCGGAAGCAGCGCAGGGGGCGGGCATCGAGCAGTTTGACCTGCGCCGACACCCAGCCTACCAGCAGCCTTCCCGCCTCCACCACCTTCTTCGCCGCCGGGATAGGGCAGCGCAGCCACACGACACCCAGCCCGGAGGGGCCGCGGACGACCTCTCCTGACCTGATGTCGGTCTCTTGGCAGCCTCCCACCCGGGCGACCGCCGCAACCACCTCGGGAAACAGCACAGACTCATCTAGGCCCGAGATACGCAGCTCTGCGCATTTTGTGGGCCTAGAGATCCGCACTACTTCCGGGTCAACAACCTCCGCTAACCTCTTGGCCAGAGCGTTTGCTTTATCGCCACTTGAGGTGCCGGGCACTTCCATAACGTAGGCCCCTGTTTGAGCCTTTCTGAAGCGAAGACCTGAAATTCCCAGCTCCTTAAGCCGCACCTTCCTCTTAACCTCAGCAAGGACAGTGCCAAAGTCGGCCCCTTTATCCGCTGCTTTTGGCTCCAGCAGCGTTACAACAACGGCAGCTGACCGAGGTGAACGGAGCTTTCTGGCCTTGCTCTTTTTCCCTCTGGATGGCTTCGGGTGTTCGCCATTTCCGACCTGCTGATCTACGCCATCTTTTTTCTTCTTCTTTCGCCTTCCTTTCTTGCCTACCTGCGTCCACTCCGATGACGTACTAGGCCTTGCAGGTGGTGGAGGCGTTGGGGGCCTTGGATTCGGGGTCGGGTTTTTCGTCTTCTTTTTCCTTTTCCTCTTTTTTTTAGGTGCCGCGCCAGAACGAGGACCTGTACCAGAAGTTGGCACTACCTCAGCCTGCTTGTCTGTCCTGGCACTCCTGGCATCCGCCGCCAGAGGTGGTCGCACAGGCTTTTCCGGCAACAGCCGGTCCTGAATGCCGGCCAAGCGTGCATCAAGGTACGGACCGACGTGAGCCATTATCGCTCTGCACAGATGGTCCATTTCTGTGGCAGGTGGGAAGGCAGCAACACGTCTATCCATATTTTCACCCTGGGGAGGCCGCGCAGGGGGCGGTTTCTCCTTGTCTTTTCCGGTTTGAGGGGGTGGCGGACTACCCTGCTTCCGCATCCCTTCCAGGGTCATTTTCATTTCGGCCAGCTCCTTTCGGAGGCTGGCCATTTCGGTCTGAAGTCGGTTGTTGTCGGCCTGCAGCCGAGCTGTCTCTTCAGTAGCCGTGCGTCTGCTGAGCTCCGAAAACGCATCAGCGATCGCGACAGCCGCCTCTTTCAAGCTCTTGACATATCCTCCTGACAAGTTCTTTGATTTTGTGGCAACTTTGGTGATGATTGCCACACTGTCAGCCACCTGTTGACCAAGATCTTGGTTGGCCTCTGCATCCTCTGAGTCAGTCCTTGCTAGAGAAGAAGTGTCCATCTGGTACCCTTGACGGGTCCTAATGGACATCTCCTGCACCTCCATCTCGGCCTTCAGCCGGAGCTCTTCCCTAAGAGCCCGGTTGTAGGCTTCCTTCGCTCTGGCCAGTCCTACATATTTGCCCGATGTTGGTGGGCGGCCTCTCCCTTTGGCCTTTGGCTGTCCTTCCCCAGCCGAGGCGCATGTAGACCCTTCATCACTTGAGCTGAGAACAGATGAAGCAGGGCGCAATCGCTTCCGCTTCCGCTTCACCCGCTCAGCTGCATCCGGGACGTCCTCAAGATTGCTTCTGCCAGTAGACTCGTGACCTGCAGTCTCCTGGGAAGCAAAGTTGACTTCCGAGCTCGTGTTGGCCCTAGGTTCGGGCTCTTGGCAATCAATTTGCCGTGTGAGGCGTACAGTGCAGTCGCGCACTGATACGCCAAGACGATTTTGGTCCGGGATCTGAGTCGCGGACGAACTAAATTTAAAACGTGGGCTTTCAGTGCCCACGAAGTGATAATTGCCCCCCCCAGAATACGATGGGGCTGTCCGTGGGATGGTAACGGAGAGGGATTCTCCTCGAGACGAGGTACCCTCCTGGGGTAGTTTCTCTTTGTTATCACTCATGCTCCTTTGATGAGGGGTGCGGTCCCCTGCTCCTTTTAAAGAGGGAGCCCTCTCCTCTTTTTTAAGGGGTGAGTTCCCCTTGTGTTGCAGTTACGCCAACCCGTTCGCCACTAAAGTGGCACATCCGGCAAACCGCTAGCCCAGGCCAGACCCGTTCAGTCCACCAGACCTACTTGTCTCCGGCCTGGTACTGGATACGCTGCAACCCGCATCCATAACCACGATAAGGAGCTGTTATCCCCTCTGCGTCCCCGTAGTCCCCTGCTGCAGGAGAGACAGGGAGCAGGAAAGCGGCGCACCCTTTCACTAGGGCACGCCCGCCTCGCTTGGCCCAGGATGGGCTCCACCGAGGCTGTGCCGCTCTTGGTCACCCTTTCACTTCGAGCTTAAAGGCCCGAAGATCATTAAGGGGTCAAGCCCCCCCACCACGACAAGGTAGCGACACCCGGGGGGGAACCTAACCTAACCTAACCTAACCTTTTTTTTTTTTTTTTTTTTTTTTTTTTTTTTTTTTTTTTTTTTGACGGTGGGAAAATGCGTTACGCATACGACCGCGCCGTGGGGACGGCGCGGAAGTTATGTGGGACTCACCTCCCCCGTAACCTCCTTCCCTATTGGAAGGAGGGGGGGAGGCATACCCACTAAAAACCCACCGGTATTCCCTCTCTTGCCATTTGCGGATGCCATGGGAGAGTTTGGAGTCACCACAGCATCCGCTGGCCGCCCCAGCCTATGCCGGAGCTCCCGCGCCAAGAGAGGGGGGACCGGAATGCTTGGTCCCCCCCCTAGACGTGTGGGCTGTTACGGCCGACAGAGGATCCCCATCCCCCGTCGGCTAGCACCACTAGGGAAGGTTGGCGGCGAACTGTCGCCGCCTCCTTCCCGTCCGTCTGCGCCGGAGCGGGTTCGCGAGGGGATCATTCTCGCGTTCCCGCTCCCTCTCCTCCTTCTGCGACATTACGTCGTCGCAGAAGGAGGTGACGGCCTCCCAGGACGTCTCGCTCTCCAGCATTGCGCGTACAACGCTGGGGAGCGAGAGGTCGCCGCCAATCGTCGCCGCCAGTGTGCGGCGCCGCTCAGCCCATGCGCTGCACACCTCCAAGGTGTGCTGGGCTGTGTCCTCGGCGGCGCCGCACTCGTGGCACGACGCCGTCTCCTCCCTACCCGCCACCCTGTGCAGGTACCGCCCGAAGCAACCATGCCCGGACAGCACCTGCACCAGGTGGAAAGTCAGGGACCCGTGATCCCTCCCGCACCATTCCTGGAGCACCGGGTGGATGGCTGCGATCGTGCGTAGGCCGTATTCAGCCTCCGCAAGCTCTGCCGCCCAGCGCTCCAGCACCTCCCCTCTCTGGACCTCTTTGGCCCGGGCCAACTCCTGGGGAGCGAGGGACTCCCCCCGCTCCCTTCGTTCCACCTTGGCCCGGTAGGCCTCGGCAAGCCCGACCGCCTCGATCTCCCACGGAGGGGAGGCTGCGAGGGCTCCAGCCGCCGCCCAGCCCACCGTTCGGTAGGCCCGGGCCATCCTCACCGCCATGACCCTCTGGGGCCTTCGGAGGAGGGCTTTGGTGGTGGCGGTGAGGGACTCCGCCCATATAGGGGCCCCGTACAGGGCCATACTCCTAATGACCCCTGCAAACAGGCGTCTGCAGGGGGCATTAGGTCCGCCCTGATTGGGCAGGAGCCGGCCCAGGGCTCCCGCCGCGCCCGCGAGTCGGGGAGCCAGTCTGCGAAAGTGCTCCCCGAACTCCCATTTGCCGTCGAGGGTAAGGCCCAGATATTTTATGTGGGCCCTCACCTCGACGGCCTCGCCGTTGACGCGCAGGGCGGCTCCGCGCGGCAGCCTCCACCGGGGCCCTCGGAAGCAGAGGGCCTCCGTCTTGGGGAGGGACACTTTCAGGCCCAGCGCCTCGATCCGCCGGATCACTAGGGTGGCTCCCACCTCCGCCCTTCTTGCCACCTCTTCGAAGGTGGTGCCCCGGACGGCGATGAGGGTGTCATCTGCGTAGCAGTACACCGCCATCCGGGGCAGCACCCTCGCGCGGATGACCCAGTCGTACCCGACGTTCCATAATAGGGGCCCTAGCACGGACCCCTGCGGAACGCCACTGGTCACCGGCTGGGCCATCCGAATCCCCCCCCTCCCCGTGTAGAGCACTACCCGCCCCGTCAGGTAGTGCCCCACAACCCTCCGGAGGTAGAGGGGCACCCGGTGATACCGGAGCGCCTCCTCTATCACTCCGAAGGGGAGGGACCCGAAGGCGTTGGCGATATCGAGAGATACCGCCACGGCCCCCTGGCCCCTCCTGGCCGCATCTTCGGTGAACCCCTTCAGGGCGGATAGGGCGTCCAACGTGGACCGCCCTACCCGGAACCCGAACTGGTTCCCCGCAAGATCCGGCCCTTCGCTCGTCAGATGGTGGGCGATCCGGGAAGCGATCACTCTCTCGAGGAGCTTCCCGGTCTCGTCCAGCATGACGAGCGGCCGCCACCCGGAAGGAGAGTCCGCCGGTCTGCTCTCCTTCCGCAGGAGGACCAGGCGGCCCTCCTTCCAAATTTGGGGAAACTGCCCCGCGGCCAGGCAGCGGTCCATTAGGCCGCAGAGCCGGTCCCCCAGGTGCTTCGCCGCGATCGGAAGCACCTTCCCCGGGACGCCATCGGGCCCAGGTGCCTTGCGGCACCCCTTGAGTCGGCCCACCACCCTCGCCATTTCCTCCCCCGTCACTGGGGGAACGTCGACGGGGGCAGCGGGCTCCTCTTCTGGCGGCGCCATCCGCGGCGGGTCGAAAGGCGGGCTTGCGGGGAAGAGGCCGTCGACCACCGCGGCGAGGACTCCCGGCTCGAAGTCCTCCGTGGGGGGGGACACCTTCAGTTTAGCCCGTACCATTCGGTACGGGCGACCCCACGGATCCTCGTCCAGCGTGGCCAAGAATTCAGCATGAGCTGAATCCTTGGCACGCGCGATGGCCGCCTTGAAGGCGGCCTTGGCTGCGCGCAGCTCGGCGAGGAGCCTCTCCTCCTCGCCCGGCACCCGAGTCCGCCTCCTTCTGCACCGGGTAAAGGCGCGGCGGGCTCTGTCGCTGGCGGCTCGGAGGTCCGCCAGGTCCTGCGACCACCAGTATACGGCCCGCCTGGGCGCACCCTTTCGCGCCCTCGGCATGGCCGCGTCGCATATGGCCGTCAGGTCCTCGCGGAACCTGACGGCCCTCTCGTCGACCCCCATGGTGTCGGGGGGGTAACCTAACCTAACCTAACCTAACCTAACCTAACCTTTTTTTTTTTTTTTGGTGTGGAAAATGCACCTTATGCATCGTCTCCGTTCGGGGAAACGGAGGTATGTGGGGCTCTCCCCAAGGGGGCCTACCCACTAAAAACCACACGGATTCCCTCGTTTGCCATTGTGAACGCCACGGGAGCAAAATGTGTCACCGCAACGCCCACTGGCCGCCCCGGGATGGGGCTCCTCTGTCGACACCGTGCAATGCGGGCTCAGCACTCCCCGACCTCCCCCGCTGGTGAAGGATTGTTTAAAGAGGTTTACTCCTCGTGGCTTCCGCAGATGCCCACGTTCCCGGCAAGCCGGGGTTACGTGCCCTCACGTTAGCTTCCGCGCCCTCATGTACTGCTCTGAAAGCAGAGCGGTACCGAGGGCACGGTCGCTTCCGCCCACCAGGCTCCCCCTCGCCTTTCCCTGTCCGCCGTGGCAGAGCAGGTACTCAGTTCGGGTTCGCCGACGTCAAAGGCGCCCGCCCAAGGGCGGGGCGCCGTCCTCAAAAGCGGACCCACTAATGGGCCCGCTACCCTCCCCCCCAGTGTGTCAGCAGACCCCCACAGGCCATGGGCCCAACCGCTACTCTTCTCCCCCTTAACCACCAGGGTTAACAGGGGAGAACCGTAACGGTCGTGCAGCCCAGACGATAACCTGAACTATCGCCCGGGCACATGTGGAAATTGCCGACCCCCTCCCCCCCAGTGTGTCAGTAAACCCCCACAGGCCATGGGCCCAACCGCTACTCTTCTCCCCCTTAACCACCAGGGTTAACAGGGGAGAACCGTAACGGTCGTGCAGCCTAGACGGTAGTAGGTACCACTACTTCCGCCCGGGCACATGTGGAAGTTACCGACCCCCTCCCCCCCAGTCAGTCAGTCAATCCCCACAGGCCATGGGCCCAACTGCTACTCTTCTCCCCCTTAACCCTAGTGTCCAGGATTAAAAGGGGAGAACCGTAGCAGTCGTGCAGTCCAGACCATGCATGCGGACCATACATGGCCCGGGCACATGTGGAGATTGCTGACCCCCACCCCCCCAGTCGGATATTAGCCAACGGTTAACTAAATCCCCGAAGGAGTTAATTAACCGTTGTTGCCCAGGGTGCACCGTCCCAGGCGTTACCCTTCCCCACCCCATGAGGCCTACGCCTCGGATAGAAGGGAGTGGTAACGCCCGGGCACTCGAGGAGGTTTCCGACTTCGCACCCCAACCTAACCTAACCTAACCT
The DNA here is from genome assembly GCA_947859365.1 of Archips crataeganus. Lineage (NCBI taxonomy): Eukaryota > Metazoa > Arthropoda > Insecta > Lepidoptera > Tortricidae > Archips > Archips crataeganus. The sequence goes on along the minus strand of OX402051.1, from coordinate 23,530,473 downwards.
AACCTAACCTAACCTAACCTAACCTAACCTAACCTAACCTAACCTAACCTAACCTAACCTAACCTAACCTAACCAGGAGAGAAGGGCATCGACATACATAAACAGCTCGCAAGGGCTGCTAAAACGAGCTGGGGACTCCATCCGGAGGTTATCCGGACGATATATGTGGCAGCCGTAGAGCCGATTATTTTGTATGCCGCCAGCGTTTGGGCGCCTGCGGTCAGTAAACTGTGCGTTATGCGTCAGCTGGCAACTGTGCAACGTGGTATTGCACAGAAGCTATGCAAGGCATACCGCACAGTTTCATTGAATGCGGCGCTAGTATTGGCTGGTATACTCCCTCTCGATCTCCGAGTCCGTGAGGCGGCCTCTCTTTATGAGGCCAAGAAGGGGGTACCCCAGCCAATACTCCGGGGAAGGGAAGTGGAACGGATGGCCTCGGCTTTGGAGACCCCGCATCCCGCGCACCGCAGGGAGCTGGAGTTGGTGAGCTTGGTAAACCGGGCGGATGTGGATGCGAACAGCAATTTTGCGGTCCGCATCTTCACTGACGGGAGCAGGATTGAGGGCAAGGTGGGCGCCGCGCTGTCCATATGGACTGGCGAGGTAGAAACCAAAACCCTCAAGCTTGCTCTATCGTTTTTTTGCACGGTTTACCAGGCTGAACTCCTTGCGTTGTGCAGGGCCACAGGGGAGATACTGAGGCTGAAGGCGGGAACGTTCGGGATTTACAGTGACTCTATGGCGGCCCTCTTGACCGTTAAGAACTACGGTTGTCTCCATCCCCTTGCGGTGGAAGCCAGAACTAACTTGACAACATTGTCCTTACAGGGTAAGGTTGTCAAGTTGTTCTGGATTAAGGCCCACGTGGGGCTGGAGGGGAATGAGAGAGCTGATGGTTTGGCCAAGGAGGCCGCCATAAAGTCCAAGCGGAAGCCGGACTACGACCTTTGTCCGGTTTCATTCGTCAGGAGATCCATTCGTATGGAAACGCTTGACGAGTGGAACCGGAGGTACGTGTCTGGGGAGACCGCTGCCGTGACTAAACTTTTCTTCCCCGACGCTGTGGTGGCATATAAAATAATCAGGAAGCTCGAGATAACCAGTATTAGGACTCAGTTTATGACGGGACATGGCGGGTTTTCTGAGTATTTGAATAGGTTCAAATGCAAGGATAACCCGTCATGTATATGTGATCCTAGCATCAGTGAGTCAGTGCCGCATCTATTGCTGGAGTGCCCAGTGTACAGTAGTGATAGGACCCAGTTAGAGATAGAACTAGGTATCAAGCTTGAAGGATCGTTAATAAAGGAACTTATGTCAGGCAAGCACAGGGATAGGTTCCTGCGGTTTTGTGAACATATTGCAGTAAAAGTAATTGGAAGGAATAAAACGCAGACATAAAACTATGTTTATACTGTATGATGTGCATATAGCTATTAAGCATAGATGGTAATTAGTTGTTAAATAAGTTTAGTGTGCAAATAGACAGTAAGGAAATGTTGTTAGATGATAAGTTAATAATAAGTTCCAACAAATTGTAAATTATTCCGGGTCCAAATGAACTGTAACTAGAATTAAGAAATTTGTAACTGTTTTTCAAAATTATTTGGTTTTATTTATAAATTAAATATTCCTTGTGTCAGTCATTTTCCTAAATATAAAGAAATAGTAGTCTAGCTGCTTAGTCGGGACTCCCACCCGTAAACGGTTGTAAAAGGTGATGGATGATAGAAAGAAAAAGTATGTTGGATAAAAGTACGAGAGGCATAAAAGTGAGAACTGGAATGAATGTGGTATTGGATAGATAAGGGCCTCGCGGCAAGTCGAGGGTATAGAGAAAAAAAAAAAAAAAAAAAAAAAACCTAACCAGGAGGTGGTCAACAAGGACCCGTTGTTGGTCCTCAGGAGTGTGCTCGCAGTCAACTCTGACGAGGACATAGAGAAGGCCCTGAGGAACCAGAATCGGGGTGTTTTCCACGACCTCGACGCTGAAAACGGCAGAGTTAAGGTTAGATATAGGAGGAGAACTAGGAACCCCCACACTGTCCATGTCGTGATGAGCGTTTCGCCGACGGTCTGGCGTAGAATGCTTGACAGGAGTTATGCGCATATTGACCTGCAGCGTGTTCGGGTCGAGGATCAGACCCCGTTGATGCAGTGCACCCGCTGTCTGGGTTTTGGTCATGGCAAGAAGTACTGCACGGAGTCGGTTGACCTGTGCAGTCATTGCGGTGGCCCGCACCTGAAGAGCGGGTGTGCTGATTTTCTGGCGAATGTGCCCCCGTGCTGCAGGAATTGCGCAAAAGGTGGGTTGGAGCATGCGGAGCATAATGCGTTTAGCCACGATTGCCCTACTAGGAAGAGATGGGATGAGATAGCTAGGGCAACCGTGGCTTACTGCTAAGGGCAGCCAGGTGGCGAACAAGGTGTATAAGATGGCCCAGGCTAACCTTCGGCGATCCAAACTGGCGACCGATGAGCTGATGGTCGAGGCGGTGAAGCGAAATATAGCAGTTGCTCTAATCCAGGAGCCGTACGTGGGGTCGATCGGGGAAATGAGGGGTCGCAGAGGGGTGAGGATTTTCCAGAGCACTAGTGTGGGCGGGGGAACTGTTAAAGCCGCAATAGCGGTGTTTGATCAAGATTTAGATGTTATACAGTTCCCCAAACTTACCACCAACAACATCGTGGTGGTAAGGATCCAGACTGGTGCCTGGAAGATCACTCTAACCTCTGTTTATCTTGAATGCCCCCAGCATGATCACCCCATCGGTGCGGACCTGGATCGCTTGGCCCACATAAGCCAGCAAATCGGTGCGTCAGGGTGGATTGTCGGAGGTGATATGAACGCGAAGAGCATGTGGTGGGGGAGTCCGGTTACCGACCATAGGGGGGAAGAGCTCGCCGGCTGTATTGATGAGCTGGGTCTGGCTGTGCTCAATCAAGGAGACGTGCCAACTTTTGATACTGTTAGAGGGGGAAAGAGGTACCAGAGCTTTGTTGACGTTACGGCCTGCTCATTGAACATCCTGAGCTTCGTTGACAACTGGAGAGTGGAGGAGAATCTCACGTGCTCGGACCACAATGGTATAGTGTTTCACGTCAAACTACAGAAATCCAAAGGCACATGTATACACAGAACAACTAGGAAATACAATACGAAGAAGGCTAATTGGGTTGAGTTTAATGAGAAACTCAACCAATTACTCACTGTAAACAAAATTACCGTCACAGACATAGAAAACATACATAACACAACACAGTTAGAAGAAATTACACAGAAACTCATACATACAATAGACGCAGCATGCACACACACAATGCCAAGTAAAAAATCAAGTGAAACACTTACCGTACCGTGGTGGTCCGAGGAACTCGCGGAGATGAAGAGAGAGGTCACTCGAAGGAAGCGCAGGATTAAATGGGCAGCTCAAATCCGGAGGTCCAAAGTGGTGCAGGAGTACCTAGAACAGAAAGAGAAGTACGAGTCAGCGGCAGCCAGAGCTCAAATTGACAGCTGGAGGGAGTTTTGTGGTAGGCAGGACAGGGAGAGCATCTGGGATGGGATTTATAGGGTAATAGGTAGAACGACGCGAAGGAATGAGGATCTTCCGCTGGTAAAGGATGGAGAGACCCTGGACTCGAAGGGATCCGTCAGATTGCTAGCGGAAACCTTTTACCCGGAGGACGTTGAAGACGGTGAAAACAGCCACCATCGTGATACCCGACTGAAAGCCGAAATGGTGAACGCTGGGGAGCAAGTTGGTGCTTGTGACCCGCCGTTCACCATGGAGGAACTCATGACGGCAAGCGAGTCTTTTAACCCGAAAAAGGCCCCGGGGGAAGACGGATTTACTGCAGACATATGCCTTCGCGTCGTGAAGGCCCACCCGGAGCTCCTTTTGCTTCTTTTTAATAAGTGTCTTGAGTGTGGCTATTTCCCTGTCGCCTGGAAGAGAGCAGTTGTGATAGTGCTGCGTAAGCCTGGCAGGGGTGATTACACCGTCCCGAAGTCCCATAGACCTATAGGCCTCTTGTCGATCTTGGGCAAAACATATGAGAAGTTGTTGGTGACTCGCCTCAAGTATCATTTATTACCGAGGATGAGCCCCCGCCAGTACGGATTCATGCCGCAGCGTAGCACCGAAGACTCCCTCTTTAACCTCATGCAGTATATTCGCAAAGGACTGGATGAGAAGAAAATGGTTACTATAATTTCTCTGGATATAGAGGGAGCCTTCGATAGTGCATGGTGGCCAGCTATTAGAGTCCGACTGGCGGAGGAGAACTGTCCGCTGAACTTGAGGAGGGTCATCGACAGCTATCTCAAAGATCGCGAGGTGGTGGTCAGGTATGCCGGAGAGGAGCATATTAGGTCTACGGGGAAGGGTTGTGTGCAGGGTTCCATAGGTGGCCCGATCCTATGGAATCTCCTTTTGGACCCTTTACTTAAAGATCTAGGGGATGGAGGGAACTACTGCCAGGCTTTCGCAGACGATGTGGTGATGGCTTTTGATGGAAGTACATCTCAAGAGATAGAGAGGCGGGCGAACCTTGCTCTCGAACATGTTTGGGCTTGGGGTGTCAAAAATAAACTTAGGTTTGCTCCACATAAAACTAGCGCGATGATTATCACGAGGAAGCTTAAATATGACACCCCACGCTTAATCATGGGAGGGATCGAGGTCTGTTTCGCGGATGAGATTAAACTTCTTGGCGTTACTATTGACAGCAAGCTTACATTTAACACCCATGTGAGCAATGTCTGTCGTAAGGCGGCGGGGATTTATAAACAACTGGCAAGGGCGGCAAAAGTGAGCTGGGGGCTTCACCCTGCAGTGGTTAAAACCATCTATGTGGCTGTCATTGAGCCGGTGATCCTGTACGCAGCAAGCGTATGGGCACCGGCTGCCGAAAAACTAATGACAAGGAAGAAATTTGAGGTGGTGCAGCGCGGCGTCGCGCAGAAACAGTGCGGTGCCTACCGCACTGTCTCCTTGGACGCGGCAATGTTGTTGGCGGGGATGCTCCCTCTTGACCTCCGAGTTCGTGAGGTAGCCTCATTGTATGAGGCCAGGAGGGGGATAAATCTGCCGCAGCTGTGTGACAGGGAGATAGAGCGGATGGGATCTGCATTGGAGGCGCCACATCCAGCAGAGCGATTTTGTATTGAGTTTGGAGTCTTAAGCGACCAGGAGGCTCATGATAGGGTTGGTAATTTTGACACCCGGATTTATACCGATGGGAGCAGGATTGGCGGCAAGGTTGGTGCCGCGTTGTCGCTTTGGCATGGCGGTGTCGAAACCAAGGCCGTCAAGCTTGCTCTCTCGGACTATTGTACCGTATACCAGGCCGAGCTTCTGGCGCTTTGTGAAGCCACTAATGTCGCTCGTAATAGTGGGGGGTCTTCTTTTGGGGTTTTCAGCGACTCTAGGGCGGCTCTGCAAACCATTTCGAACTATCGTTGCCTTCACCCGCTGGCCATAATGGCTAGGGAGAATATCAGATCCATCTCCCTCCAGGGCAAGGATATTTCCTTAAACTGGATAAAGGCCCATGCGGGTTTGGAAGGCAATGAGAGGGCCGACCGGTTGGCTAAAGAAGCCGCTGAGGGCTCCAGGAGAAGACCGAACTACGATGTTTGTCCGGTATCATACGTCAAGCGTATCCTTCGTAGGGATACGCTTGATGTATGGAACCGGAGGTATAAAGCTGGAAAAACCGCGTCTACCACTAAAGTCTTTTTCCCGGATGCGGTGGAGGCATATGGGTTGGTCAGGAAGATAGTTCCTCGTGGTGCTCTGACCCAGGTGTTGACCGGGCACGGTGGGTTCTCTGAGTATTTAAACCGGTTTAAGTGCAAGGAGGACCCATCGTGCTCTTGTGAGCCAGGGGTACCAGAGACCATAATTCATTTGATCTTAGATTGTCCCATATATAGCTTGGAAAGGTTTAATGTTGAAAATGAATTGGGTATCAAGCTCACTAAAGATAGTATAAGGGATATAATGAGTAGTAAAAGTAGATGCAAGTTTATTAAATATTGTTTAGTCATTGCTAATAAGGTTATTGTTAAGAATAAAACGAGGAAAGTATAGTATGCTAATATGATATAGTGTTATATTAATAATTAGCATACATAAAATTGGATGTAGAACGAAATAGTTAAAGCAAATGTTAGTGATAGTAGGATAATGTAAATATGTATAGCAAATAAGATGTTTGTAAGTAACTTGAGCTTGTATAATTGTTAACAAGTTAAACTGTAATTAAGTATTAAGATATGTAATAGAGTAAGGAACTATTGTGGGACACATTTTGTTAATTTGTATTTTGTAATAAAATTGTACCCTGGAACCCATTCCCCCCTGTTAATTTTTAAGGAAGAGTGTCTGAGGATCTGTGTGTATGTGGAGTGCTAAAATGATTGACGAGAATGGTAATAGAGGCCGGAATGAGAGAAGAGTTTATAATAAATAGATAGATAATAAGTCAGCTAGCTTAGTTTAAAGGGTCGGGAGCCCGAGGAATGTATGAGGATGGTACAAAAGAAAGAAAAAGTATGCAGCATAAAAGTACGAGCAGTAGTAACTGATGGAACTGGAATGAGAGATCTTGCGGATATAGGCCCTGCATTTATTGTGGGGGTAGCTAGAAAAAAAAAAAAAAAAAAAAAAAAAAAAAAAAAAAAAAAAACCTAACCTAACCTAACCTAACCCAGTTGCGTTCCACCCGCGCCCTTGAACGCCACGAATTTACCGAGTTCCGCACGAAAAAATTCGTAAAATCGGCAATTTTAGTCGTAGCGACTCGTACGAAGTGTTGTTTTGATCGCCTCACTGACGCGCATGTGGGCGAAGTGAAAGCAAATGTGTAAAGTGAAAACTGTGGAAAATTCAGTGATATAACCTCACTTTTAGGGGTTAAGTTGTTATTTTTTACCTTTGACGGCGTGCGGCGCGCGATTAGTCGCGGCGACCTATTGGTTGCTGCGCATCGCCGTACGCGCCTCAGCGAGCTCTACACGACGAGCCCACTCACGGATTTTTCCGTTGAGTTTTCACGGAGAAAACTCCAGAAAAACAAAAACCACGTGGAGGCGTGGTCGTCGAAGGAGCCCCTACAGGACGGCGCCGGGTTGTGTGCTGCACAAGGACGTTACGAGCTCGTGGAAACCGCAAGTGGAAAAATTTTATCTTATAAGACTTCTGAATAAAAAATTTTCAAAGTTTGTAACTTTGCCCACCTGCCACGTCCAATCCACTTGGGACGCGTGGGTTTTGACTTTTGTTTATTGTGCGGGCACCTTAAGTGAACCTGACCTTAGTTTTTAAATAATTTTAAGACGCATATTTCCATGAAAAATTTTTGAAAAACCAAATTTTTGGTTTTTCTGAGTTTTTCCTTTGAGGAAAAATTATTTCTTTTGGTTTTTATTTTGTGTCCTGTGCGCCTTTCTTTTCTCTATTTTTGTGTATTTTTTCCATATTTTTCTGGCCATCGGTTCGGGAGTTATTAATTTTCCTCTAAATTTTGCTCTATTTTCTAAATTAATTGTTTTTAATCATTTCCGACCACGGGATCGTGTTTAGAGTCGGTGTATTATCCGACCTAAGCTGTCGCGCGGGTCGGAAATTATTAAAACTGACGAAGTTTGACTTTTTCGGCCATTTTGTTTTTTGATACCAGGTTTTATTTTGTGTTTTACTCCTGAACCCCTGGTCGTAGAAATTTGGGAAAACTTTTCCTAGCTCTTGTTTTTCGGCCTCTATCTGTTCCCATCAAAATTTTTCTATTTTGGCGCATAGGTATTTTTTGTCCTGGAAACACTTTAGGGAGCAAGAGGAGGTTAAGGGAACACTGCTGGAGAAATCCCGGTAGTCCTCCGACGCCTGGTTCCAGAGTTATCAACTCCTAAAGTTGGAGTTTGACAGCTCGGCGGCCATTTTTCTTTTCTTTCAGCCGTTATAACTCGGGAACTAGGGGTCTCAGCGATCTGCGGTTTTCTTCAGTAGATCCGGGGGCTTGTTGACTACCCGCCCCTCTACCTTTCAGGCCATTTCGGGCCCTGAAAAATTTGTCTCCCGGAAGCGGTTCCGGCGGCTAGAGGAGTTAGAGCGAAGCCGGACAGAGAAAGTCCCACTGTTCTGCGGCCACCGGGAGCGGAGTTATTGGCGTTCGAAAACTGACTTTGACAGTTCCGGCCGCCATCTTGGAGAAATTCCAACTCCTTTATCTCCGAAACGGGGCGTCGTAGAGCTCTGCGGTTTTCTCTGAGAGGGAGCCCGGTCGAAGTTCTACCCAACGAGTTTGTTTTCAGGAAGGTTCTAGACTTTTTCAGCCTGAAAAATTTTCAGGTGTCAGAACCTCCTGAAACCAGACTCCAACGGAGCGTCTCAGTGAGCCTTTCACGGGGAAGAAAACCGCGTCTCGATTGGACCACTGGTTCCTGAGATACGGCTTGGTATCGGTTTTCGGCGGCCATCTTGTTTTTGGTACCGAAGGCTGTGACCGGGCGTATCTCCGGATCCCTTGGGGCTAGCGGGGCGCGCTTGGTATCCCTGAGCAGGGCTCGGAGAGACCTATCTTTTGGGTGGGGTTTTGTCGCTCTACGTAGAGCCAATAAGGGCCTACGTTAAAAATTTCATTTTTACATCGTTTTTAGATTAAGTTAGTGGTAAGACTTGCACTGAACAGTGCAATTTGTTAATTAGAGTAGAGACCGGCTCTATATAGAGTCAAATTGACATAAGTTTTATTTTGAACAAATTTATTTTTTGTGATTATTTTGTATTTGTGTTTTATAACCCTTATCAGCTATTTGTTTCTGAAAATACCACCAGTTCGCCTTTTGTTTCTTTCATTTACTCCTGACCCAAGGTGCGGGTTGCAACCTTCTACAAATTTTACAACACTGACAACCTGCGTTTTTGCTTGCTTGACAGAACTTCCTTTTTACGAGGAAGTACATTAGGGTCGGGCAACATGCTGGGTAGAACCCCGGTTAAAAGAATGTCGGAGGCGAAGACGTCACCTCCCAAGGCTATTTCGGAAGGTAGTGGTGTGGGGCGTAGTGTAGGGGAGTGTGAGGCGGTGAGCTCCGAAGCTGCGACCTCTAAATCTGTATTAAATGTGACACAGACGCAGTCAGGTACTGTTGTGAGGAAGGTTATCAAGCCAAAGGTGACGTCTACGCCGACGAGTAGTAATAAGACTTTTACAAAGACACCACCGCCTGTAAAAGTGAGCTATAAAAACAGGACATCTGAGGCGCGTGCCTGTCTTACGACGGCCAACCTTCATCTTAAAAATTCGAAGAACATGAAGACGGAGATAAAGTTGGAGGTAACGAAAGCTTTGTCCCGTCTTTATGTTCTTGTGAAGGAGGCAGAGGCTGGCACAGGCATACCAGATCAGGGATTAGAGAAGCCGGTAGTAGAGGCTATTGACAAAATTGAGACCTCCACTGACACCCCCCCTCAAATAACTGTCAATCAGGATCGCTTGATAACTGTTTTGGAGAAACATGCTGTGTTAATTGCGCAAAATACTGCGAAAATGATAGAGTTAAGTACCCAGATGGACAGTCATAGTGAAGTAGTCAAACAAATACCAGCGGTCACTTATGCAAGCGTAGCTGCCGTTAAGAGCCCTGAACACAGACGTGATACCCTTCACTCTATGGTGGTCTCGTCAAGTAACGAGACGGAGACTGGCGAGGCTATCATGAGTAGGGTTAGGGAGGCTTTAGATGCTAAGGAGGGTTGGGTTAAGGTGGAGAGAGTCCGCAAAGCCAGGGACCGTAAGGTCATTATGGGCTTTGAGACCAAAAAGGAAAGGGATAAGGTTAGGGACCGACTCGGTAGCAGGGCGGCTGACCTCGTTGTGGAGGACATCCGGAATAAGGATCCGCTTCTGGTCCTGAAGAATGTCCTCACCATAAACTCAGATGAGGATGTGGTGAGGGCTCTTCGGAACCAGAACAAGGAGCTGTTCCGGGGCCTCGGCGCCGAGGACGACCGCATTGAAATAAAATTTAGGAGAAAGGTACGTAACCCTCACTTGAACCACGTTGTTGTCGGCACCTCCCCGGCGATTTGGCGTAAGGCAATTGACCTGGGTAGTCTCCATATCGACCTACAGCGGATAAGAGTCGAAGACCAGACGCCGCTGGTTCAGTGCACGCGTTGCCTTGGTTTTGGGCTTGGCAAGCGCTTTTGTAAGGAACCGGCGGACGTCTGCAGCCACTGTGGGGGTCCCCATCTAAGAGCGGAGTGTGCGGATTGGCTGTCGGGTGTACAGCCCAAGTGCCGGAACTGCTCTAGACAGGGGCTTGAAGGTGCCGAACACAACGCGTTCAGTGAGGAATGCCCGGTTAGGAAAAAGTGGGATCTGCTGGCACGGTCGGCAGTAGCATACTGCTAAGGGCAGCCAGGCGAAAAATCAATATGTTTTTATACAGGCTAACCTCCAGAGGAAGAAGCTGGCAACCGAGGAGCTTCTGATCGAAGCCGAGAAGCGCAAGGTAACAGCCGCGCTACTTCAGGAGCCTTATGTGGGGGGGGCTAGGGTTATGAGGAACTACGGGGGCGTGCGTGTCTTTCAGGGCGCAGCAAGGGACGGGACTGTCAACAAGGCGGCGATTGCCGTATTTGACTCAACCGTTGACGTCGTCCAGTATCCGAGGCTTACCACCAACAACATCACGGTGGTGGGTCTGCGGACTAGCGCCTGGGAGGTCGCGCTCGTCTCGTATTACTTTGAGCCCGACCAGCCCATTGAACCCTATGTAGAGCACCTGAAGTGGATCGAGAGGAAGCTCGGTACAGGGAGGCTTATCCTCGGGGGGGATGCCAATGCCAAGAGCCCTTGGTGGGGCAGTGCTACGGTCGACCATAGGGGGGATAGTTTTTCCGGGACTCTGGAAGAGCTTGGTCTCAATGTGCTCAACATTGGGGAAACTCCAACTTTTGACACGGTCAGGGGGGGGAAGCGCTACTGTAGTCATGTGGACGTTACAGCTTGTTCCACTAATCTGCTGAATCTGGTGGACGACTGGAGGGTCGAGGAGGGGCTAACAAGCTCTGACCACAACGGCATAGTATTCAAGCTCTCACTTAAACCGAGTAGAGGGACTCAAATAAATAGGACAACAAGAATTTTTAACACTAAGAAGGCAAATTGGGCTGAATTTCGTGGGAAATTCAGCCAATTTACAAAAGATTATAATTTAACCACACAAGAAATAACAAAAATTAATTCAATAGACCAGTTAGAGAAAGCGATAGAGACGTATACAAACATAATAGAGAAGACCTGTAATGAATCTATGCCAAAGAAGAAGAGTAGCGAGAGAATATCTGTGCCGTGGTGGTCCGAGAGGTTGGCAACTTTAAAGAAGGAGGTTACCACCAGACGACGTAGAATCAGGTGGGCTGCGCCTACACGTCGTGCAAAGGTTGTTGAGGAGTACCTGCAGCACAAGGAGCTTTACGAAGCGGAGGCGGCCAAAGCTCAGACAGACTCCTGGAAGGACTTTTGCCGGAAGCAGGATAGGGAAGGGGTGTGGGAGGGGATCTATAGGGTTATCGGGAGAACGAAGCGCAGGGGGGAGGACTCACCCCTGGAGTGGGACGGGAAGGTGTTGGATGCGAAGGGATCCGTGAGGTTGTTGGCGGAAACGCTCTACCCGGGAGACCCTACGGATAACGACACCCCCCGCCACCGCCAGACCAGGATAGAGGCCGACATGGTGAATGCTGGCGAGCATGATGGTACATGTGAGCCACCGTTCACTATGTCGGAACTCGAGCAGTCTGTTGAGTCCTTCAACCCTAAGAAAGCCCCGGGGGGGGATGGCTTCACCTCTGATATTTGTTCCCACGCCATCAAATCCGACCCTGATCTGTTTCTGGCAATAGTTGAGAAGTGCCGGGAAATCCACCACTTTCCGAGGGCCTGGAAGGAGGCAGTAGTAGTTATCTTGCGTAAGCCGGGTAAGGAGGAGTACACTAGCCCGAAGTCGCATAGACCGATCGGTTTGCTCCCCATACTCGGCAAAATTTACGAAAAGATGATTGTGGCCCGCCTAAAACACCATCTGATCCCTAGACTTAGCAGACGCCAGTTCGGGTTCATGCCACAGAGGAGCACCGAGGACTCCCTTTATATCTTAATGAAGCACATTAAAGACAAGCTCAAAGACAAGAAATTGGTAACATTGATCTCATTAGATATAGAGGGAGCTTTCGACAGCGCCTGGTGGCCGGCTATAAGAACCCGTCTGGCCGAAGAGCAGTGTCCTATTGTCACCCGGAAGATCGTGGATAGTTACCTCAGCGACCGCAAGGTAAGGGTGCGGTATGCGGGCGAGGAATTAACTAGGGCCACGACCAAAGGATGTGTCCAGGGATCGATAGGCGGGCCCATCCTCTGGAACCTTCTTCTAGATCCTTTGCTAAGAAGGTTGGAGGAAGCTGGTGCCTACTGCCAGGCCTTCGCAGATGATGTTGTCATCGTGTGCGTTGGGGAGAGAGCCGCTGAGATAGAACAGCAAGCGAACCCGATTCTCGAGCTTGTTCAGGCGTGGGGAGTTGATAATAAATTGAAATTTGCGCCGCACAAGACAATGGGCATGGTAATTACCAAAAAGTTGAGATACGACACCCCACGCCTGAACATGGGCGGGATCGAAATTGCTATGGTAGGAGAAATGAAGATTTTAGGAGTGACGATCGACGCGGGTCTCACTTTCAACGCACACGTTGCCAACGTCTGCAAGAAGGGCATCGACATACATAAACAGCTCGCAAGGGCTGCTAAAACGAGCTGGGGACTCCATCCGGAGGTTATCCGGACGATATATGTGGCAGCCGTAGAGCCGATTATTTTGTATGCCGCCAGCGTTTGGGCGCCTGCAGTCGGTAAACTGTGCGTTATGCGTCAGCTGGCAACTGTGCAACGTGGTATTGCACAGAAGCTATGCAAGGCATACCGCACAGTTTCATTGAATGCGGCGCTAGTATTGGCTGGTATACTCCCTCTCGACCTCCGAGTCCGTGAGGCGGCCTCTCTTTATGAGGCCAAGAAGGGGGTACCCCAGCCAATACTCCGGGGAAGGGAAGTGGAACGGATGGCCTCGGCTTTGGAGACCCCGCACCCCGCGCACCGCAGGGAGCTGGAGTTGGTGAGCTTGGTAAACCGGGCGGATGTGGATGCGAACAGCAATTTTGCGGTCCGCATCTTCACTGACGGGAGCAAGATTGAGGGCAAGGTGGGCGCCGCGCTGTCCATATGGACTGGCGAGGTAGAAACCAAAACCCTCAAGCTTGCTCTATCGTCTTTTTGCACGGTTTACCAGGCTGAACTCCTTGCGTTGTGCAGGGCCACAGGGGAGATACTGAGGCTGAAGGCGGGAACATTCGGGATTTACAGTGACTCTATGGCGGCCCTCTTGACCGTTAAGAACTACGGTTGTCTCCATCCCCTTGCGGTGGAAGCCAGAACTAATTTGACAACATTGTCCTTACAGGGTAAGGTTGTCAAGTTGTTCTGGATTAAGGCCCACGTGGGGCTGGAGGGGAATGAGAGAGCTGATGTTTTGGCCAAGGAGGCCGCCATAAAGTCCAAGCGGAAGCCGGACTACGACCTTTGTCCGGTTTCATTCGTCAGGAGATCCATTCGTATGGAAACGCTTGACGAGTGGAACCGGAGGTACGTGTCTGGGGAGACCGCTGCTGTGACTAAACTTTTCTTCCCCGACGCTGTGGTGGCATATAAAATAATCAGGAAGCTCGAAATAACTAGTATTAGGACTCAGTTTATGACGGGACATGGCGGGTTTTCTGAGTATTTGAATAGGTTCAAATGCAAGGATAACCCGTCATGTATATGTGATCCTAGCATCAGTGAGTCAGTGCCGCATCTATTGCTGGAGTGCCCAGTGTACAGTAGTGATAGGACCCAGTTAGAGATAGAACTAGGTATCAAGCTTGAAGGATCGTTAATAAAGGAACTTATGTCAGGCAAGCACAGGGATAGGTTCCTGCGGTTTTGTGAACATATTGCAGTAAAAGTAATTGGAAGAAATAAAACGCAGACATAAAACTATGTTTATACTGTATGATGTGCATATAGCTATTAAGCATAGATGGTAATTAGTTGTTAAATAAGTTGAGTGTGCAATTAGACAGTAAGGAAATGTTGTTAGATGATAAGTTAATAATAAGTCCCAACAAACTGTAAATTATTCCGGGTCCAAATGAACTGTAACTAGAATTAAGAAATTTGTAACTGTTTTTCAAAATTATTTGGTTTTATTTGTATATTAAATATTCCTTGTGTCAGTCATTTTCCTAAATATAAAAGAATAGTAGTCTAGCTGCTTAGTCGGGACTCCCACCCGTAAACGGTTGTAAAAGGTGATGGATGATAGAAAGAAAAAGTATGTTGGATAAAAGTACGAGAGGCATAAAAGTGAGAACTGGAATGAATGTGGTATTGGATAGATAAGGGCCTCGCGGCAAGTCGAGGGTATAGAAAAAAAAAAAAAAAAAAAAAAAAAAAAACCTAACCTAACCTAACCTAACCTAACCTAACCCCACCACGACAAGGTAGCGACACCCGGGGGGGGAACCTAACCTTTTTTTTTTTTTTTTTTTTGGTGTGGAAAATGCACCTTATGCATCGTCTCCGTTCGGGGAAACGGAGGTATGTGGGGCTCTCCCCAAGGGGGCCTACCCACTAAAAACCACACGGATTCCCTCGTTTGCCATTGTGAACGCCACGGGAGGATAAATACACCGCGACGCCCACTGGCCGCCCCGGGATGGGGCTCCTCTGTCGACACCGTGCAATGCGGGCTCGGCACTCCCCGGCCTCCCCCGCTGGTGAAGGATTGTTTAAAGAGGTTTACTCCTCGTGGCTTCCGCAGTCGCCCACGTTCCCGGCAAGCCGGGTTTACGTGCCCTCACGTAAGCTCCCGCGCCCTCATGTCCTGCTCTGAAAGCAGAGCGGTACCGAGGGGGAACCTAACCTGACCTAACCTAACCTAACCTAACCTTTTTTTTTTTTTTTTTTTTTTTTTTTTTTTTTTTTTTTTTTTTTTTTTTTTTTTTTTGTGTGGAAAATGCACCTTATGCATCGTCTCCGTTCGGGGAAACGGAGGTATGTGGGGCTCTCCCCAAGGGGCTTACCCACTAAAAACCACACGGATTCCCTCGTCTGCCATTGTGAACGCCACGGGAGCAAAATGTGTCACCGCAACGCCCACTGGCCGCCCCGGGATGGGGCTCCTCTGTCGACACCGTGCAATGCGGGTTCGGCACTCCCCGGCCGCCCCCGCTGGTGAAGGATTGTTTAAAGAGGTTTACTCCTCGTGGCTTCCGCAGATGCCCACGTTCCCGGCAAGCCGGGGTTACGTGCCCTCACGTTAGCTTCCGCGCCCTCATGTCCTGCTCTGAAAGCAGAGCAGTACCGAGGGCACGGTCGCTTCCGCCCACCAGGCTCCCCCTCGCCTTTCCCTGTCCGCCGTGGCAGAGCAGGTACTCAGTTCGGGTTCGCCGACGTCAAAGGCGCCCGCCCAAGGGCGGGGCGCCGTCCTCAAGAGCGGACCCACTAATGGGCCCGCTACCCTTCCCCCCAGTGTGTCAGCAGACCCCCACAGGCCATGGGCCCAACCGCTACTCTTCTCCCCCTTAACCACCAGGGTTAACAGGGGAGAACCGTAGCGGTCGTGCAGCCCAGACGATAACAGAAATACCGCCCAGGCACATGTGGAAATTGCCGACCCCCTCCCCCCAGTGTGTCAGCAAACCCCCACAGGCCATGGGTCCAACCGCTACTCTTCTCCCCCTTAACCACCAGGGTTAACAGGGGAGAACCGTAACGGTCGTGCAGCCCAGATGGCAGAGTAACCCGTCTACCACCCGGGCACATGTGGAAATTGCCGACCCCCTCCCCCCAGTCAGTCAGTCAACCCCCACAGGCCATGGGCCCATCCGCTACTCTTCTCCCCCTTAACCACCAGGGTTAACAGGGGAGAACCGTAACGGTCGTGCAGCCTGAACCATGCCTTAGCGGCAGCTTGGTGCAGGCACATGTGGAGATTGCTGCTGACACCCCCCCCCCCCAGTCGGATATTAGCCACCGGTAAGATAATGTACGAATACATTAGCTTACCGTTGTTGCCCAGGGTGCACCGTCCCAGGCGTTACCCTTCCCCACCCCATGAGGCCTACGCCTCGGATAGAAGGGAGTGGTAACGCCCGGGCACTCGAGGAGGTTTCCGACTTCGCACCCCAACCCCAACCTTTTTTTTTTTTTTTTTTTTTTTTTTTGACGGTGGGAAAATGCGTTACGCATACGACCGCGCCGTGGGGACGGCGCGGAAGTTATGTGGGACTCACCTCCCCCGTAACCTCCTTCCCTAATGGAAGGAGGGGGGGAGGCATACCCACTAAAAACCCACCGGTATTCCCTCTCTTGCCATTTGCGGATGCCATGGGAGAGTTTGGAGTCACCACAGCATCCGCTGGCCGCCCCAGCCTATGCCGGAGCTCCCGCGCCAAGAGAGGGGGGACCGGAATACTTGGTCCCCCCCCTAGACGTGTGGGCTGTTACGGCCGACAGAGGATCCCCATCCCCCGTCGGCTAGCACCAGTAGGGAAGGTTGGCGGCGAACTGTCGCCGCCTCCTTCCCGTCCGTCTGCGCCGGAGCGGGTTCGCGAGGGGATCATTCTCGCGTTCCCGCTCCCTCTCCTCCTTCTGCGACATTACGTCGTCGCAGAAGGAGGTGACGGCCTCCCAGGACGTCTCGCTCTCCAGCATTGCGCGTACAACGCTGGGGAGCGAGAGGTCGCCGCCAATCGTCGCCGCCAGGGTGCAGCGCCGCTCAGCCCATGCGCTGCACACCTCCAAGGTGTGCTGGGCTGTGTCCTCGGCGGCGCCGCACTCGTGGCACGACGCCGTCTCCTCCCTACCCGCCACCCTGTGCAGGTACCGCCCGAAGCAACCATGCCCGGACAGCACCTGCACCAGGTGGAAGGTCAGGGACCCGTGATCCCTCCGGCACCATTCCTGGAGCACCGGGCGGATGGCTGCGATCGTGCGTAGGCCGTATTCGGCCTCCGCAAGCTCTGCCGCCCAGCGCTCCAGCACCTCCCCTCTCTGGACCTCTTTGGCCCGGGCCAACTCCTGGGGAGCGAGGGACTCCCCCCGCTCCCTTCGTTCCACCTTGGCCCGGTAGGCCTCGGCGAGCCCGACCGCCTCGATCTCCCACGGAGGGGAGGCTGCGAGGGCTCCAGCCGCCGCCCAGCCCACCGTCCGGTAGGCCCGGGCCATCCTCACCGCCATAACCCTCTGGGGCCTTCGGAGGAGGGCTTTAGTGGTGGCGGTGAGGGACTCCGCCCATATAGGGGCCCCGTACAGGGCCATACTTCTAAGGACCCCTGCAAACAGGCGTCTGCAGGGGGCACCAGGTCCGCCCTGGTTGGGCAGGAGCCGGCCCAGGGCTCCCGCCGCGCCCACGAGTCGGGGAGCCAGTCTGCGGAAGTGCTCCCCGAACTCCCATTTTCCGTCGAGGGTAAGGCCCAGATATTTAATGTGGGCCTTCACCTCGACGGCCTCCCCATTGACGCGCAGGGCGGCTCCGCGCGGCAGCCTCCACCGGGGCCCTCGGAAGCAGAGGGCTTCGGTCTTGGGGAGGGACACTTTCAGGCCCAGCGCCTCGATCCGCCGGATCACTAAGGTGGCTCCCACCTCCGCCCTTCTTGCCACCTCTTCGAAGGTGGTGCCTCGGACGGCGATGAGTGTATCGTCGGCGTAACAATACACCGCCATCCGAGGCAGCACCCTCATGCGGATGACCCAGTCGTACCCGACGTTCCATAATAGGGGCCCTAGCACGGACCCCTGCGGAACGCCACTGGTCACCGGCTGGGCCATCCGAACCCCCCCCCTCCCCGTGTAGAGCACTACCCGCCCCGTCAGGTAGTGCCCTACAACCCTCCGGAGGTAGAGGGGCACCCGGTGATACCGTAGCGCCTCCTCTATTACTCGGAAGGGGAGGGAACCGAAGGCGTTGGCGATATCGAGGGATACCGCCAAGGCCCCCTGGCCCCTCCTGGCCGCATCTTCGGTGAACCCCTTCAGGGCGGATAGGGCGTCCAACGTGGACCGCCCTACCCGGAACCCGAACTGGTTCCCCGCAAGATCCGGCCCTTCGCTCGTCAGATGGTGGGCGATCCGGGAAGCGATCACTCTCTCGAGGAGCTTCCCGGTCTCGTCCAGCATGACGAGCGGCCGCCACCCGGAAGGAGAGTCCGCCGGTCTGCTCTCCTTCCGCAGGAGGACCAGGCGGCCCTCCTTCCAAATTTGGGGAAACTGCCCCGCGGCCAGGCAGCGGTCCATTAGGCCGCAGAGCCGGTCCCCCAGGTGCTTCGCCGCGATCGGAAGCACCTTCCCCGGGACGCCATCGGGCCCAGGTGCCTTGCGGCACCCCTTGAGTCGGCCCACCACCCTCGCCATTTCCTCCCCCGTCACTGGGGGAACGTCGACGGGGGCAGCGGGCTCCTCTTCTGGCGGCGCCATCCGCGGCGGGTCGAAAGGCGGGCTTGCGGGGAAGAGGCCGTCGACCACCGCGGCGAGGACTCCCGGCTCGAAGTCCTCCGTGGGGGGGGACACCTTCAGTTTAGCCCGTACCATTCGGTACGGGCGACCCCACGGATCCTCGTCCAGCGTGGCCAAGAATTCAGCATGAGCTGAATCCTTGGCACGCGCGATGGCCGCCTTGAAGGCGGCCTTGGCTGCGCGCAGCTCGGCGAGGAGCCTCTCCTCCTCGCCCGGCACCCGAGTCCGCCTCCTTCTGCACCGGGTAAAGGCGCGGCGGGCTCTGTCGCTGGCGGCTCGGAGGTCCGCCAGGTCCTGCGACCACCAGTATACGGCCCGCCTGGGCGCACCCTTTCGCGCCCTCGGCATGGCCGCGTCGCATATGGCCGTCAGGTCCTCGCGGAACCTGACGGCCCTCTCGTCGACCCCCATGGTGTCGGGGGGGTCGGCGCACCACGCCTGGACCACGGCGGCCTCCTCCGCCCGGTCCCGATCGAGGCGGGAAATCGCCCACTTTGGGAAATCCCCGCCCCGCCCTCCCACCGCCCGGGCCTGAGGCCCGCGGGGCGCTTTGGAGACCCTGAAGCGGATGTAAAGGTGGTCCGACAGGGTCTCCACCTCCTCCAGGACGCGCCACTGGCTCACACGAGCGCCGACAGCAGGGGTTGTGAACGTGAGGTCCACAATTGACCCCCCCTGCTGTCGGACGCAGGTGTTGGCGCGCCCTACATTTTGCAGGACCAGGCCGATCATGGCGGCCCAGTCCCGCAGAAGCGCCCCTCTTTGGTCTGTGATGGGGGACCCCCACGCCGCGCACTTGGCGTTGAAGTCCCCCATCAGGACCACTTGGGCCGGTGATGCTCTTTAAACCACCGGCTCCAGGCCCCCCAGGAACCTCTCAAAATCTGAGAGGGGCCTGTTGGGGGAGAAGTAGACTCCGATGACGACTACTTCTCCCCAGTTTGCCGCCGCGTATCCAGCGCCCCTCTCTCTTAGCGAGAGGCGCTGCTGCCCGGCAGCCGGCACCACCACGCCCACCAAGCCCTCCGTGTCCCCAACCCAGTTTTGCTGGGGGGGGACGAAGTAGGGCTCGGCGACGACCGCCACGTCGATGCGCCACTCGGCTAGGACCTGCATTAGCAGGTCCTGTGCGCGAGCCGAGTGGTTGGCATTCACCTGGAGGAGCTCGTAATGCAGGTGTGCTGGCATTACGACACCTGCATTACGGGCTCCTCAATGGCCAGATGGCCGCCACGTTCGGTTGGGGCCCGGGTCAATGGGTCCTTACCCTTGACCGAAGGGGGGGCGCATTTAGTTCCCCCCATCGTGTGGTTGTGCGGTCGGCCCGCTTGGGCACAGACCGCACACTTCGGCGCCGCCTCACAGGCCGCTGCCAGATGGCCCTCCTCGCCGCAGCGGAAGCATTTGTTGCCGTGCTCGGCCGTTGACGGGCACAGGGCCCTGGTGTGGCCCAGCGCCATGCACTTGTAACAGCGCATGGGCAGGGCCTCCACCGGCGCGACAGTGGCCAGGCACCAGCCGATGGCCACCCTCCCCGCTGTGGCTGCGGCCTTTGCAACCACAGCGGGGCAGCGGATGATAACAGAGCACTGCCCCCATTGGCTGGCTCTGATAGCCCCTACCTTGATTTCGGTAGGGGCGCAGCCTCCCTTAGTGGCCATGACGGCGACAATCTCCTCCCGGCTCACTGATTCGTCAAGGCCAGTAAGCCTCAACTCAGCGGATTTGGTGGGCCGGGTCACCTCCGCCAAGTCACCGATGGCCTGGCGGAGCATCTCGGCGAGTTGGTCAGCGCTAGGCCCAGGGCTGTCGCCGCCCACTTCCAGCATTCTGGAGCCGGTCATGGTCGTTTTGATTTTGACCGTCTCCAGACCGGCCTCCGAAAGGCGGACGGAGGCTCTGGCTTTCGCCATCACCTCCACGTAGGTAGCCCGCACACCCTCCTTCAGGGTCACCACGAGGGCGGCCGTACGTGGGACCCGAAACCCCAACCCCAACCTAACCTAACCTAACCTAACCTAACCTAACCTAACCCCAACCTTTTTTTTTTTTTTGGTGTGGAAAATGCACCTTATGCATCGTCTCCGTTCGGGGAAACGGAGGTATGTGGGGCTCTCTCCAAGGGGGCCTACCCACTAAAAACCACACGGATTCCCTCGTTTGCCATTGTGAACGCCACGGGAGGATAAATACACCGCGACGCCCACTGGCCGCCCCGGGATGGGGCTCCTCTGTCGACACCGTGCAATGCGGGCTCGGCACTCCCCGGCCTCCCCCGCTGGTGAAGGATTGTTTAAAGAGGTTTACTCCTCGTGGCTTCCGCATTCGCCCACGTTCCCGGCAAGCCGGGTTTACGTGCCCTCACGTAAGCTCCCGCGCCCTCATGTCCTGCTCTGAAAGCAGAGCGGTACCGAGGGCACGGTTGCTTCCGCCCTGAGGCTCCCCCTCACGTTTCCCTGCTCGGGCCACAGAGCAGGTACTAGGTTCAGGTTCACCTCCTTCCTTCCCTCCGTCTCTAAACCCCAAAACTAACCCTCCCCATCAGGCGTTTGGCACCTCCAGGCAGGTTGCAGAGCCTTGAACCGTTCGGTAGCCCAGGCCGTGTGGCGAGTACGGCGGGGCTAGGTACTAGGAACAAGGTTGCAGAGCCTACACTGTTAGCAACCGAACGCCTGTCCCTCCTATGCTTTCCCTCCCCATATAGGGCGTAAGTCACATCCAGGCCTGTTGCAGAGCCCTGACACCTTTCGCATAGCCTAGGCCGTGTGACCAGCACGGCGGGGCTACTTACTCAGTGCAGGGATGCAGAGCAGCTTCCCGTCAGCTACCTTACGCCCGTCCTCACAAAATATATACATACGATACATAGGTGGCCCATAAGATACACATATAGATATCCCTCCCAAGACATACCACTACAGACCAGCGGCTCGAGCGCTACTCTTCCCCCTTTGTAGGCCCTCTGCCAGGGGGGAACCGTAACGCTCATGCAGCCCAAAAGCTACCTTTCCCGGGGGCGGGAAAGGTAAATTTTAAGCGCACGTAGCAGTAGTCGTCCCTCTTTACCCCATCCCCCCCAGTCGGATTTTAGCCACCGGTAAGATAATGTACAAATACATTAGCTTACCGTTGTTGCCCAGGGTGCACCGTCCCAGGCGTTACCCTTCCCCACCCCATGAGGCCTACGCCTCGGATAGAAGGGAGTGGTAACGCCCGGGCACTCGAGGAGGTTTCCGACTTCGCACCCCAACCTAACCCCAACCCAACCTAACCTAACCTAACCTAACCTAACGTACTTCTGTTGCGATTCCGAGTGCTCCGCCGTTTAAAAAATCTTAAAAGTGGGTTTTTCACGGCCGATTGAGACGAAAAGAGTACCAAAAGTTGTGAAATTTTGAGGCGCATACGTGAGCCATATTGGCTTCAGTGGTTTGTGACAGTGACACCTTTAAAAGTGGAAAATAGTGGTAATTTTAAGGTTAAAGTTAAAATTTTGACCTTTAATCGCCTGTACAGCGAGCTACACTGCTCGCGCGATCGCGTGCGAAGCGCGGCGCACCGCGCCTTAACGAGCTCTACTATGAAAGCTTTCGACCACGACTCTACGACTTGGCATCGAGGCGCTAGAGTCGAAAAACCCAAAACCACGTGGAGGCGTGGTCACACTTCTGGCTGCAGCAGAGAGCAGAGATTTGGAGGGGACGACGGCAGCACAGAGCACAGCCCGAAACCGGAAGTTTCAGAATTTTTACTGTTATAGTTTTGTTTTTAAAAATATAAACGTTTATAAACTTTGATCACCTATTGTGCACAGATCGATAGAGACGCGTGGGCTCTGCCACTGCAAAAACTTGCGCGTTAAGCTGCAGAACGCGACTATAGTTTTAGAATATTTTTCAAGTAACTTAGAAAAGCCAAAAAAGGCTCTACCTTGGAAATATTTTTAATTTTTATTATATTTAGATATAAGTTTAATTTAAGACTAGTAGTGTACACTACTACTGAAAATATAACGTCAGACCGACTCTACATAGAGCTGTTTGTTTAATTGCTTATTTTTAAGCAATATTAGATTGGTAAAATATTGACTTATTCCTAGCTTAATCAGAGAAAGGTTACTGACGGAGTCTGTGACTCTTTTTATTTAATTTACATTTTGTCCCTTGTCCTGACTAAAGCTGTTTTATCACTGCAATCATTTTATTATTAAATTTTATCAATCATATTAAGTCGCACAAGACACCAACTCTTACGACTTTTACAACACGGTGACTTGTGCCCTGCTATTGACATTATTTCCTTTTTACGAGGGAATTCACACTACCCCCGACATGTTCGCTCTAAGGACTCCACCAAAGGGGCAGGCGAGCGTCAAAACGACACCCCTTAGTGGCGTTGGGGAAAAGAGCGTTAGGCTGAGTATCGGAGAGTGGGAAGCGGCCAGTACGAGTACCACACCGACAACGTCACAGGCAGGCCCAATTAAGCGCACGACGCCACAGCCGCAGACGCAACGAACAAAGTGTGCGACTGCAAACAAAACGTCCTTTGTGAAAATACACTCGTCAAAAACTCAACGACCAACGGGCCGAGTGGCTGAGGCGAGGGCTTGCCTGGAGAAAGGAAAGGACCACTTAGAAAACTCGAGGAATTTAAAAACCGAGATTAAGATCGGTGTAAACGAGGTCTTAAACCGGCTCTACGCCTTGGTGAAGGAGGCGGAAGCAGAAGCAAAACGAGGAGAAACGGTACCGGAAATCAACGGAACCAAGGAAATTGTTCCAAAGGCAATAGAAGCGACCGTACCCATATCACCAAACCTTGACCAAAAGCGGATAGTAGAGACCCTAGAAGAACACACTAGGCTGTTACTATCGAACAACAAAAAGCTGGAGGACATCCAGAAGAAAGTTGAGGACCAGAGGGAACTTCTGGAAAAGGCGTCATTCGAAACGTATGCGAGCGTAGCCGCAGGGCGCACACCCAGTCGAGGTACCCTTCACTCCGTGGTGGTTACGTCCAAGGACGAGACCGAGACGGGGGAAGAGGTGCTCGATAGGGTGAGGCAGGCCGTGGACGCCAAAGATGGTTGGGTCAAGGTGGAAAGGATAAGAAAGGCAAGAGATAGGAAGATAATAATGGGATTTGGCACAAGGGAGGAAAGGGAAAAAGTGAAGGAGAGATTAGGGAAGGATAGTGTCAGCCTCAATGTCGAGGACATTAAAAACAAAGACCCTCTTCTGATCCTTAGGAATGTGTTGTCTTTTAACACTGATGGAGACATCGCTAAGGCCCTGAGGAATCAGAACAGAGGTGTTTTTCATGGTCTGGACGAGGGGGATGACAGGCTGGAAGTTAGGTACAGAAGGAAAGCCAGGAATCCGCACACTGGACACGTGGTGATAAGCACTTCCCCTGTAATCTGGCAGAGAGCATTGCGGGCCGGTAGCCTGCATATCGACCTGCAAAGGGTAAAAGTCGAGGACCAGTCTCCGTTAGTGCAATGCACGAGATGTTTGGGCTACGGGCACGGAAGGCGACTCTGCAGGGAAGTGTCAGACCTCTGCGGCCACTGTGGCGGGACACACTTAAGGGCAGAGTGCGCAGACTTTTTGGCAGACGTGCCGCCTAAATGCAGGAACTGCATCAGGGCGGGGCACGAGCAGTCGGAGCACAATGCCTTCAGTGAGGCCTGCCCCACTCGCTGCAGGTGGGATGAACTAGCCAGGGCATCAGTGGCGTATTGCTGAGGGCGTCGCAGGCGGAAAAACTCCCTATCTTGTATTGCAGTCAAATCTCCAGCGTAAGAGGCTGGCTACGAATGAGTTGCTGATCGAGGCGCAGAAGCGCGGAGCGGCGGTAGCACTTATTCAAGAGCCGTATGTGGGCGGGGTTGGAAGTATGAGGAGTCAAAGGGGAGTCAGGATCTTTCAGAACACTGGAGCGGGGGAGGGTACAGTCAAGGTGGCTATTGCCGTCTTCGACTAAGACCTAGTGATCGAGCAGTACCCAAAACTCACCACTGACAATATTGTCGTGGTGAGGATCCAAACCAGTGCCTGGAAGATCACGATAGTCTCCTTATACTTCAAGCCGGACCAGCCCATAGAGCCTTACCTGGAGCATTTGAAGAAGATAGGTGAGGAAATCGGAACTAAGAAATTGGTCATAGGAGGGGACGTCAATGCAAAGAGTGCATGGTGGGGTAGTCCGATTGTGGACCACAGAGGAGAGGACATGCTCGGTGCCTTAGGAGAGCTCAAACTGAACGTGCTCAACTCAGGGGAAATTCCGACTTTTGACACCGTAAGAGGGGGGAAAAGGTATAGTAGCTACGTCGATATCACAGCTTGTTCGACAGACCTGCTGGACCTAGTAGACGACTGGAAAGTGGATGAGGGACTCACAAGCTCGGACCATAACGGCATTATCTTCAAAATTTACCTAAAAAAGTCAAAAGGAGTAACTGTTAACAGGACGACAAGGCGATATAACACTAAAAAAGCCGATTGGACAAGTTTCTGTGAAAACTTGAGCCAATCGTTGCTAAACAATAGAATAAACAAAACAGAAATAAATAAAATAGAAACTAAAACACAATTAGATGAAATACTTACAAAATATATAAAAGCAATAGAGGAGTCTTGTAAAGTAGCCATACCAATAAAAAATGCAATAGAAAAACTTAAATTGCCGTGGTGGTCCGAGAGTCTTGCTGAGCTGAAAAAGAAGGTCGTCACTATGAAACGCAGGATACGTTGGGCTGCTCCCGTGCGGAGGTCGAAAGTCGTTGAAGAGTACCTGAAACAGAAAGTGGAGTACGAGTCGGAAGTAGCGAAGGCACAGATAGAGAGCTGGAAGGAGTTCTGTGGGAAGCAGGATCGGGAATCGGTCTGGGAGGGAATCTATCGGGTTATTGGAAGATGTACGAAGAGGGAGGAAGATCTACCACTGGAGAGGGACGGGGTGACTCTCGGGGCGGGGGATTCTGTCAAATGGTTGGCGGAAACTTTCTACCCGGGGGACATCACGTCCATTGATAGTGATTATCACCGACAGATCAGGCAAGCGGCCTGTGGGGTGGATCGAGGAACGCATGGTGAGCCATGCGAACCTCCATTCACGTCCCGGGAGGTGATGGTATCGTGCAATTCCTTTAACCCGAAGAAGGCCCCAGGCGCGGATGGATTCACGGCCGATATTTGCAGTCGCGCCATCGGCTGTGATCCCGAATTGTTCCGCGCGATGTTAAATAAGTGTTTGGAGATGGGTTACTTCCCGAGGCAGTGGAAGGAAGCAGTTGTGGTAGTTCTCCGTAAGCCCGGGAAGGATACCTACAAAGTCCCCAAATCACACAGGCCGATAGGACTGCTCCCCGTGATGGGAAAGGTCTTCGAGAAGATGCTCGTGGCCCGACTCAAACACCATCTACTGCCCAGGATGAGTACTCGCCAGTACGGATTCATGCCACAAAGGAGTACCGAGGACTCCCTCTATACCATGATGCAACGCATACGCGAGAACTTGAAAGCTAAGAAGATAGTCACGCTGGTATCTTTAGATATAGAGGGAGCCTTCGACAACGCCTGGTGGCCTGCAATCCGAGTCCGACTGGCTGAGGAGGAATGTCCGGTTGGGCTGAGGAGGGTAATGGGCAGCTACCTCGAGGACAGGAGGGTCAGGGTGAGGTACGCAGGAGAGGAGTACGCCGCAAACACATCCAAGGGCTGTGTTCAAGGTTCCATCGGCGGCCCGATCCTGTGGAACCTCCTCCTGGACCCACTTTTACAGGAGCTAGATATGAGCGGAACGCATTGTCAGGCGTTCGCGGACGACGTGGTGCTTCTCTTCGATGGTGACTCAGCAGTGGAAATTGAGGAGCGTGTCAATGCCGCGCTTGCCCGTGTTTGGGCGTGGGGTGAGAAAAATAAGTTGAGGTTTGCACCGCACAAAACAAGTGCAATGGTGCTAACCAAAAAGCTTAAGTTTGACACCCCGCGCCTAACCATGGGCGGGATCGAAATTGTCATGTCCAATGATATTAAAATACTGGGGGTCACCATTGACAAGAAGCTCACATTTAACACCCACGTGGCGAATGTCTGCAAGAAAGCAGTAGGTATTTACAAAAGATTGGCGAAAGCAGCGAAGGTTAGTTGGGGACTCAATCCGGAGGTTATTCGATGTATATATGTGGCAGCGTTCGAACCTATTATCTTGTATGCCGCCAGCGTTTGGGCGCCGGCTGCCTGCAAACTGTGCGTCATCAAACAGCTGGCTGCGGCCCAGCGTGGTATCACGCAAAAGCTGTGCAAAGGATACCGCACAGTTTCGTTGAACTCGGCGCTAGTATTGGCTGGTATACTCCCCCTCGACCTCAGAGTCCGTGAGGCGGCCTCACTTTACGAGGCCAAAAGGGGGGTACCTCAGCCAATGCTTCGGGGAAGGGAAGTGGAACGGATGGCCTCGGCACTAGAGGCCCCACACCCCGCCCATCGTAGGGAGTTGGATTTGGTGAGCCTGACAAACCGGGCGGACGTTGATGTGAACAGCGACTTTGCTGTTCGCATCTTCACTGACGGGAGCAAGATTGAGGGCAAGGTGGGCGCCGCGCTGTCCATATGGAATGGCGAGGCAGAAACTAAAACCCTCAAGCTTGCTCTGCCGTCTTTCTGCACGGTTTACCAGGCTGAACTCCTTGCGCTGTGCAGGGCGACGGGGGTGATCTTAGGGCAACAGGCGAAACCGTTCGGGGTGTACAGCGATTCTATGGCGGCCCTCTTGTCCATTAAGAACCACGGCTGCTTTCATCCCTTGGCGGTGGAAACCCGGAACAATTTGGCAACACTGTCGCTTCAGGGCAAGGTTGTCAAATTGTTCTGGATAAAAGCCCATGTGGGGCTTGAGGGGAATGAAAGAGCCGATGGTTTGGCCAAGGAGGCCGCCCTAAAATTAAAGCGGAAGCCGGATTACGACCTGTGTCCGGTCTCATTTGTCAAGCGATCCATCCGTATGGACACGCTTGACGAATGGAACCGGAGATACGTAACCGGCGAAACCGCGGCTGTCACTAAGCTATTCTTCCCCGACGCAGTGGCGGCATACAAGATAATAAGGAAGGTGAAAATGACGAACATCGTGACGCAGGTCATGACGGGACACGGTGGGTTCTCGGAGTACTTGAATCGCTTCAAGCGCAAAGATAGCCCGTCGTGCATTTGCGATCCCGCTGTCAGCGAGTCGGTGCCACATGTATTGCTCGAGTGCCCGGTGTTTGGGAGGGAAAGATCAGATATAGAAGCAATACTGGACATGGAGTTAAAGTCGGAAAGTATAAGGGAAGTAATGGCAAGTAAAAATAGAGACAGGTTCATTAAATACTGTGTAGAAGTAGCGAAGAAAGTTATTGTTAGAAATAAGACTTGATTAGTAATTATGTTTTTACAATATAGTGGATATATTCGTAGAAAGCATAGCAGACATTAGGTAAATAAATGTAAACTGTCTAGCGTTAAGAATATTTAAGGTTGAAAATAAGTATTAGAAGTAAGGAAAACATGTAAGGAAATAAGAGAAGAAGAACTAACCAAATAAAAGAAAGACCTCGACCACTAACCCCTAATTATGTTTAATAAAGAATCACACCTTTGCCTAAATTAATTTATAATCCCTGTCATATAAATAAATAAATGAGTAGTAGAGCTGTAGGTGGGAGTCAAACCCACATAAAGAGTAAAAGATATGATGGATGATTGAAAGATATTGTATGAAGAATGAAAGTACGAGAAGTAGTAAATGCGAGAACTGGCGTGAATGAGAACTAGAGTAGAATAGGCCTCGACCCACGTCGGGGATAGGTTGTAAAAAAAAAAAAAAAAACCTAACCTAACCTAACCTAGAAAGCATCCAGGAAATAATAAAAGGCAAGCATAGGGAGAAGTTCTTAAATTACTGTAAAAACATAGCGAGTAAGGTAATTGTAAAAAATAAAAACAGATGATGAAAGTATGTTAAGATAATATACTGCGTTATATTAAAAATTAGCATACATTAAATTGTTAGAAAATATATTAAGCATAATAGGTT
Source organism: Archips crataeganus (assembly GCA_947859365.1). Classification (NCBI taxonomy): domain Eukaryota; kingdom Metazoa; phylum Arthropoda; class Insecta; order Lepidoptera; family Tortricidae; genus Archips; species Archips crataeganus. The sequence goes on along the minus strand of OX402051.1, from coordinate 23,501,757 downwards.
TAAATATGTAGTAAATAATATTGTTTAATTATGTTAGAAAATGGACACTTGTGAGTTATCTTGGCCTGTGTAATGTGTAGTACTGTTAAAATGTATAAATATTTAGATTGTATAAGGGTTTGTTGTGTAGCTTGGTGGTTATTTTTGTAATAAAGACATTAAATGTACCCTATAACCCACTCCCCTAATAGTTTTAAGTAAAGAATGTGTGTGGATGAGTAAAAACGGTATGCTTGAAAGATAGACGGGAGTGGTAACAGAGGCCGGAATGAATGATAAGAGACAAAAATATGTAATTAAACTAGTAGTTAGATAAGATAGATTAGTGACACTAGTTTAAGGGTCGGAAACCCGATAGTAAGTACGAGGATGGAAAAGAGAAAGAACCAGTATGTGGCATGACTGAGAACAGCGAATAAGCGAGAACTGGAATGGACAGGATTTGTGGATACAGACTCATAGACATAAGTCAGAGGTAGTGTAGAAAAAAAAAAAAAAAAAAAAAAACCTAACCTAACCTAACCTAAACTAACCTTTTTTTTTTTTTTTTTTACGTGGGGAAATCCTCATGGATACCCACCGTCCTCGGGGGAGGACGATGGGTTATGTCAGACTCCTACTGACTAAAACCCCACGGTGTTCCCTCTCTCCGCTTAGGTAGGGGCTACGGGAACGGTTACGCCATCCGCGGCCCCCACCGGCGGCTGCCCTTGCGGGCCCACCTCTGTTTAAGGCGCTCCGGAAACACCTGGGGCGCCTTACAACCTCGGGACATCTTTAGCGGGTGACGGACCCCCCGATCCACCACCCGATGTCCATCTGATGGAAGCGGGGTAAGCTCGCCTCACTGGGGCCAGGAAAAGACCCAAGGAATCCTTGGGCCACCCGGGGCACTCAGGTCCCGGGATACTTTTCCTCCAGGAGGCCCCCGGAGCTACCCCACACCACACCAGACCACACCTCGGCCGCAGAGGATAGGGCAAGCGGCGCACCGCAATACCGACATGCTTCCTCCTCTGCGGCCCCACCAGTGCCGTTTCGACGGAACGGCCCCGCCAGCTCGCAGGGGGTAGGGAGAGTGGCGCACCGTAATACCAACACGCCTCTCCCCCTGCGATCCCTCCACGGCCGCAGAAGATAGGGAGAACGGCGCACCGTAATACCGGCACTCCTCCTCTTCTGCGGTCCCACCTCAAGGCGCGTCCGCAGCGGACTTGTTCAGCCCGCTGGGAGCGCCCACATCGGGCCAGCCGGCGACTCCAACAGGCCGGCCCTGGTTGCCTCTTAGCTTCACCGTGGATGAGCAATCCACGGTTACTAAGCCCCCCCGCCACGACAAGGCGGGCAACCCCCGGGGGGGAACCTAACCTAACCTAACCTTTTTTTTTTTTTTTTTTGGTGTGGAAAATGCACCTTATGCATCGTCTCCGTTCGGGGAAACGGAGGTATGTGGGGCTCTCCCCAAGGGGGCCTACCCACTAAAAACCACACGGATTCCCTCGTTTGCCATTGTGAACGCCACGGGAGCAAAATGTGTCACCGCAATGCCCACTGGCCGCCCCGGGATGGGGCTCCTCTGTCGACACCGTGCAATGCGGGCTCAGCACTTCCCGACCTCCCCCGCTGGTGAAGGATTGTTTAAAGAGGTTTACTCCTCGTGGCTTCCGCAGATGCCCACGTTCCCGGCAAGCCGGGGTTACGTGCCCTCACGTTAGCTTCCGCGCCCTCATGTACTGCTCTGAAAGCAGAGCGGTACCGAGAGCACGGTCGCTTCCGCCCACCAGGCTCCCCCTCGCCTTTCCCTGTCCGCCGTGGCAGAGCAGGTACTCAGTTCGGGTTCGCCGACGTCAAAGGCGCCCGCCCAAGGGCGGGGCGCCGTCCTCAAAAGCGGACCCACTAATGGGCCCGCTACCCTCCCCCCCAGTGTGTCAGCAGACCCCCACAGGCCATGGGCCCAACCGCTACTCTTCTCCCCCTTAACCACCAGGGTTAACAGGGGAGAACCGTAACGGTCATGCAGCCCAGACGATAACCTGAACTATCGCCCGGGCACATGTGAAAATTGCCGACCCCCTCCCCCCCAGTGTGTCAGTAAACCCCCACAGGCCATGGGCCCAACCGCTACTCTTCTCCCCCTTAACCACCAGGGTTAACAGGGGAGAACCGTAACGGTCGTGCAGCCTAGACCGTAGTAGGTACCACTACTTCCGCCCGGGCACATGTGGAAGTTACCGACCCCCTCCCCCCCAGTCAGTCAGTCAATCCCCACAGGCCATGGGCCCAACTGCTACTCTTCTCCCCCTTAACCCTAGTGTCCAGGATTAAAAGGGGAGAACCGTAGCAGTCGTGCAGTCCAGACCATGCATGCGGACCATACATGGCCCGGGCACATGTGGAGATTGCTGACCCCCACCCCCCCAGTCGGATATTAGCCAACGGTTAACTAAATACCCGAAGGAGTTAATTAACCGTTGTTGCCCAGGGTGCACCGTCCCAGGCGTTACCCTTCCCCACCCCATGAGGCCTACGCCTCGGATAGAAGGGAGTGGTAACGCCCGGGCACTCGAGGTGGTTTCCGACTTCGCACCCCAACCTAACCTTTTTTTTTTTTTTTTTTTTGGTGTGGAAAATGCACCTTATGCATCGTCTCCGTTCGGGGAAACGGAGGTATGTGGGGCTCTCCCCAAAGGGGGCCTACCCACTAAAAACCACACGGATTCCCTCGTCTGCCATTGTGAACGCCACGGGAGCAAAATGTGTCACCGCAACGCCCACTGGCCGCCCCGGGATGGGGCTCCTCTGTCGACACCGTGCAATGCGGGCTCGGCACTCCCCGACCTCCCCCGCTGGTGAAGGATTGTTTAAAGAGGTTTACTCCTCGTGGCTTCCGCAGATGCCCACGTTCCCGACAAGCCGGGGTTACGTGCCCTCACGTTAGCTTCCGCGCCCTCATGTACTGCTCTGAAAGCAGAGCGGTACCGAGGGCACGGTCGCTTCCGCCCACCAGGCTCCCCCTCGCCTTTCCCTGTCCGCCGTGGCAGAGCAGGTACTCAGTTCGGGATCGCCGACGTCAAAGGCGCCCGCCCAAGGGCGGGGCGCCGTCCTCAAAAGCGGACCCACTAATGGGCCCGCTACCCTCCCCCCCAGTGTGTCAGCAGACCCCCACAGGCCATGGGCCCAACCGCTACTCTTCTCCCCCTTAACCACCAGGGTTAACAGGGGAGAACCATAACGGTCGTGCAGCCCAGACGATAACCTGAACTATCGCCCGGGCACATGTGGAAATTGCCGACCCCCTCCCCCCCAGTGTGTCAGTAAACCCCCACAGGCCATGGGCCCAACCGCTACTCTTCTCCCCCTTAACCACCAGGGTTAACAGGGGAGAACCGTAACGGTCGTGCAGCCTAGGCGGTAGTAGGTACCACTACTTCCGCCCGGGCACATGTGGAAGTTACCGACCCCCTCCCCCCCAGTCAGTCAGTCAATCCCCACAGGCCATGGGCCCAACTGCTACTCTTCTCCCCCTTAACCCTAGTGTCCAGGATTAAAAGGGGAGAACCGTAGCAGTCGTGCAGTCCAGACCATGCATGCGGACCATACATGGCCCGGGCACATGTGGAGATTGCTGACCCCCACCCCCCCAGTCGGATATTAGCCAACGGTTAACTAAATCCCCGAAGGAATTAATTAACCGTTGTTGCCCAGGGTGCACCATCCCAGGCGTTACCCTTCCCCACCCCATGAGGCCTACGCCTCGGATAGAAGGGAGTGGTAACGCCCGGGCACTCGAGGAGGTTTCCGACTTCGCACCCCACCCCAACCTAACCTAACCTTTTTTTTTTTTTTTTTGGTGTGGAAAATGCACCTTATGCATCGTCTCCGTTCGGGGAAACGGAGGTATGTGGGGCTCTCCCCAAGGGGGCCTACCCACTAAAAACCACACGGATTCCCTCGTTTGCCATTGTGAACGCCACGGGAGGATAAATACACCGCGACGCCCACTGGCCGCCCCGGGATGGGGCTCCTCTGTCGACACCGTGCAATGCGGGCTCGGCACTCCCCGGCCTCCCCCGCTGGTGAAGGATTGTTTAAAGAGGTTTACTCCTCGTGGCTTCCGCAGTCGCCCACGTTCCCGGCAAGCCGGGTTTACGTGCCCTCACGTAAGCTCCCGCGCCCTCATGTCCTGCTCTGAAAGCAGAGCGGTACCGAGGGCACGGTTGCTCCCGCCCTGAGGCTCCCCCTCACGTTTCCCTGCTCGGGCCACAGAGCAGGTACTAGGTTCAGGTTCACCTCCTTCCTTCTTTCCCTCTCTAAACCCCAAAACTAACCCTCCCCATCAGGCGTTTGGCACCTCCAGGCAGGTTGCAGAGCCTTGAACCGTTCGGTAGCCCAGGCCGTGTGGCGAGTACGGCGGGGCTAGGTACTAGGAACAAGGTTGCAGAGCCTACACTGTTAGCAACCGAACGCCTGTCCCTCCTATGCTTTCCCTCCCCATATAGGGCGTAAGTCACATCCAGGCCTGTTGCAGAGCCCTGACACCTTTCGCATAGCCCAGGCCGTGTGACCAGCACGGCGGGGCTACTTACTCAGTGCAGGGATGCAGAGCAGCTTCCCGTCAGCTACCTTACGCCCGTCCTCACAAAATATATACATACCATACATAGGTGGCCCATAAAATACACATATAGATATCCCTCCCAAGACATACCACTACAGGCCAGCGGCCCGAGCGCTACTCTTCCCCCTTTGTAGGCCCTCTGCCAGGGGGGAACCGTAACGCTCATGCAGCCCAAAAGCTATCTTTCCCGGGGGCGGGAAAGGTAAATTTTAAGCGCACGTAGCAGTAGTCGTCCCTCTATACCCCATTCCCCCCAGTCGGATATTAGCCAACGGTAAGATAATGTACAAATACATTAACCTAACCTAACCTAACCTAACCTAACCTAACCTAACCTAACCTTTTTTGAGTTGCGTTCCATCCGCGCCCTTGAACGCCACGACTTTATCGAGCTCCGCACGAAAAAATTCATAAAGTCGGCAATTTTAGTCGTAGCGACTCGTGCGAAGTGTCATTTTGATCGCCTCACTGACGCGCATGTGGGCGAAGTGTTTGCAAGTGTCTCCAGTGAAAACTGGAAAAGTTTGTGTTAAATAACCTCACTTTTAGAGGTTAAGTGTGAAATTTTCAACTTTAACTGCGTGCGCCGCACGTTTAGTCGCTGCGACCTATTGGTTGCGGCGCATCGCCGTGTGCGCCTCAGCACCTTCTTTCCGCCGAGCCATCTCGCGGATTTTTCCGCTGAGGAAATCCGGCGGAAAATTGAAAAAACTGAAAACCACGTGTCGGCGTGGTCGGTCTTCTGGCAGTGGCAGAGCGACGCAACTTCGTGGGAAGGAGCCTTGCAGTTGCAGTAGCACGGAACCGCAAGTTGCATATTTTTAGCTCTTATAGTTTTTGGACAATAAATTTTTAAAAGTGATAACTTTTACTAGACTTTGTGCCCAAATTGTTTGAGACGCGCGGGTTTTGCTGCCGCTTTAATTTGCGGGCAAAGCGGCTCTACGTGACCCTAGCTTTTAAAAAATTTTTTCGGCTCTAGGACAGAGAAATTTTCGGAAAACCAAATTTTTCGTTTTTCCTAAATATTTTCTATTTCCTGATTTATTTTAATTCTGTTTTTTATTGTGTCTTGTGCGCCTTGCTTTGTTTTATTTTTGTGTATTTTTTCATATTTTTGTGGTCAACCGTTCGGGAGATATTAATTTATTTCTAAATTTTGCTCTATTTCTTAAATTAATTGTTTTTATTGGTTTCTGACTGCGGGATAGTGCTTATAGTGGGTGTATTATCCGACATAAGCCGTCGCGCGGGTCGGAAATTATTAAAATCAACAAAGTTAGACTTTTTTCGGCCATTTTGTTTTAGGTACCATATTTTATTTCCTAATTATCTCCCGAACCCTTGGCCGTGGAAATTTGGAAAAACCTTTTTTGTGTGTTATTTTTTGACCCCTACACGCTCCCACCAAAATTTTTTATCTCTGGCGCACAAGAATATTTTGTGCTGGAAACGCTTTAGGGAGCAAGAGGTGGTTGACGGAATACTGCTGGAGAAATCCCGGTGGTCCTCCGACGTCTGGTTCCAGAGTTATCAACTCCTAAAGTTGGAGTTTGACAGCTCGGCGGCCATTTTTCTTTTCTTTCAGCCGCTATAACTCAGGAACTGGGGGTCTCAGCGATCTGCGGTTTTCTTCAGCAGATCCGGGGGCTTGTTGACTACCCGCCCCTCTACTTTTCAGGCCATTTCAGGCCCTGAAAAATTTGTCTCCCGGAAGTGATTCCAGCGGCTAGAGTAGATAGAGCGAAGCCGGACAGAGAAAATCCCACTGTTCTACGACCACCGGGAGCGGAGTTGCTGGCGGTCAAAACTTGTGTTTGACAGTTCTGCCCGCCATCTTGGGGCTTTTCCTCCTCTGATATCTCCGGAACGGTGAGTCCTAGAGCTCTGCGGTTTTCTTTGTTAGGGAGCCCGGTCGGAACTCTACCCGACGAGACTTTTTTCAGGAAGGATCTGGACACTTTGGTCCTGAAAATTTTTCAGGCTTCCGATCTTCCTGAAACAGGTCTCTAACGGAGCGTCTCGAAGAGCTCTCTTAGGGGAAGGAAACCGCGTTCCGATTGGACCACTGGTTCCCTAGATACGTCCTGGTATTGGTTTTCGGCGGCCATCTTGTTTTTGGTACCGGGAACTGTGACCGGTCATATCTCTGGAACCCTTGGAGCTGGCGGGACGTGCTTGGTGTCCCCTAGGAGCGCTCGGGGAGAGCTATCCATTGGGTGGAGTCACGTAGCTCTACATAGAGCCGAAATAGCATTAAGACGAAAAATTTTGTATTTTTATTTTATTGTTAGCTGTAAGTAGTTTTAAGACCTGTACTGTATAGTACAGACATTTTGTCGTACAGGTACATGCTCTATATAGAGCCAAACTATTGACAGTTATTTTTCTGACTAAAAATTTTTCTATTTTATTGTGTTATTTCTGTGTGCTGGATCAACTCTATGTAGAGTTATTGATAAATTGTTTGTTTTCAACGATTTACTTGTTTTTAAGAATTTTCATTCCTGATATTATTCTAGTGTTGTCAGGGAAGTTTTGACGGAGTCTGTGACTCCTCTATTGTTTTATTTATTACCTGTACCCTGACTATAGTTTATTATTGCTATTATTTTATTGCTCTATTGCTTTTATTTCTCTATTTCTTTATTTCTTTGGTTGATTATATTGCACAAGCCATCGACTTTAAAATTTTTACAAACCGTGACTTGTGCCATTTTTGTTGACGGTATTTCCTTTTTACGAGGAAATACAGGCTACCACCGACATGTTTGGTATTCGGACCCCTATTGGGAAGGGTGTGGGGGGTACGTCTCCTCTTGGTAAACCAAGCCCCGAGGCTAAGGATGGGCGGAGTTTTGGTGAGTGCGAGGTTGGTTTGCTGAACACCACCCAGACTTTGTCGGGCGAAGCCGCCAAGGCGGGTCCTTCGGGGGGATGGAGGGGACCATCTACCTCGCAGAGTGGCAAGCCTACGGCTGCGCCAAAATCTTCGAGCCCCATTACGGAGCCAGTCTCCGAGAGGTTGGCTGAGGCGAGGAAGGTTCTCCATAAAGGGAAAACCCACCTAAACGCCGCTAGAAATTTAAAAACGGAGATAAGGCTTGAGGTTACTGTCGCCCTGGACAGATTATACCAGCTGGTCAAGAGTGTTGATGGGGCTTTGGGTGATGGTAAGCCTAGAGCCAAGGCAGAGCAGGCGGGTCCGAAGAAGATTGAGTCGAGGAAACCTGCCGCCGAAAAACCGCCTCACCCTGTTGACCACGATATAGTGAAAAAACTTGATGAACACCAAAAATTGATCCTTGAGAACAACCAGAGGATGGATGAGTTAAGGGAAGCGCTGGAGTTTACTCTTGAAAAATTAGCGGAGAAAACTTATGCCGAGGTAACCGCGAGTCATCCCGAGAAACCGTCTCAGGGGCGAGGAACATTGCACTCGGTGTGCGTTACCTCAAAGGATGAGGATGAGACTGGGGAAGTCGTCCTTGAAAAGATTAGGAAGGCTGTGGACGCGAAGCAAGGGTGGATCAAGGTGGAAAGGGTGAGGAAGGCTAAGGACAGGAAGGTTATTATTGGTCTGAAGACGAGAGAGGATAGGGAAAGAATTAAAGAACGGTTAAGGATGGATGGAGCCGGTCTCTGCGTCGAGGAGGTGGTCAACAAGGACCCGCTGCTGGTCCTCAGGGGCGTGCTCGCAGTCAATACTGATGAGGACGTAGAAAGCGCCCTGAGGAACCAAAATCGGAGTGTTTTCCATGGCCTCGATGCGGAGAGCGACCGGGTTAAGGTGAAGTATAGGAGGAGAATGAGGAACCCCCACACGAACCACATTGTCATTAGCGTTTCGCCGACCATCTGGCGCAGAATGCTGGACAAGGGCTTTGTGCATATAGACCTTCAGCGTGTGAGGGTCGAAGATCAGACCCCGCTGATGCAGTGCACTCGCTGCTTAGGATACGGGCACGGCAAGAAGTACTGCACGGAGTCTGTAGACCTGTGTAGTCATTGCGGTGGCCCGCACCTGAGGGGCGAGTGCGCTGATTTTATGGCGCACGTACCCCCGAGTTGCAAAAATTGCGTTAGGGGTGGTCTAGAGCACGCTGAGCACAATGCCTTTAGCCACGATTGCCCTACAAGGAGAAGATGGGATGAGATAGCGAGGGCAACCGTGGCTTATTGCTAAGGGCAGCCAGAAGGGTAATAAGCAGTATGTCATTGTGCAGGCGAACCTCCGACGGTCCAAACTTGCAACTGACGAGTTGATGGTTGAGGCGGGGAGGCGTAGAGTGGCAGTGGCGCTCATTCAGGAGCCCTATGTGGGGTCGTCTAGGGAGATGAGGGGTCGCAGGGGAGTCAGAGTCTTCCAGAACACCAGTGTTGGAGACGGGGTCGTAAAAGCTGCAATAGCAGTCTTTGACCAAGAGGTAGACGTTGTACAGCTGCCTCTCCTCACCACGAACAACATCGTTGTGGTGAGGATCCAAACTGGTGCCTGGAAGATTACTTTAGTCTCTGTGTACCTCGAATGTCCCAAACACGACCATCCTATAGGGCCAGACCTGGATTGCCTCGTCCGAATAGGCCGGGAAATCGGCTCGGCGGGTTGGATTGTTGGAGGCGACATGAACGCCAAGTGTGTGTGGTGGGGTAGTCCGGTTACCGACCACAGGGGGGAAGAGCTCGCTGGCTGTCTTGATGAGCTGGGGCTGGCCGTACTAAATCAAGGGGATGTTCCAACCTTTGATACAATCAGAGGGGGTAAGCGATACCAGAGCTTTGTCGACGTCACGGCCTGCTCGTCGGATATCCTGGGTTTCGTTGATAACTGGAGAGTAGAAGAAAACCTCACGAGCTCGGACCACAACGGTATCATATTTCACTTGGACTTGCAAAGATCAAAAGGCACATGCGTACACAGAACGACACGTAAATTCAACACTAAGAAGGCTAATTGGGTTGAGTTTCATGAGAAACTCAACCAATTACTGACGGAAAATAAAATTACACTCGCAGACATAGAACAGATACACAACACAACACTTTTAGAATCGGCAACACAAACACTCACAGAAGTCATTACACAAGCATGCACACATTCAATGCCAAGTAAAAAGTCCAAGGAAATGCTTACCGTGCCGTGGTGGTCTGAGGAACTCGCCGAAATGAAGAGGGAGGTCACTCGACGGAAGCGCAGGATCCGATGTGCAGCCCCAATCCGGAGGTCCAAGGTGGTACAGGCTTACCTGGAACAGAAGGAGAAGTACGAGTCAGCGGCTGCCAAGGCTCAGATAGATAGCTGGAGGGAGTTCTGTGGAAGGCAGGACAGGGAGAGCGTTTGGGAGGGAATTTACAGGGTGATAGGCAGAACGACGCGAAGGAGTGAAGACCTTCCGCTAGTGAAAGATGGAGAGACCCTGGACCCGAAGGGATCCGTCAAATTGCTAGCGGAAACATTTTATCCGGAGGATCTTAGTGACGGTGATAATGACCACCATCGAGACATCCGACTTAAAGCCGAAATGGTGAATGTTGGGGTACAGGCTGGTGCTTGTGACCCGCCATTTACCATGGAGGAATTAATGTCAGCAAGCGAGTCCTTTAACCCGAAGAAGGCCCCGGGAGGAGATGGGTTCACCGCGGATGTATGTCTTCGCGTCGTGAAGGCTCACCCTGAGCTCCTTTTGCTTCTTTTTAACAAATGCCTGGAGTGCGGTTATTTCCCCGTCGCGTGGAAGAGGGCTGTGGTGATAGTGCTGCGGAAGCCTGGCAGGAGTGATTATACCGTCCCCAAATCCCATAGACCCATAGGCCTCTTATCTGTCCTGGGCAAAACATATGAGAAGCTGTTGGTGACTCGCCTCAAGTATCACTTATTACCGAGGATGAGCCCCCGCCAGTATGGATTCATGCCACAGCGTAGCACCGAAGACTCCCTCTATAACCTCATGCAGTACATCCGCAAAAGATTAGATGAAAAGAGGATAGTAACTATAATTTCGCTGGATATAGAGGGAGCCTTCGATAGCGCATGGTGGCCGGCTATTAGAGTCCGGCTGGCGGAGGAAAATTGCCCTCTGAACTTGAGGAGAGTCATCGACAGCTACCTCAAAGACCGTGAGGTAGTGGTCAGATATGCGGGAGAGGAACATGTTAGGTCTACAGGAAAGGGCTGTGTGCAGGGTTCCATAGGGGGCCCAATCCTATGGAACCTTCTGTTGGACCCTCTTCTGAAGGACCTGGAGGCTAGGGGTCACTACTGCCAGGCTTTTGCAGATGACGTTGTGATGGCTTTCGATGGGAGCACGGCGCAGGAGATTGAGAGGCGGGCAAACCTCGCACTCGAACATGTTTGGGAGTGGGGTGTCAAAAATAAACTCAAGTTCGCTCCGCATAAAACCAGTGCTATGGTTATTACCAGAAAACTAAAATATGACACACCTCGCCTAACCATGGGAGGGATCGAGGTGAGCCTTGCCGACGAGATGAAGCTGTTAGGTGTGACCATCGACAGCAAGCTCACGTTTAATGCCCACGTTACTAATGTTTGCAAAAAAGCGACGGGTATATATAAGCAGTTGGCAAGGGCGGCGAAAGTGAGCTGGGGGCTTCACCCTGAGGTGATTCGCACTATTTACGTGGCTACCATCGAGCCGGTGATCTTATACGCGGCGAGCGTCTGGGCACCGGCTGTAGATAAATTGATGACGCGGAAGAAATTTGAGGTGTTGCAGCGCGGCGTTGCGCAGAAACAGTGCGGAGCCTACCGCACTGTCTCCCTCAATGCTGCATTGTTGCTGGCGGGAATGCTCCCTCTTGACCTCCGAGTTCGTGAGGTGGCCTCATTATATGAAGCCAAGAAGGGGGCAAGCCTGCCGCAGCTGGGCGACAGGGAGGTGGAGTGGAGGGCATCCGCTCTGGAGGCGCCACATCCTGCAGAGCAATTGGGCATAAAGTTCGGAATTTTAAGTGACCAGGATGCATTGGATAGGAACGGTAATTTTCACACCCGGATGTATACCGATGGGAGCAAGATTGGTGGCAGGGTCGGTGCCGCATTGTCATTATGGCAAGGTGGCGCCGAGACTAAGGCCGTCAAGCTTGCTCTCTCGGACTATTGTACCGTGTACCAGGCCGAGCTCCTGGCGCTTCGCGAAGCAACGAATGTTGCCCTTAATAGCAAGGGGTCTTCTTTTGGGGTTTATAGCGACTCTAGGGCGGCTCTGCAAACTATTTCGAACCACCGTTGCTTCCACCCGCTGGCCGTGAGGGCTAGGGAGAACCTAAGATCTATCTCCCTCCAGGGCAAGGATATTTCCTTGTTCTGGATAAAGGCCCACGCGGGTTTGGAAGGCAACGAGAGGGCCGACCAGTTAGCAAAAGAGGCCGCTATGAACTCCAAAAGAAGACCAGATTATGATCTCTGCCCGGTATCACACATCAAGCGGATCCTGCGCATGGATGCGATTGATGTGTGGAACCAGAGATATAAAACTAGTACGTCTGCCTCGACCACTAAAATGTTCTTCCCGGATGCGGTGGAGGCACATAGAGTGGTAAGAAAGATTGTTCCCAGTGGTACTTTGACTCAGATATTGACAGGGCACGGTGGGTTCTCTGAGTACTTGTACCGGTTCAAGTGCAAAGAGGACCCATCGTGCTCTTGCGAGCCAGGGGTGCCAGAGAAGATTTCTCACCTGATTCTGGAATGTCCGATCTTTAGTGTTCAAAGATTTAATTTGGAAAATGATATAGATATGAAATTAACGGAGGGAAATATTAGAGACGTAGTAAAAGGGGCGAATAGAGACAAATTTTTGAAATATTGTAAGCAAATTGCCAGTAAAGTTATAGCTAAAAATAAAAACAGATAGTAATGTATGCTTAAATAATATATTGTATTATATTAATTTTTAGCATACACTAAATGGATGTAACATGTAATAGGTTAAGGAGTATGTAATACTGAGTAAGATTTAAAATGTTAAAATAGAATAGTTAGTAAGAACTTTGTAAACCTAGTTATGTATATTTGGATTATCATAAATACTGTAGTAAAATTTATGTATAAAACAAGATTGTTAGATGTAAGAAAATTGTATATTTTTTTGGGGTAATAAAGAAATAAAGTATTGTGCTCAGGACCCTCTCCCCTCCTGTTAAATAAAAAAGCATGACAAAGAGGTCAGCTAGAAAGATTGATGTATGGTAAAGAGTATGGGGAATGGAATGTGAGATATGAATAAGTAATATGTATGTATTAAAATAGTAATAGATAGAGTAGTTAGTTAATGGAAAGTATGAACGAGGAAGGGAAAGAGAAAGATAACGTATGCGGCATGGAAGTGCGAGAAGCATTAATGATGGAACTGGAATGGATGTGTTAGTAGCTATAGACTCCGATTATGTTGGAGGTAGGAAAAAAAAAAAAAAAAAAAAAAAAAAAAAAAAAAAAAAAAAAAAAAAAAAAAAAAACCTTTTTTGTTTTTTTTTGGTGTGGAAAATGCACCTTATGCATCGTCTCCGTTCGGGGAAACGGAGGTATGTGGGGCTCTCCCCAAGGGGCCTACCCACTAAAAACCACACGGATTCCCTCGTCTGCCATTGTGAACGCCACGGGAGCAAAATGTGTCACCGCAACGCCCACTGGCCGCCCCGGGATGGGGCTCCTCTGTCGACACCGTGCAATGCGGGTTCGGCACTCCCCGGCCTCCCCCGCTGGTGAAGGATTGTTTAAAGAGGTTTACTCCTCGTGGCTTCCGCAGATGCCCACGTTCCCGGCAAGCCGGGGTTACGTGCCCTCACGTTAGCTTCCGCGCCCTCATGTCCTGCTCTGAAAGCAGAGCAGTACCGAGGGCACGGTCGCTTCCGCCCACCAGGCTCCCCCTCGCCTTTCCCTGTCCGCCGTGGCAGAGCAGGTACTCAGTTCGGGTTCGCCGACGTCAAAGGCGCCTGCCCAAGGGCGGGGCGCCGTCCTCAAAAGCGGACCCACTAATGGGCCCGCTACCCTCCCCCCCAGTGTGTCAGCAGACCCCCACAGGCCATGGGCCCAACCGCTACTCTTCTCCCCCTTAACTACCAGGGTTAACAGGGGAGAACCGTAGCGGTCGTGCAGCCCAGACGATAACAGAAATACCGCCCAGGCACATGTGGAAATTGCCGACCCCCTCCCCCCAGTGTGTCAGCAAACCCCCACAGGCCATGGGCCCAACCGCTACTCTTCTCCCCCTTAACCACCAGGGTTAACAGGGGAGAACCGTAACGGTCGTGCAGCCCAGATGGCAGAGTAACCCGTCTACCACCCGGGCACATGTGGAAATTGCCGACCCCCTCCCCCCAGTCAGTCAGTCAACCCCCACAGGCCATGGGCCCATCCGCTACTCTTCTCCCCCTTAACCACCAGGGTTAACAGGGGAGAACCGTAACGGTCGTGCAGCCTGAACCATGCCTTAGCGGTAGCTTGGTGCAGGCACATGTGGAGATTGCTGCTGACAATGCACCTTATGCATCGTCTCCGTTCGGGGAAACGGAGGTATGTGGGGCTCTCCCCAAGGGGCCTACCCACTAAAAACCACACGGATTCCCTCGTCTGCCATTGTGAACGCCACGGGAGCAAAATGTGTCACCGCAACGCCCACTGGCCGCCCCGGGATGGGGCTCCTCTGTCGACACCGTGCAATGCGGGCTCGGCACTCCCCGGCCTCCCCCGCTGGTGAAGGATTGTTTAAAGAGGTTTACTCCTCGTGGCTTCCGCAGTCGCCCACGTTCCCGGCAAGCCGGGTTTACGTGCCCTCACGTAAGCTCCCGCGCCCTCATGTCCTGCTCTGAAAGCAGAGCGGTACCGAGGGCACGGTTGCTTCCGCCCTGAGGCTCCCCCTCACGTTTCCCTGCTCGGGCCACAGAGCAGGTACTAGGTTCAGGTTCACCTCCTTCCTTCCGTCCCTCTCTCAACCCCAAAACTAACCCTCCCCATCAGGCATTTGGCACCTCCAGGCAGGTTGCAGAGCCTTGAACCGTTCGGTAGCCCAGGCCGTGTGGCGAGTACGGCGGGGCTAGGTACTAGGAACAAGGTTGCAGAGCCTACACTGTTAGCAACCGAACGCCTGTCCCTCCTATGCTTTCCCTCCCCATATAGGGCGTAAGTCACATCCAGGCCTGTTGCAGAGCCCTGACACCTTTCGCATAGCCCAGGCCGTGTGACCAGCACGGCGGGGCTACTTACTCAGTGCAGGGATGCAGAGCAGCTTCCCGTCAGCTACCTTACGCCCGTCCTCACAAAATATATACATACCATACATAGGTGGCCCATAAAATACACATATAGATATCCCTCCCAAGACATACCACTACAGGCCAGCGGCCCGAGCGCTACTCTTCCCCCTTTGTAGGCCCTCTGCCAGGGGGGAACCGTAACGCTCATGCAGCCCAAAAGCTACATTTCCCGGGGGCGGGAAAGGTAAATTTTAAGCGCACGTAGCAGTAGTCGTCCCTCTATACCCCATCCCCCCCAGTCGGATATTAGCCACCGGTAAGATAATGTACAAATACATTAGCTTACCGTTGTTGCCCAGGGTGCACCGTCCCAGGCGTTACCCTTCCCCACCCCATGAGGCCTACGCCTCGGATAGAAGGGAGTGGTAACGCCCGGGCACTCGGGGAGGTTTCCGACATCGCACCCCAACCTTTTTTTTTTTTTTTTTTTTTTGGTGTGGAAAATGCACCTTATGCATCGTCTCCGTTCGGGGAAACGGAGGTATGTGGGGCTCTCCCCAAGGGGCCTACCCACTAAAAACCACACGGATTCCCTCGTCTGCCATTGTGAACGCCACGGGAGCAAAATGTGTCACCGCAACGCCCACTGGCCGCCCCGGGATGGGGCTCCTCTGTCGACACCGTGCAATGCGGGTTCGGCACTCCCCGGCATCCCCCGCTGGTGAAGGATTGTTTAAAGAGGTTTACTCCTCGTGGCTTCCGCAGATGCCCACGTTCCCGGCAAGCCGGGGTTACGTGCCCTCACGTTAGCTTCCGCGCCCTCATGTCCTGCTCTGAAAGCAGAGCAGTACCGAGGGCACGGTCGCTTCCGCCCACCAGGCTCCCCCTCGCCTTTCCCTGTCCGCCGTGGCAGAGCAGGTACTCAGTTCGGGTTCGCCGACGTCAAAGGCGCCCGCCCAAGGGCGGGGCGCCGTCCTAAAAAGCGGACCCACTAATGGGCCCGCTACCCTCCCCCCCAGTGTGTCAGCAGACCCCCACAGGCCATGGGCCCAACCGCTACTCTTCTCCCCCTTAACCACCAGGGTTAACAGGGGAGAACCGTAACGGTCGATCGCACCCCAACCTAACCTTTTTTTTTTTTTTTTTTTTTTTTTTTTTTTTTTTTTTTTTTTTTTTTTTTTTTTTGACGGTGGGAAAATGCGTTACGCATACGACCGCGCCGTGGGGACGGCGCGGAAGTTATGTGGGACTCACCTCCCCCGTAACCTCCTTCCCTAATGGAAGGAGGGGGGGAGGCATACCCACTAAAAACCCACCGGTATTCCCTCTCTTGCCATTTGCGGATGCCATGGGAGAGTTTGGAGTCACCACAGCATCCGCTGGCCGCCCCAGCCTATGCCGGAGCACCCGCGCCAAGAGAGGGGGGACCGGAATACTTGGTCCCCCCCCTAGACGTGTGGGCTGTTACGGCCGACAGAGGATCCCCATCCCCCGTCGGCTAGCACCACTAGGGAAGGTTGGCGGCGAACTGTCGCCGCCTCCTTCCCGTCCGTCTGCGCCGGAGCGGGTTCGCGAGGGGATCATTCTCGCGTTCCCGCTCCCTCTCCTCCTTCTGCGACATTACGTCGTCGCAGAAGGAGGTGACGGCCTCCCAGGACGTCTCGCTCTCCAGCATTGCGCGTACAACGCTGGGGAGCGAGAGGTCGCCGCCAATCGTCGCCGCCAGTGTGCGGCGCCGCTCAGCCCATGCGCTGCACACCTCCAAGGTGTGCTGGGCTGTGTCCTCGGCGGCGCCGCACTCGTGGCACGACGCCGTCTCCTCCCTACCCGCCACCCTGTGCAGGTACCGCCCGAAGCAACCATGCCCGGACAGCACCTGCACCAGGTGGAAAGTCAGGGACCCGTGATCCCTCCCGCACCATTCCTGGAGCACCGGGTGGATGGCTGCGATCGTGCGTAGGCCGTATTCAGCCTCCGCAAGCTCTGCCGCCCAGCGCTCCAGCACCTCCCCTCTCTGGACCTCTTTGGCCCGGGCCAACTCCTGGGGAGCGAGGGACTCCCCCCGCTCCCTTCGTTCCACCTTGGCCCGGTAGGCCTCGGCAAGCCCGACCGCCTCGATCTCCCACGGAGGGGAGGCTGCGAGGGCTCCAGCCGCCGCCCAGCCCACCGTTCGGTAGGCCCGGGCCATCCTCACCGCCATGACCCTCTGGGGCCTTCGGAGGAGGGCTTTGGTGGTGGCGGTGAGGGACTCCGCCCATATAGGGGCCCCGTACAGGGCCATACTCCTAATGACCCCTGCAAACAGGCGTCTGCAGGGGGCATTAGGTCCGCCCTGATTGGGCAGGAGCCGGCCCAGGGCTCCCGCCGCGCCCGCGAGTCGGGGAGCCAGTCTGCGAAAGTGCTCCCCGAACTCCCATTTGCCGTCGAGGGTAAGGCCCAGATATTTTATGTGGGCCCTCACCTCGACGGCCTCGCCGTTGACGCGCAGGGCGGCTCCGCGCGGCAGCCTCCACCGGGGCCCTCGGAAGCAGAGGGCCTCCGTCTTGGGGAGGGACACTTTCAGGCCCAGCGCCTCGATCCGCCGGATCACTAGGGTGGCTCCCACCTCCGCCCTTCTTGCCACCTCTTCGAAGGTGGTGCCCCGGACGGCGATGAGGGTGTCATCTGCGTAGCAGTACACCGCCATCCGGGGCAGCACCCTCGCGCGGATGACCCAGTCGTACCCGACGTTCCATAATAGGGGCCCTAGCACGGACCCCTGCGGAACGCCACTGGTCACCGGCTGGGCCATCCGAATCCCCCCCCTCCCCGTGTAGAGCACTACCCGCCCCGTCAGGTAGTGCCCCACAACCCTCCGGAGGTAGAGGGGCACCCGGTGATACCGGAGCGCCTCCTCTATCACTCCGAAGGAGAGGGACCCGAAGGCGTTGGCGATATCGAGTGATACCGCCACGGCCCCCTGGCCCCTCCTGGCCGCATCTTCGGTGAACCCCTTCAGGGCGGATAGGGCGTCCAACGTGGACCGCCCTACCCGGAACCCGAACTGGTTCCCCGCAAGATCCGGCCCTTCGCTCGTCAGATGGTGGGCGATCCGGGAAGCGATCACTCTCTCGAGGAGCTTCCCGGTCTCGTCAAGCATGACGAGCGGCCGCCACCCGGAAGGAGAGTCCGCCGGTCTGCTCTCCTTCCGCAGGAGGACCATGCGGCCCTCCTTCCAAATTTGGGGAAACTGCCCCGCGGCCAGGCAGCGGTCCATTAGGCCGCAGAGCCGGTCCCCCAGGTGCTTCGCCGCGATCGGAAGCACCTTCCCCGGGACGCCATCGGGCCCAGGTGCCTTGCGGCACCCCTTGAGTCGGCCCACCACCCTCGCCATTTCCTCCCCCGTCACTGGGGGAACGTCGACGGGGGCAGCGGGCTCCTCTTCTGGCGGCGCCATCCGCGGCGGGTCGAAAGGCGGGCTTGCGGGGAAGAGGCCGTCGACCACCGCGGCGAGGACTCCCGGCTCGAAGTCCTCCGTGGGGGGGGACACCTTCAGTTTAGCCCGTACCATTCGGTACGGGCGACCCCACGGATCCTCGTCCAGCGTGGCCAAGAATTCAGCATGAGCTGAATCCTTGGCACGCGCGATGGCCGCCTTGAAGGCGGCCTTGGCTGCGCGCAGCTCGGCGAGGAGCCTCTCCTCCTCACCCGGCACCCGAGTCCGCCTCCTTCTGCACCGGGTAAAGGCGCGGCGGGCTCTGTCGCTGGCGGCTCGGAGGTCCGCCAGGTCCTGCGACCACCAGTATACGGCCCGCCTGGGCGCACCCTTTCGCGCCCTCGGCATGGCCGCGTCGCATATGGCCGTCAGGTCCTCGCGGAACCTGACGGCCCTTTCGTCGACCCCCATGGTGTCGGGGGGGTCGGCGCACCACGCCTGGACCACGGCGGCCTCCTCCGCCCGGTCCCGATCGAGGCGGGAAATCGCCCACTTTGGGAAATCCCCGCCCCGCCCTCCCACCGCCCGGGCCTGAGGCCCGCGGGGCGCTTTGGAGACCCTGAAGCGGATGTAAAGGTGGTCCGACAGGGTCTCCACCTCCTCCAGGACGCGCCACTGGCTCACACGAGCGCCGACAGCAGGGGTTGTGAACGTGACCTAACCTAACCTAACCTAACCTAACCTAACCTAACCGAACCTTTTTTTTTTTTTTTGACGGTGGGAAAATGCGTTACGCATATGACCGCGCCGTGAGGACGGCGCGGAAGTTATGTGGGACTCACCTCCCCCGTAACCTCCCTCCCAAGTGGAAGGAGGAGGGGAGGCATACCCACTAAAAACCCACTGGCATTCCCTCTCTTGCCATTTGCGGATGCCATGGGAGAATTGAGAGTCACCATAGCATCCGCTGGCCGCCCCAGCCTATGCCGGGGCTCCCGCGCCAAGAGAGGAGGGACCGGAATGCTTGGTCCCCCCCCCCTAGACGTGTGGGCTATTGCGGCCGACAGGGAATCCCCATCCCCCGCCGGCTAGCACCACTAGGGAAGGTTGGCAGCGAACTGTCGCCGCCTCCTTCCCGTCCGTCTGCGCCGGAGCGGGTTCGCGAGGGGATCATTCTCGCGTTCCCGCTCCCTCTCCTCCTTCTGCGATATGACGTCTTCGCAGAAGGAGGTGACGGCCTCCCAGGACGTCTCGCTCTCCAGCATCGCACGTACGACGCTGGGGAGCGAGAGGTCGCCGCCAATCGTCGCCGCACAGGGTGCGGCGCCGCTTAGCCCATGCGCTGCACACCTCCAAGGTGTGCTGGGCTGTGTCCTCGGCGGCGCCGCACTCGTGGCACGACGCCGTCTCCTCCCTTCCGGCAACCTTGTGCAGGTACCGCCCGAAGCAGCCATGCCCGGACAGCACCTGCACAAGGCGGAATGTGAGGGACCCGTGATCCCTCCCGCACCACTCCTGGAGCACCGGGCGGATGGCTGCGATCGTGCGGAGGCCGTATTTGGCCTGCGCAAGCTCATCCGCCCAGCGCTCCAGCACCTCTTCCTTTTGGGCCTCCTTGGCCCGAGCCAACTCCTGGGGAGCGAGGGTGTCCCCCCGCTCCATGCGCTCTGTTCCAAATTGAATTCGGAGCGTTTGTTTTTGCAACTTGAACGCACCATCAACTGTCACCTGTCAGTTAGCGACATGATGACACTTGACGGTTTGGCTGGTGTGTGTGTGGTTTTTTTTTCTGTGACCGCCATTATTACTTGTTGAATGGTTGGTACCGAGTTTGCATATGTTGCTTTGAAATCTGTGATTGAATGTAAAATCATTTGTGACCCTTGTGGAAAGTACGTTTCTTGTGATCGATCGGCACACGAATCATATGCCTACGGGCATATTTTGGGGATTCGTCTTTGTCGGTGTGGAAGAACCTCGAAGCTCCCGGCCGGCGATTGCTGCACGGACGACAATCAGACATACACGGTACACAAACACAAATACACACCACATTGTCGTTTGCCAACGTCGGGTACGCCAGACCTTGACGCAGGCACCTGGGTAAGCGATAGTCTGTAGTATCACTGAAATTATCCTGACCAACCCCTTAGTCGTGCCGCCGCTATTTGTAATTGCGTTGAGGGCTGCGGCGGACTGCCGTTTGCCCACTCAATCCCCTGGGAACAGCCAGGCTCTCCGGGTGACTCATAGGGCCCAGCGGCCCGAATCAGGCTGGTTGGATTGTGGCCCAGGCGGGATTGAACAGATATTCTGGTAGCAGAGCGTGGTTGTAGACCGCGGTATTTGTCATATTTGCGGCCCGTTAGACAGATTAGGCTATATTTTGTATAATTGTGAGATTTGGTTCACCAAGGGCGGTGAAATTTGTTATTATTTTAAAATAGTCTGTCTGACGACAGCGGCCTTACTCGGCATTGTATGGGTTGAATCCGCTTTGTTTGCCATTGGGGATTTGACCCACTTAGCGGATTGAATCAGGGTTATTGTACTAATAATTAAATAATTTGTTATCCAAACCATCAACTATAGGGGTCAAAGGTCACTTGTGCATTGAGGTAACATTATTTGTTGACATTATTTGTTAAATTACATTCAATAATTGTGATTAATTTAGTGTGGTAGTTGCATTAAATTTATTTAATTGCCCATATGTGAGGGCCACACAACCTGTGTGACACAAAGTAAATATTGCAGTATTTAATTGATTGGTACAAGGTTGTTCACTTGTATGTTTGATAAAAATAATATTTTATTTGTTATGATTGTTAACAATAACATTACAAGTTAATATTGGAACAAGTTTGGTACCTACAACTTTCACATTGGTTGATTTGACCTTGATTTATATTGTGTGTGTATATTTACATATTGATTGATTTATATTGTGTGTATTGTTACATACCCATTGATTTTGCGCTTGTAAACATGGGGACTCAAGCTGTTGCTAAAATTAGGTCGGAATTGAGATGGCTTGCTTCCGCGGTTTTATTGATTGACCGAACAGACCGAAAGGATGCGCTGCTCAGGCGAGCAGCTGAGTTGCCAGACCGGAGCAAGACTGTGCAAAGATGCTATGAGGCAATCTTGGCCTCAGCAGATACTGCGCTAATTGACTCGGTGGAAGCTGACCTCACTCAGTTTTATGAATTGTCGGACAATCTTGTTGAGGCTAGTAGCAAGTTGGAGCGGCCTGAGTTGGGTGAGGAGAAACGGCCTCCCCCCCCCCTGGCTCTCTTAGGTAGACTACCCACTCTCGACTTACCCCAGTTTGATGGAGATATGCGGGGTTGGACCGCCTATCATGACTTGTTCGCGAGCCTAGTGGATGCTCGGTCAGATTTGGCTCCGAGTCAGAAGTTGGCATATTTGTTTTCCACCTTGAAGGGAGAAGCCCTCGGACTCGTGTCACATTTGGAGGTCACCGACCAAAATTATCCCACGGCGAAGGACCTTTTAACAAAACGATATGCCAATAT
The DNA here is from genome assembly GCA_947859365.1 of Archips crataeganus. NCBI lineage: Eukaryota > Metazoa > Arthropoda > Insecta > Lepidoptera > Tortricidae > Archips > Archips crataeganus. The sequence continues at coordinate 23,479,973 of OX402051.1, read as the reverse complement.
TAGGCGCTTGGCTGACACGCATGTGTCTCAGATTTTGGCATTGCCTCATATCAACAGGGTTGCCACCTTGCGGGTGGATTTGGTGAACCCAATGTTAGTAGCTTTGAATGCCCTGCGTCGACTTGGCCTACCTGTGGATGAATGGTCCTTCATCCTACTCCACATTGTGTTGTCGAGGTTGCCAACCGATTTGAAGGTCCGGTTCGAACAAAAGCACGGTGGGGACAGTGCCACCCACCTGCCACCCTTTGCTGACCTACTGACATTTTTGGACGAGGAATGCCGCCTGCTGGACAATGCTGGTGTTGAGGGCCCCTTGCGGACCCCAGAGAGGCCCTCTCTGGATCAGCGACGTGCTGTCGCTCGCCCCCCTAAGCCAAAGGCGGTAGAGCCGCGTCGCCCAGCGATCAGATACGCGACGACCGAGGTTCGTCACCGCTGTGTCTATTGCAACACCGATGGACATCTCGTTCCTGCTTGTCCTCAATTCCTTAACAGGAAAGTTAAGGATCGACGCGGTATTGCGAACGACCGCCGGTGGTGCTACTCTTGTTTGGGGCAGCATTTGCAGCGGGATTGTGCACGACAGGAGCCGTGCCCGCACTGCCAAGGGAAGCACCACCAGGTGTTGTGTCACAATAAGAATGGAGTAGGTCGAGGGGATGATGTTGGACGCGCCCCCACGGGCGGGGGTTCGCATCCCCACCAACCCCAAAGGGAGTCTCGACGGGGCTCGCCGCTCACGGGCGGGGGTTCCCCTCCCCCTGCTCCTCGTCAGCAGGAGGGTTTTGCAGTGGTTCAGAGTCGCACCACTCCTAGTAGGTTTTCGCCACCATTGGCTGAACGACCGCGTTTGACACGCCGCCCGCCTCCATTCGGACGTGGACGTAGCATCGGCTACCCAGCAACGGACTGGGGAAGTCCGGGTAGACGCCCTGGTATCTCGCCGGAGCAATATCTCCGCTCAAATTGGTCGATGCCTAACCCTCAGGACTACTACCGGGAGGATGGTCCTTCGAACCGGATAGATGATGCTGGTTGCCCCAACCCCAATGAGGGTTGCCAGCTATAGGTAGTTGCCGCTCTCTCTTCCAGCACCGCCGTCCCGCCCGAGACAGTCCTCCTGCCAACTGTCCGCGTAAGGGTCTGGGGCCCGAAGGGTGATTCTTGTTTTGTTCGTGCCCTGTTGGATTCGGGGGCCCAGGGCTCGGTGGCGTCTTCTTATTTGGTGGAGAGATTGAGCCTTCCTTGTAGACCTCACCCTGCCGCCATTTTCGGCATAGGTGGCCTTCAGTTGAAGGGTCAAAATCTAGAGTGTGACGTTTGTTTTTCTCCTGTCGATTGTGGGCCGACTGTTGTGGCCAAGGCTGTTATTTTGGATGATATCTTGGGCAGGCACCCACAGGTTGCTATCTCCCCTGTTGTGGTGAATTTGACGTCGGATTTAACTTCTGCCGACCCTCAGTGGTTTGTACCGGGACCCGTAGATCTGCTACTTGGAGCAGACGTGTTGGGGTTGGTTTTGTCCGGTGAGAAACGGGTGTTGCAACCGTATGGTTTAACCGCTGTACAAACCATCTTCGGACTTAGTTTCTTTGGTCCCATTGTGAGGGGTACGGCCCCCGGGGTTGAAGACCAAAGCTTTGCAGTAGGGCTTTCGCTTTCTGACGCTGTTCAGCGCTTCTGGGAAGTTGAGGAGCCCCCCAGGGCTCCCAGAGTCGATCCAGCGGAGGAAGAGTGCGAATTGTCCTATCAGAACAATACTGGTCGCCTCGCTGACGGTCGCTTTGTCACTCGGTTGCCTTTTCGGGCTACACGCCCCCCTCTCGGCCAGTCCCATGCCTTAGCAGAAAAAAGGTTGTTGTCCATGGAACGTCGAATGAAAAGGGATTTGGATTTTCGTAAGAAATACATTGAATTCATGCGCGAGTATGAGGGTTTGGGACACATGTCACCCTCAGACATTGATTGGCGCTCGCACGAGCACTACTTCCTGCCCCACCACGCCGTGTTGAAGACCCCGGGTGGCAAGATCAGAGTAGTTTTTGATGGCTCGGCTCCTACGTCAAGTGGAGTTTCGTTAAACCAGTGTTTGCACTCCGGCCCCAAGTTGCAACGGGACATCTCGGATATCCTCACCAATTTCCGCCGTCATCAAATTGTCTTCGTGGCTGACATCCGAATGATGTTCAGGCAATCGGTCGTACACCAAGATGACCGACGGTACCAGTTGATTTTGTGGCGTGAGCGACCTTGTGATCCGATGCGAGTGTATGAGTTGAACACTACCACATATGGACTTAAATCCAGCCCGTATATTGCAATCCGGACTTTGTTGGAGTTGGCTCATCGTGAGCGGTTGAACTATCCCCGTGCAGCGACCCTCTTGGAGGATTCCGTATACGTCGATGACATTTGCACGGGCGCTCCTACGATCCAGGAGGCGTTGCTTCTGCGGGATGAATTGATTGCGATCCTGATGTCAGGAGGCTACGAACTACGCAAGTGGATGTCGAATTGCCCTGACTTGTTGAGTGACCTTCCGGTGGAACATCAACAGGACCCCCTCCTGTTTGAGGATGTTGATAATCCTAACTTGATTGCTGTCCTAGGCATACAGTACCAGCCGGTCCAGGACGTCTTTACTTATAGAGTTAAGTTGGATTTCCCGAGGACCTGGACGAAGCGCTCGGTCTTGTCGACTGTTGCTAGGACCTTTGATCCTAATGGATGGATCACACCGATAATTTTTTTGGCTAAGTGTTTTCTGCAGAAGCTTTGGATCGCCGAAGTTACTTGGGACGAACCTCTCCATGGAGAATTGTTGAGGGATTGGTGTTCAATTGTGTCCGCACTTCCGGACGTGAATAAGATTTTCTTGCCTAGGCTCTTCCTGCCGCCAGGCAAGTGTCGAGTTAGCCTCCACGGGTTTTGTGACGCATCCGAACGAGGGTATGCAGCCGTGGTATTTTTGCGGACTGTCAGTGCATCTGGTCTTGTAGGCGTTCATCTTGTATTGGCCAAGAGTAAGGTAGCCCCTATCAGGACTCGGCTCACCATTCCTAAACTGGAACTGTCAGGGGCAGCCCTTCTTACTAGGCTCCTCCATCATGTTTGTGGTACATTGGGTCGTACCGTTGAAATCTCAGATGTTTTTGCGTGGACTGACAGTGAGATTGTTCTTTGTTGGCTTCGCACTTCCTTGCATAACCTCGAGGTTTTTGTTGCGAATCGAGTCTCACAGATCCACAGCTCTCAGACCAAGCTGATCTGGAGACATGTACCAGGAGAAATGAATCCCGCAGACTGCGCTTCGCGAGGCTGCGAGGCTCCTACGCTTGTGAATCATCCTCTTTGGTGGGGACCAGATTGGTTGACGCATCCTGAGGCGTCCTGGCCCCGGAATCGGTTCTCCTCTCCTGAGGCGTTGCCAGGTTTACGTGTTGGCGTTGTGGAAACGCAACCTGTGCATAATTTGAACTTCCTTTTGGACAAATACAGTACTTTGTCGAAATTGATTGGGGTTACCGCTTGGATCCGGCGTTTCATACGCAACGGACGGAACCCAACTAATAAGGACCAAACATCGGTTTTGTCGCCCTCGGAACGCCACGAAGCCCTGATGTTTTGGGTTCGAGCAGTTCAAGCAGAACATTTTGAATCGATCATTGCAGCCCTTAAGAAAGGATCGTCTGTAAGAGGTCCCATCGCTCGCCTGAACCCATTTCTGGACGACTCGGGTCTGCTTAGAGTTGGTGGGCGCCTCCGAAACTCGAGCTTACCGTATGGGGCTCGCCATCCTTTGCTGCTTCCTAAAGGAGAAACTTTGGGGAATTTGTTGGTGTCTGATCGACACATTACCAATGCCCATGCAGGTTGCAATGCCCTGTTAGGGATTTTACAACGTGATTTTTGGATATTATCTGCCAGACGCACTATTCGCAGCATCATTTTTAAATGCATGCAGTGCTATCGCTTAAAGGCAACACCCACGCAGCCTATGATGGGTGATCTGCCATCCGACCGAGTCAACGAGAGTCGGCCATTTGCCTGCGTGGGCACTGATTTTGCCGGGCCCTTCTTTGTGAAGACCTCTCAGCTTCGCCACGCTCGGTCTGTCAAAGCATATTTGTGTGTGTTTGTTTGTCTGGCCTCCAAAGCAGTTCACTTGGAACTAGTAAGTGCCCTCAGCACGGAAGCTTTCCTTGCAACGCTAGGTAGATTTGTTTCCCGTCGAGGACTGCCATCTCTGATCCGATCTGATAACGGCACAAACTATAAGGGCACTGACCGATACTTAAGCGAAGTTTGTAACTATTTGAACAATGATAAGGATAATTTAAGTTTTGCAATGTCCCGAATGGGCATTAGGTGGCAATTTGATCCCCCAGCATGCCCATACTGGGGAGGAATTTTTGAATCAGTGGTGAAGGTTTCAAAAACGCATCTCCGCCGAGTTATTGGTGATACGATACTAACGTTCGAGGAACTTGCAACGGTATTTTGTAAAATTGAAGCCGTCCTCAACTCGCGACCACTCTGCCCAATCTCCTCAGACCCAAATGACCTGGAAGCCCTGACGCCTGGTCATTTCTTGATTGGTCGGCCCCTCAACGCCCTGCCTGAGTACCCCTTCCGGGAAGTGACTTCATCACGACTGAGTCGCTATGAGTTGCTCCAACAGATGACCCAGAGCTTTTGGCATCGCTGGTCTCTGGAATATTTGCATATCTTGCAGCAGCGCGTTAAGTGGACCGACAAGACTGATCCTCCCAAGGTCGGAGACCTTGTTCTTGTTAAGGAATCTAACTTGCTACCTTTGTATTGGCGTCGTGGACGCATTGTTGACTTGTTCTATGGGTCTGACGGGATTCCCAGAGTTGCTGAAGTTATGGTTGGAGATTCGGTTTTGAAAAGAGCCGTGTCGAGCTTAGCTCGCCTGCCTATTTATTAGCAGTCAGAAAAGATCTGACTGGAGCGGGGGATTGTTCCAAATTGAATTCGGAGCGTTTGTTTTTGCAACTTGAACGCACCATCAACTGTCACCTGTCAGTTAGCGACATGATGACACTTGACGGTTTGGCTGGTGTGTGTGTGGTTTTTTTTTCTGTGACCGCCATTATTACTTGTTGAATGGTTGGTACCGAGTTTGCATATGTTGCTTTGAAATCTGTGATTGAATGTAAAATCATTTGTGACCCTTGTGGAAAGTACGTTTCTTGTGATCGATCGGCACACGAATCATATGCCTACGGGCATATTTTGGGGATTCGTCTTTGTCGGTGTGGAAGAACCTCGAAGCTCCCGGCCGGCGATTGCTGCACGGACGACAATCAGACATACACGGTACACAAACACAAATACACACCACATTGTCGTTTGCCAACGTCGGGTACGCCAGACCTTGACGCAGGCACCTGGGTAAGCGATAGTCTGTAGTATCACTGAAATTATCCTGACCAACCCCTTAGTCGTGCCGCCGCTATTTGTAATTGCGTTGAGGGCTGCGGCGGACTGCCGTTTGCCCACTCAATCCCCTGGGAACAGCCAGGCTCTCCGGGTGACTCATAGGGCCCAGCGGCCCGAATCAGGCTGGTTGGATTGTGGCCCAGGCGGGATTGAACACGCTCCATTTTGTCCCGGTAGGCCTCGGCAAGCCCGACCGCCTCGATCTCCCACGGAGGGGAGGCTGCGAGGGCTCCAGCCGCCGCCCAGCCCACCGTCCGGTAGGCCCGGGCCATCCTCACCGCCATAACCCTCTGGGGCCTTCGGAGGAGGGCTTTAGTGGTGGCGGTGAGGGACTCCACCCATATAGGGGCCCCGTACAGGGCCATACTTCTAATGACCCCTGCAAACAGGCGTCTGCAGGGGGCACTAGGTCCGCCCTGGTTGGGCAGGAGCCGGCCCAGGGCTCCCGCCGCGCCCACGAGTCGGGGAGCCAGTCTGCGAAAGTGCTCCCCGAACTCCCATTTTCCGTCGAGGGTAAGGCCCAGATATTTAATGTGGGCCTTCACCTCGACGGCCTCCCCATTGACGCGCAGGGCGGCTCCGCGCGGCAGCCTCCACCGGGGCCCTCGGAACCTAACCTCACCTAACTTAACCTAATCTAACCTGTGTGCGGCGTGCGCGCTGCACGCGCCGCGCGCGCGCCGCCAGCCGCTGCTGCAGCACGACGTGCCGCCGCTGCCCTGGCACAAGCTCGCTTCAGATATTTTCGAATACAAGAAGAAAAGCTACATAGTATTGGTAGATTACTTTTCTAACTATGTGGAAGTGGGACAACTGACGAGCATAAATTCCAAAAACGTCATCAACTTTATGAGAGAACAGTTCGCCCGTCATGGCATACCAGCCGAGTTGGTGACCGATAACGGACCAGCTTTTAGCTCGCTGGAATTCAAAATGTTTATCCGAGAGTGGGAGATTAGTCACGTGACGTCGTCTCCGCTCTACGCCCAGTCCAATGGAAAAAGCGAGAGAACCGTTCAGACAGTAAAAAACTTGTTGAAGAAATGCATAGATACGAATCAGGACTTTTATATAGCATTATTAAATTTTCGGGCCACACCACGAAATGGCTTAGACTCACCAGCGCAAATTCTTATGGGAACACGGCTAAATACGAAGTTACCGATTAGCCAACAACTACTTACTGAGTCGGTAAACAATGAACGAAACTATCGAGCATTAATGAAGGACAAAGAAAAAGTAAAAATCCATTACGATAGATCGGCACGGCCGCTAAAGCAGTAGTCCCTAGGAGATAAGGCTACATTAATAGATCACAACGCAAGGAAGCCTGTATCTGTAGTAGCTTATGCACCGCAACCTCGCTCGTACGTAGTGCAAGATGAACGTGGACGTTGTTTTCGCCGTACTCGCAGTCAGCTCATTAAACGTGCTTCCAACTCTACAGCGGACATAGGAAATGTCTCCAAACAACTGCCTATGAAATCGACAACAAAACATAATGTTAGAATTCAAAAGGCGCTAACAATCACGGGTGTTCGTAAACGTAGGCAGAACACAACAGGTGGCCAGTGTGTCACAGAAATCGAAACGCCGATGATGCCGCTTGCAACTAGTGACAGCGGCTCGGACACGCTCACGGCGGAAGGACCTTCTGTAAGGCCGCCAGGTAGGTTATATTTGCCTCTGGCTTTATGGTCACCACCACCGCTGAGCTCTTTGGAATTGGCAGACCTTTGGCAGGAACTGCTTTCTTCGGCTTACTGTTGTCAGGCAAGGTGGGTTTATTGCCCTTGGCCTTCCTCTTGACCACTTCCGTCCATGATTCGGTGGAGGTGCTCGGTTGTGTCTTCGGGGAGAAGGCAATTGATGGTCAATAAATGTATGGAGGAAAGAAAAAAAAACTGGTTAAGTGCGAGTCGTACTCGCGCACCGAGGGTTCCGTACAAATTTATATGTATCTATGAACATTTGAAAATTTTATGGGTTCCGTTTTTTATATGTGTCTTAGCAGACCCCTGCTCCTAAGCAAAATGTGCGCAGTGTGGGATCATTGTAGATTAGTCACTGATATAGACAGACAGACCAAAAAATTATGCTTTTTCGCAATTTTTCCTTTATCTTTGCCTGTGCTATAAGACCTTGCTTCGTACCAAATTTCAAGATTCTGAGTTCCCTGTAGGTTTTGATTCCCTTGAGACTGTCGATAATTTGCGGCATAAATAGATTGGTTACTGATATAGACAGACAGACAGTCAAAAAAAAATTATGCTTTTTCGCAATTTTTCCTTTATCTGTACTATAAGACTTTACTTTCTTAGTTCACGGGAAGTACCCTGTAGGTTTTGATTCCCTTGCGAGTGTCGAAAATTTGCGGCATAAATGGCTGATCTTTTGATTGCGTTAGCTTAGAAGTTTGATTTTTTTCACAGCTCCAAGGGACAGTAGACCTGAGTATTTGTTATAAATTTCAGCTTGATACCTCCACGCGTTCCTGAGAAAAAGGATCTTGACAGACGGACGGACGGACAAGAAAGTGATCCTATAAAGGTTCCGTTTTTTCCTTTTGAGGTACGGAACCCTAAAAAAAATATAATAACGATGATTATATATTTTTTATTATTATAATTATTGTTTTTATTTTTTTTATTTCAAAAGTGTACGTTCAAAGTCAGGTTCCAAAAAGTTAGGATTCAAAAATGTTAGGTTCCAAAGAATTACGTTCTTAAGTTTAGGTTCCAAAAAGTTAGGTTCCAAAAAATTAGGTTTCCTATAAATTGTTGGGTTCCAATAGTTAAGTTTCTTAAAGTTAGGTTTGTAAAGTTGGGTTCTTAAAAGTTAGGTTCTAAAGAGAGAGATTAGAGACATTACTAGCTGGTGATTGCGACTTCGTCTATGAATGTTTTGTGTCTCACTATCCCGCTCGGACTACGCAATTTTCCGGGATAAAAAGTAACATCTTTTTTAAAACAGTCTATAAACTGTCTGTGTACCAAATCTTATCAGAATCCGTCAAACCTTTAGTAAACCTTTAGTAGAAAGAGTCTATTAAGTAAGATTATTACAAGTACTTAATAGAAACCTTTCTTGTTATAATTGTGTATTATTTAGCCTTCCTGATCGCGTATACAGGGTGATCAATCCAAATGGGCCGTTATGGAGAAATCAGAAACTATGAGAGATAGCAAAATCTATTCTTAGGGACCATGGCTTCGATTTTAGATTTAAGAAAAATGGCATTCAAACATTTTTTTTTACCGTCGTATATAACAGGGAATCGAACCTGATCAAAATTCTGTAGGTACCTAAATATTCTCATGTCGTTTTGTTATTAGTTGATCCCTAGAATAGAACACCAACTTTTGCTATGAATTCTTGTGTAAAACATTAGACAGAAATTCCCACAATTTAAATAGTTTGCAAAATATCGTCATTCCCGTCCCTACCCCTACCCTCCTCAAAATTTAAAGCACGCGTTTTTTGTATTGATAATCAATAGAGAAGGGGACTTGTGACCGGGTTTTTTAGTCCGTGCAAGTCGGACACTGTCTGGGCCTTCCATTCCCAGTTCGTCCGAAGGGATTTTTCCCGAGCACAAGTCGCCCTTCCTACTCTAAAGTAAAAAACAGCAAAGACTTCGCGTCTTTGGACACTCTGGCGACTCATTAAAAAAAAAATATCGTCATTAGTTCATGAATATGAATAATTTATCTGAATAGGCTACCTTACAGTCAAGGGCAAAAATATGTAATTTACTTACCTACTTTACTTATTTACTTTAGTACCTTGTCTATTTTCGTCATATTTGAACTGCCATATATGAACTGTTACAGTGGTTAAAGTGACAAGGTACTAAAGTGTATACATATTTTTGCCCTTGACTGTACCATTATCTTACTTAGATAGTATTCCACTGCAAATTGCGTTTATTTGAAATTAGAACACATTCGTTCAGAGGGTGTGCCAATTTATTTCAAATTTAAAAATGGAATGTTTTCTTGGGCTGAATATGCACCCCACAAAAATACGGAACGCGATAGTGCACTAGCCAAGAGAATTAATCTTTGCATCCAGGAAAATGGCTAACATTTTGATCATCAGCTGGGTCCCAACTGAGCGAGCTGCCTCGCGAGGCTAGCACATGACACACGAGGCATAATTTTGTTCGACACAAGGTTCAAATTCGCGCCGAAAATGGCTGCCTCGCGAGGCAGTTCACTCAGTGGAGACCCAAATAATAAAGTTATATTGTAATTGTAATTTTTGGGTTTTTTAGGGTTCCGTTTTCTAGGAACCCTTATAGTTTCACCATGTCTGTCCGTCTGTCTGTCTGTCCGTCCGCGGCTAAGCTCAGAGACTGTTAGTACTAGAAAGCTGTAATAATTTGGCATGAATATATATATCAGTCACGCCGACAAAGTGATTAAATAAAAAAAAGTAAAAAAAAAATTTTATGGTACCTCCCATACACGTAAAGTGGGGGTGATTTTTTTTTTCTCGACTAACTTTTTTCATTCGATAGTGTGAGGTATCAAAAATAGCGTTCAATTATGAAACAGCCAAATTCGCTTAGTTATCTCCAGTAGGCTCTAGAAGCATTCTTCCGTGTTACTTTATACTCTATTTAAGTAGATATTCTCATGTTCAGCAGCAGCGTGCTTCTACGTACCTACGTAGATTAGCTCGATGCGACGGAGTGGAGGGGATGACACATTGCAGATCACGACACTATCCTCGGGTATTTGCTTTTTAGCGCTGACGGCGGACGGACGAGTTACCAAAATAAAGCTTCATAATCAGAACTTACCATCTCGATTGTAGGTAATTTAAAAGAGCCTTAGCCTTATTTTCCACCTCCTGTACCTAATTTTATGCGGGTTACAGCTAGGACCCTGAATTTTCAGTTACACGTAAGTAGGGCATAATGAGATTTAGATAATATTCTCAACAAGATTCAATTCGAACTGCTAGTTTCAGAACTATTGGATGTCAAAGTTCCTTAATTTTGTCACTGACTCACTCACGCACGATCATCAAAATTCTAAGGTAGGTAATTTTAAGTAGGTACTCTTAATCTGATCTTTCAAGACATCTCCAATCTAACTATGGAATATCCTTCTTGGTCCCTCTTCCATCATTTCCATCTACACTAGTCTTATATTATCTACCTATCTCTTTCGTAATTTTTCTTTCATCCGTCCTCTTCACATGTCCAAATTTTCCCACTTCGTCCACATTCCGACTTATACCTTGACAAGCTCGTGCGCGGCGCTCGGCGGAACCCTGTCGCAGGGAGCCTCTGCTGTCCTTAACAAGATTGTTTTTAATAAGTGCGGCAAACGCTGACTGCGACAGGGTTCCGCGGAGGGTCGCGCACGAGCTGGTCTGACTATAGTCAACATTCCCATTTCGTCCACAATCCCATTTCGTGAACATTCCTAGCCGATTTTAATGCGGTTTTCGCTATCACTTAGCTTAATTATTGTCAGGGAAGATTTTGTTTAGTGATTTAGGTAGGTATTTAATTTATTCTGTTTTTTAGTTTTTGTAATTTATTCTGGTGTTACCTGTTGTTGTATTTAATTTATTCTGTTTTTTAGTATTTGTTGTGACCGAAGTTACAGCGGCAACCGAAATACATTTGAAAATTTCAACTGTCTACTTATCACGGTTCCTGAGATACAGCCTGGTGACAGACGGACGGACAGCGAAGTCTCAGTAATAGGGTCCCGTTTTTACCCTTTGGGTACGGAACCCAAAAAAGACAATTTAAAACGAGTGATTGAAGCGAATTTAAAACATGATTTAATGCAACGATAAAATGCAGTCGGAGCCATGGGAGTTAGTGGCTGCATGGGATATAATGTTACTTCACTTCATGCATGCCTCCGACTGCATTTTATCGTTGCATAAACTTTGAAGGACTGCCATCGACATGTTTTAAATTCGCTTCTAATGTTGTCTTTATTTCGATTTCTTTCGTTGAGTTCAGTTATTGTTATTGAACATTTTATATTGTTTTGGCCGTTTCAGTATTTCTGCAGGTGAATTTTTGATTTTTTAATCATTTTTTTCTCAGGTTTGATTCGAAGACTTGGTCGTAGCTGGCCCTATACTACGAAGCGCGAAATTCGAACTTCGTTTCATGCCGTTCCGCCCACACTAATGGTATTTATTACGAGAGTGAGAGGGACCGCACGATCCGAACTTCGAACTTCGAATTTCGTAGCAACCCCCCTGTTCTAGGTATCTTTAGGACTTAGAATTTGGAATTTGTATGTTTACTTACTTACTCGAAAAGCAGCGCAGCTTCGACTAACCCGGAGTCCTTCCCTCCAGGAGGCACCAGGAGCTATTCCACCGTGTTGAAGGATTTATTATTTGCTAGCTCGTACATCCGAGTTCACCTCCATGGGAGAACCCTGAAGAACCACTTATTCCGCAAAATACTTACGAATTCTTCGTCTCTATTAATGAATGGAACTTTTACATTTAAGTTCAGTCAGCTCTAGGTAAATCCAAGGTTTTACATTAAATAAGTAGACAGTTTAGTATGTATCTATTTCAAGTTAAAATAAAATATTATCATAATTCGGTAATATTGACAGTGTGTAGTAGTTCATGCTGAGGACCCGTACCTCTACCATGAGTTTACAATAGTTTACGCGACCGTACTCGCTAGCGACGGCGTAAATTATTTGTATGGAGAATTGTAAAGCGCCTCTAGCGGTCACTTACGGAAGTACAATTCTCCATACAAATCATTTGTGCCGTCGCTAGCGAGTACGGACCACCTGTATTTATCTGCAGATAAAATCTTCACATCTGTCGATATATGTCGGTGCTCACAGATACGAAAAATCTTACCGCATCTGTGCTGTGTGTGGTCCTCCATTGAATTGTATAGGGAGCGATATTGACAGATATCCGTTCAGATACAGACATCTTACCGCATCTGCGCTGTGTGTGATACGCTTTATGCTTGTATAAACGACTATATACTTAGTGTATGTTTTACTTCACCAAATACTTCTTGATCGCGTCCATTTTTCCATAGAATTGAATTTTTTACGTAAATGCGATCGAGAAGTATTTGGTGAAGTAAATTTTATACTAAGCATACTGATCTCTCCGTCCTATCTCGGTCTACAGTGTGAGAATATAGGGATCGGAGCGTTTCGGCTCAAATTAAAAAGTCTGGTAAATAGGAGTTAACATTTTATTGGGTCGTCAACGTTCGTCGTGGGCGGGCGGCGGTTGCGGTTGCGGTTGCGGTTGCGGCTGCGGCTGCGGCTGCGGCGCGGCGGGTCTCGGCGCGTCCTGGGCGTGGTGCGCGTGCGCCGCCACCACCGCGGCGTGCGGCAGGTGCGCCACCACCACGTGGCCGTGCGGCGGCGCGCGCGCCACCAGCCGCGGCGCGCCCCCCGCCACCCCCGCCACCCCCGCCACCCCCGCCCGCCGCAGCGCCAGCTGCTGCAGCTGCAGCGTGCGCAGCGCCGCGCCCGCGCCCCCCGCCGCCCCCGCCGCCCCCGCGCCGCCCAGAGCCGCGCCCGCCTCGCTCGCCGAGCTCGACACGACGCTCTGCGACAAACAAATAAAACGACACAGGTTAATCGATACCGACAGGCGGCGGCTTCGGTCGATCTCCCTGCCTGGCTGACCCGAGTTGGGAATTATTATTTTCTGTACATTTTTCAAATATGTAAATTTAGTCACGCGCATCGTTGAATTTTTTCGCAGTCGCGTACAGGTTTTCTCGCGATATTGCGTTTTACCGTAACGCTCATGATAATTTTCAGATGTAATTTATTTATTTTCGGAGAACCGACAGCTACAAATTACAGAGTAGGTTAAACATCACATATAAATTCGAAAAAACTAGAGAGATGCCGGTCTGGGTTCCAATTTCTCGATCCTTCGCCTGAGAGGTCCCGATCAAAGCGCTGATGAAAGAGAACGTATTCAAGACAGATATTCAGTATGTCGTGTGCATTATGTTTTTAGCATCGTATCAAATAATAAGTTTATATCGAAATGGTATGTCGGGGGGTACCTGTCCGGGCGGCGCGCCGGCGTGGTGCAGGATCTTGAGGTGGTGGCGCGCGGCCAGCGTCTGCTGCCGGTACAGCAGCTGCGCGGGCGCGGCGTGCGCGGCGGGGGCGGGCTGCGCGGGCGCGCGCCGCCGCGCCGCGTCGGGCTTGGGCGCGGCGTGCGCCGCCACCACGACGCGCTGCGCGGGCGCGGGCGGCGCGGGCGCGGGTGCGGGCGCGAGCGCGGGCGCGGCGGCTGGCGCGGCGGCGGGCGCGGGCGAGGGCGCGGGCGCGGCCGCGGCCGGGGAGGCGGCGGCCGCCTTCAGCTTCTCCTTGGCGATGCGGTCGGCGCGGCGCGAGGCCACCTCCATGGGCGTGGGCGGGCGGTCGTAGTCGAGCCCGTGGTCGACGAGCAGCTGCGCGTGCTTGGGGTTGTGGGACTGCGGGTCCTCGAGGCGGCGCTTGCGCGCGGCGCGCCGGCGCTCGGCCGCCTCGCGCATGGCGTCCAGGCGCGCCAGCGGCGGCCGCGGCGCGTCGTCGTCGGCGCGGCGGCGCGCGGCGCCCTTGCGCTGCTTGCGGCGCGCGCGCTCGTGCCGGTCGAGCCGGTCGAGCCGGTCGAGCCGGTCGAGCCGGTCCTGGCGGTCGGGCGGGTGCGGGGGGTGGGGCCGGTCGGCGGCGGGCGCGGCGAGGCGGTCGTGGCGCTCGCGGCAGGCGCGCGGGGCGCGGTAGGCGCGCGCGACGTCGGCGACCAGCTCGGCGGCCCAGTCCCAGTTGGGCGCGCGCGCGGCGGCGGGGGCGGGGGCGGGGGCGGCGGGGGCGGGGTCGGCCGGCAGCCGCTGCAGGCGCAGCGCGCGACGCAGCGCGGCGTCCTCGGCGGGCAGCCAGTCGGGCGCGGGCGCGTCGCGGTGCGGGGCGGGCGGCGCGCGCGGGCGGGCGCGCGGGCGCGGGCCGGCGCGCTCGAACAGCGAGGGCGGCGCGGGGGGTGCGCGCGGCGGGCGGTGGCGCGGCGCGGCGGGCGCGTGCTGGTGGGGCGCGCGGGGGGCGGACGCGGGCGCGCGGGGGCGGGGCGCGGGCAGCGCGGCGTCCGGCGCGGGCCCGGGCCGGTAGAGCGCGCGCGCCCAGGGCTCGCAGTAGAGATCGCCGTCGCCGTCGCTGGCGGGCGGGGAGGGCGGGCTCCAGACGGGCATGGCCGCGCCGCGCGCCGCCCCGCGGTCGTCGCCGCTCACCCACATCTGAAAATCGACGGATCGTTACGATGCCGAGCTTAATACTTCCATCGAACTAAACGATTTCCCTGTACCTACTGGTGCTACTCTTTTTTTTTTTCACTACAATAATTACTATTCACTGAGTAGTTTTCTATAAATGTACCTTCGAAGGTCCATAAGAAACACAAAAAATAATCTACATTATTTTACACATAGCTTCACCAAATTGCGAAATTTACATTATCTCAATAATTTTTCTTACGCCAAGCAATATTACATTTCCACACTTAAGTTCGCTTACCTTGTAAACTTACGCGGTAGAATTTTGAGACGAGCGAGCCAGTCGAGGCGACTACCTCGATCGTTGCCGCCACGCGAAATTATTTTTTGACTTACATTTTACAGACTGTACATTTGTTTGTGTTGTTGATACTTATGTTTTCTCGTCTATACCATAGCAGGATGTAGTTGTATACACCGTTCAAAATATAACAGGTGAGTAAAGACATTTTTCGATTCAGAGATCCGTTTACGTTTATTTGATTAATTAACCATTTTATGACGCACACATAGAAAGTATCATTTAGTCATTTAATTCATTCGTGCCAGCTCTTGTAAATCGAACTGTACTCATTTGGCTATTATCTGAATAAAGATAAACGTCACGTCTTAGTGTGAATTGACCCCAAGTGTAGACGTACATTATCGTTTATATGCCAATTTACGTGGACAGTTCCTGCGCAGAGTCGCTCTAGGTGAAAGTAGTTTATTTTCTGTCTGTATAAATTGAAATAAAAGGAAAATGTGTTCAGTGAAGTTGGTGCGCACGCACGGTGGGCGCAGGCGGAGTACTCACTGGGAGCACGGTGCTCTGTACCACATAGCAGCCGAGACTAGGCGTTACGTTAGGGGAATACATTGAATTGAATAGCCAGTGAGCCAGTATAATTGTTGCATTACACCCTTCAGGCATTATTAATCCATTGTACATGCAAGGACGGTCTGCTTCGAATTCTGTTATAGTGAGCGCGAGATGATGCGTGTCGGTCCGTGCCTCTAGGCATACTCAGCGATAAATGAAGCGGGTGTGGTTTAATTTGTACGCTTTCATTATTCATAATTTTGTACCACTTGCATGTCTATGAACAGATAAATTTAAAAACCTGGCAGACGTTTCGTAACACGTTTTTTTTTTAACTATAATTGTAAACGCGCCTACGAAACTTGGACTCTGTGGATTTCCTAGGACGCGGATGCTTTTCGAAAAGGATCTCCCGATGAGCACTCGCCTGTACTGACGGGATTCAGTCGAAAAGAAACGATGAGGCACGGAAATATGCAGCGACGACATCATAGAGAACATTAAGAGACTCCGGTCTGGGTGACGGTGTCGGCATATCTCCGGGCGCTCGTGCGTCCCTTCGCGGGTGGGGGTGGAGCGCGGCGCGCTCGCGCTCGCCCGTAAATGCTTGCGAGTTACATCCCTGACGTCGCGGTTTTGGTGGCTTCTCGCGGAAACACCGCCCGCCCCCGCGGGAGACCCCAAGCATTCACGGCCGAGTGTCGAGCGGCACCAAAACGTCGAACGTCAGGAATATAAAACGCAAACCGTTCGTGTCAAATCATTTATTGTTATCGTTTCGGTCGGTACGGGACGGCGCGGCCAGCCAGGCGTCGAGCGTGCCGTTGCGAAGGCGCGCGCGCCGCGCCGCGCCCGCCCCCGCCCCCGCGCCCGCCCCCGCCACCGCGGGCCCCTTGCCGTGTGCGGCGTGCGCGCGCCGCTCGTCCAGCGTCCACAGGTTGATGTGCACGGTGCCGCGCGAGCGCGTGCTGCGCGCGCCGGCGGGGGTGGCGACGGCGGCGACGGCAGCGGGCGGCGAGGGCGGCGGCGAGGGCGGCGGCGGGGCGGGCGCGGGCGCGGGCGCGGCGGGGGCGGGGGCGGCGGCGCGGCGGCGGCGGGCGCGCACCTTGGTGGCGGCGTCGCGGCGGCTGTAGGTGAGGTCGGGGTCTGGCGCGGGGCGCGCGGCGGGCGCGGGGGGCGCGGGGGGCGGCGAGGGCTCGCGCAGGCGGCGGCGCGCGTCCCCGAGCGCGCGGCGCACGGCGCTGAGCGCGGCGCGCTCCGCCTCGCAGCCCTCCTCGCTGCTCTCCACGACGCGCATCGCGTATTTCTCGATCGGTGTCAACTGAAACGATTGTTAACATCAGAGGTCGAGTTGACAAGTATTTTTGGTTACGATCAGAGTGACCTTCCGCCTCCGCAAATCTTGAGGGAAACGAGGGGATCTTCGAGTATTTCGGGGTTTAATTTACTCTCATTTTTCAACCATACACGGTTCACGCCGGAACCATTCTGGTATCTCGAATATCGAGCGTGTAGCCCGTGTAGGTGGAAGTGAAGCGAAATGAAAGAGTCGAGATAGGTACTTGTAGGTTCTTGTGGTCCTTCTGAAGATCTGTGCACTCGGTCTGATTGACGCGTCGCTTTTTTATCCACAAAACGACGTCTTCTTCGACGGAAAGCATAAATCTGGAGAATGACCGAAAAACAAGAAGAGAGAGAGAGAGAACATTTTTCTTTGACTTGTAATAAATAATAAACGTTTACCAAAAATTCCCGGACAGTTCAAACCTGGAACTCTATTTTTACTCTAAAGAATCAGTCAAACCCGCGCCAGAGACTAATCTGGACGCTACCGCGTCGTTCGCTAGCAACCGCCGCATTCAGAAATCAATATCAACATACACAGATGCTACTGAATAAGTTCTTCCGAAACTGTTCCGTGATCTGAAATTCGTAGTGGATACGCAGCCTGCGACGTCACCATGGCGTCTCAGCCGGTCAGGGTCTCGGGACGATCGAATAACAAAAGTAAGATATAACTTTAACTAAGAATAAATAACGATAACTAGTGCTCTACGGGAGGGGTGCAATTAAAAGATGATCCTGATCACGCTCACGCCATAAGAAAGAGATGAGCTGTTCAGTGAGGATGGTTCGGACGGGACTGACCTGGTCCATGAGCGCGGCGAGCTCGCCGGCGGGCTGGTCCCCGGCGCGGGCGGGGTCGCAGGGCGCGGGCGCGGGCGCGTCGTCTGCGGCAAGCGGCAGCGTCTCGTCGAACTCTGCCAGCTCGCCCTGCTGCTCGTGGCGCGCGCGCCGCGCCGCCGCCGCGTCGGCCTCGTCCTCGGCGGCCAGCAGCGCGCTCTCCAGCTCGCCGCCGCCCGCGCCGCTCACGCCGCCCTCCACCTCCGTGCCGAACAGCTCCTTTATGCTAGTCTGCGGTACGGAAATTTAACGTTATTCACCCGAAACATACGATCATGTCTCATTTTTGATCATACGTATACTCGACCGAGTAAACGCTCTACCGATGTTCAGGAATTTCGTTAAAAAATACCATATTCTTTTAAATGTTTGGAGCCGAACGACCGCCATCGAGCTTCAGAACGAAACGGGCGTCTCTCGGTCGAGTACGCGCGATGAGAGCGGACGTCGGCGCTGACCTCGCGCAGGTATGTGGTGGTGAAGTGTCCGTCGTCGATGGCGAGGTTGCCGAGGCGGCGCTTCTGCTCGGCCTTGCGCAGGATGTTCTCCTCGACGGTGGCCTGCGTGACGAGCCGGAACACGTGCACGTCGCGCGTCTGGCCGATGCGGTGGCAGCGGTCCTGCGCCTGCGCGTCCATCGTGGGGTTCCAGTCCGAGTCGTAGAAGACGACGCAGTCGGCGCCCGTCAGGTTGAGGCCGACGCCGCCCGAGCGCGTGGACAGGATGAAGGCGAACAGGCGCGCGTCCGCGTTGAACCGCTCCACCAGCGCCTGGCGACGCTCGACGCGCGTGGCGCCGTCCAGCCGCGCGTACGCGTGCCCGTGCAGCGACAGGAAGCCCTCCAGCACGTCCAGCACGCGCGTCATCTGCGTGAAGATGAGCACGCGGTGGCCGCCCGCCTTCAGCCGGCGCAGCAGCGGCGCCAGCGCCTGCAGCTTGCCGCAGTCGTACTGCAGCAGCCGCGGGTGCGGGAAGGCCACGCGCTGCGGCGCCGCGCACGAGTGCAGCGCGGAGAGCAGCGCGCGCGCGCCGCCCAGGCACCCCGCCTCCGCGCGTCGCGCCGCGCGCCGCCACGCCCGCGCGCCAAACCCGCCGCCCGCCTCCAGCGCCGGCGCCGCCGCCACGCACGCGCGCCAGCACACGCTGAACCTGCACACGCACATACACGCACACGCTCACATCTACAACATGCAACATATCGCTTACTAAACGTAATGTTAAGCCCCGTTTACACTTTAGACCCGCAACAAATATCGTGCCAGTTGCATAAAAAATTGCGCCGCTCGATTGAGCTCTTCCGACTGGTTGACTTTGCGGCCCCTCCATGCGATGCGAATTGCACGATTTTTCTTACAAGTCTAAACTGGGCTTTACATCATTTTTTGAAGGGTAGGTAAGGTACACAAAAAAATGTCTAGTCACCTGACCGGTGACGCGCAAACTTTTTTTGTTCAAGGGTAAACGGAAAATTTTTGGAGGTACAGTCAAGTGTAAAACTATGTACTTAATGAAAGTTTCAAAAATAAGTACCACAGACTCTTATTCCGACGCAATAAGGCCGTAGTAACATACTTTTGAGTGGTTCGAATAGATACTTATTTTTACACTTGACCCTACATCATAAATGAAAAATCAGTTTTTAAGTAATGATGTTGATTAATCGTGTCCCAAAATGCAAAAAGGAATCAAAGAGTAACCCGTCGTCAGTAGTAAATCTCAATAGATCCTCTAAGATTAAAGACTTCATAATCTCAGACATACACTCCTCTGACAACACTACAGCCGGTGCGAGGAAAACTGTTCAAATTTTTAGCTCACGAGACGCGTCTCAACCGGTAATTTAATTAGTAATATTTAATTAGTAGTAGTGGTCGCGCTCACCTGTCGATGATATCGCGCATGCTGTCGAGCAAGGTGAGGAGATCGGGCGCGTCCAGCGGCGGCGGGGGCGGCGGCGGCGGCGCGCGCACCGCGGCGCGCAGGTCCGCGCCGTACAGCGGCAGGCGCCAGCAGCGGCGCTCGTTCACCTGCGCCAGCCGCCGCAGGCACGCGCGCCGCCGCGCCTCCAGCCGCGCCGCGCCGGCGCCGGCGGGCGGCGCGGGCGCGGCGGGGGCGGGGGCGGCGGGGGCGGGGGCGGCGGCGGAGGGGCGCGCGGGCGGCGGCGGCGGCGCGGCGGGCGCGGGCGCGGGCGGCAGCGCGGGCGGCACGCGCGGCACGAGGCGCAGGTGCAGGCGCAGGCGCGCGGACGGCGGGCGCGGACGCGGCGCGGGCGCGGGCGCGGGCGCGGCGGGCAGCTCCTCGACGAGGCGGCGCGGGGGCGCGAGATGGCGCGCGCGGTGGTGCGCGAAGGCGCCGGCGCCGGCCGCCTCGAGCGAGGCGAGGTCGCCGCCGAGGCGCGCGGCGGCGCGGGCGCGGGCGGCGACGGCGGGCAGCAGCGCGCGCGCGGGCAGACGCAGGCGCAGCGCGGGCAGCTGCAGCGGCGAGCTGACGGGCCGCGGCTCGAACAGGTCGGGGTGGTTGCACACCTTGCGCAGCTGCATGAGCACGTTGATGACGCTCAGCAGGTTGCCGGACGCGAGGCTCTCCTTGGTCCTGCGGCGAGGGCGACACGGTCAGCCTGTTCGCGTGCCACGCGCGAGCCTGAGGCGGACGCGTAGCGGAAGCGTATCGTCGCGACGCTGCAGTGTTCTACGAACGTATCGTCGCGTAGGCGCGTCGTTTTGGATTTCGATTGAAATCATGGCGTCAACGGTACGTACCAGATGTTTTGGGTGAATTTGTTGAAGATTTTATTTTATCAGCAAACAAGAAGAGGAATTTTTATTGTTTGATCATGTTAGAAGTAGAAAGCGACGTGCTCATAGGATCCATCCGTGATTGGAAATAATTTAATATTTTTGCAGTTATACAGAGTTTAAAAAATAAATCATGCATGACAGCCTTTTTGCTCCTACAAATTTTCGTTGCTACAAATTTTACTTTTTTAATTTATGTATTTTTAACCCCCAACACAAAAAGAGGGGTGTTATAAGTTTGACCGCTAAGTGTGTGTGTCTGTCCGTGGCATCACAACTCTTAAACGGGTGCAGCGATTTGGATGCGGTTTTTTTTAATAGAAAGCAGGATTCTTGGCGATGGTTCTTAGATATGCTTCATCAAAATCGGTTCAGCCGTTTCAAAGTTATCAGCTCTTTTGTTAGTTGCGGAAGGGATCTTAGACGCATAACGGGCATTGACATATTGTTTAAACATACGAGTGATATAGTTGCGTTAGGGGTTTTTAAAATTTTTAATTTATAGTTATGTAATCCTGAATAATGCTTCTGTGAATCATTGTTTAAAATTTAGAACCAACTGCTTCATATTCGAAGAAAATGTCGCTTTTTGTCCAACCAAGTAGTTATTGAAAATTTATATTTCCGCCAATTTTAAGTGACTGTATTTAAGCTATTTTAAATTCAGGTATTTTTAAAGAAAGTTAACTTTTTACGCTGGAGTTTTTACGGCAGGTCGCTACGCCTATCGTAATGCTAATATAGTACATTACTGCAGCGGCCGCGAAATAGGGGATTGCCGGCCGAGTAGTTATAGATGGCAGAGTGTTAACGAGGCCATCTAGAGATGCGAGGGCGGCAAGCCCTGTTCGTGGACAAAGGCTTGTATAGAGTTTTTCTCAAACATGCATCATCATCATCACCACCACCGTCACCGCCATCATCATCACCATCACCATCAACATCAACATCCATGAACATCCATCACCATCCATCAACATCCATCAACATCCATCAATATCCATCCATCCATCCATCCATCCATCTACGTCGACCACGTCGACCTATTAAACGTCATGGTGCTGTGTCACATAAAACAATAGACGATCACTTTGCTGGCCTTGGCCAGCAATGTTGTATGAAATTCCATTACTGACCTCTCGTCTAGGCGCACCTGCAACGTGACAGTTCGTGGCGTATTATAAGGAACATAACGTCAATATTTCATAGCACGTTTGAGAACAATAAATATATCTCGATTCTCTGCCGCACCGCTTCGTGTGCGGAGTCCCCTGAACATGTACGCTCGTATCAGGATAGCGTCGCCGTGTAGTGGTGTAGTGGTGTAGTGGTGTAGTGGTGTAGTCGTGTCAGTGCCGGGTACTGGGTACTGGGTACTAACTTGGCGCGCGCCATGAAGTCATCGTAGAGGCAGCGCTGTCGCTTGGCGAGGCGGCAGAGCAGCACGTGCTCGTACTTGCGCGGCATCTGGCGCTCCACGTCGGCCTTCAGCCGGCGCAGCAGGAACGGCCGCAGCACCTCGTGCAGGCGCCGCACCAGCGCCTCGCCGCCCGCGCCGCCGCCCGCGCCGCCGCCCGCGCCCGCGCCCGCGCCCGCCAGCGCCGCCACCGGCTGGAACCACTCGCGGAACTCCGAGTGCGACGCGAACACGTCCGGCATCAGGAAGTGCATCAGCGACCACAGCTCCAGCAGGCTGTTCTGCAGCGGCGTGCCCGTCAGCAGCAGCCGCCTGCACACACACACACGCACAGATACATTAGAGGAGGGGTGCGGGGAGCGAGGAGCAGTGTTGCCGACTTTATCTTTGACGGGATCGTGCCACAGACTAGAAAAGATCGGATTTTGCTGAGAATTCTAAGAAAAAAATAGTACCCAATAAACTAAATGTAAATGTAATTGTCAGAATAAAGTTGAAAGAGAATATTATTATACTATTTTTAATTTGTTCCAATTATCGAATCGGGCAGGAAAGAAAGTTAAACTTAATCGAAACCGCGGTTTCTCCAACCGTGTAGCCGTTTTAACCGTTTGAGTGGATGGCCCTCTAACTGACGAATCAATCAACGGGAATTTGTTGGATACGTTCATTAAAAATAAACATAAATTTAGGTCTCGTTCAGGTTTTTGTTATTTGAGTTGACACAATGAACTTGATCTGATATAATTTTGTGTACTGTTATAGAGATTATAAGAATTGAAAAGATCGTATGTTTTGCGTACGATTTCGAACACGTGATCGTACATCGTACCAGGGCCAAAAAGGTCGTATAGATACGATTTAAATCGTACGGTTGGCAACACTGGCGGGGAGCGGGACGAGCGAGGGAGCCGTTACCTGTCCGTGTGGAAGTTGAGCAGCATCTGCCAGCGCTGGCTCTTGAAGTTCTTGATGTTCTGCGCCTCGTCGAGCACGAGGTAGCGCCAGCGCTTGCGGCGGAAGCTCTGGTGGTCCTGCACGACCAGCTTGTAGGAGGTGATGCAGACGTGGAAGCAGTTGGGCTTGGTCCAGCCGACGCGCTTCAGCTTGCGCTCCTTGATGGTGCCGTAGTAGGTGAGCACCTTGAAGGCGGGGCACCACTTCTTGAACTCCATCTCCCAGTTGAGCACGACGGAGGTGGGCGCGACCACCAGGTGCGGCCCCCAGTCGCGGCGCTCGAGCGCGAGGTGCGCCAGCAGCGCGATCGTCTGGATGGTCTTGCCGAGCCCCATCTCGTCGGCCAGGATGCCGTTGAGGCGGCGCGCGTGCATGGTGGCCAGCCAGTGCAGCCCCACGTGCTGGTACTCGCGCAGCGGGTGGCGCAGCAGCCGCGGCACCGGCGTGCCCACCGCCGTGGAGCGCAGCGTGGTGCCCGTCGGCTGCAGCGTGGCGGCCAGCGTCGCCGCCGCCTCCACGCGCTGCTCCCCGCCCTCGCCGCCCTCGCCGCCCTCGCCGCCCTCGCCGCCCTCGCCGCCCACCAGCGCCGCCAGCCGCGAGGACGCCGAGCCCGAGCTGCCGACCGACTCCGAGTCCGAGTCGGTGCCGGAAGCGGTGTCGTCGCTGTCGGCGTCCTCCTCCTGTTCGCCGTCGTCGCTGTCGTCGACGTCGGAGGTGCGCGGCGTGTGGGGCGCGTGGGGCGCGTGGGGCGCGTGGGGCGCGTGGGGCGCGGCGTACCGGCGGCGCAGCTCGTCCAGGTCGAGGTCGGCCTCCTGCTGCAGCGCGTCGATCTCGGCCTGCGCGGCGAGCGGGCCGGCGCCGGCGGCGCGCTCCTCTTGCTCCTGCGCGGCGATGGTGGCCTCGTCGTCGCCGGAGTCGTGCGCGGCGCTGTAGTCGCTGGAGGCGGGGGAGGCGGGCGCGGCGGGGGAGGCGGGCGCGGCGGGCGCGGCGGGCGGGTAGCCGGGCGGCAGCAGGTCGGGCAGCGCGCGGCCGGCCTCGCTGCGCAGCGCGTCCAGCTCGCGGCGGTGGTGCGCGGCGTCGTGGCGCGCCTCCCGCTCGGCGGCGGCGATGGTCTCCTCGTCGTCGCTGGAGGCGCCGCGCGGCGTGAACTCTTCGTCTGAGGGCGGCGTGTCGGGCGCGGCGCCGTGCAGGTGCAGGTTGGCGGCGAGCTGCCGCGAGTAGCGCTCGGTGCGGTCCACGATGTAGCTGAGCTGCTCGTCCAGCGCCTGCTTGCGCGCGCGCTCCACGCGCCGCTCGCGCTTCCACTCCACCAGCTGTGAACGACCGACGGCGTCAGAGGGCGAGCCCGCCCCGGAGCCGGGCGGGACGGCCGAGCGGCGCGCGACCGAACGATCAAACCGCTCGGCTGCCTCGCTCGCTCCGGTTATTGTCTAACGCTTCTGACGCTTGCCTTCGCGATCACTATTTCTTTTTGTCTAACGGTATAAGATGATGACAGAACGGTATAAGACGTTGAAAGCGATGGAAAGCGTCCGAAGCGTTAAACAATACGGCCTCCGGCGTCTGATGCCGGCCGCACACGTTAGGTTATAACCGACGGTTATGCCTGCACAGTTCGCTTATGCAGGTATAACTGAACGTGTGTATGACATGACTCCTTGCCTGTGCAAGCAAAATTTGAAATATGAAAATTGATATTTACTCGGTCGTACCTGTTGACATTGCTTGTGCATGCAAAACCGACACGCAAAACCTAGCGTGTGTGGCCGGCTTAAAGAGACCGAACGAAGTGAGCGATGACGCTTATATTACCTTTTCCACGTTTAGCCAGAAGGTTTTTATTTCTTTCGCGGCGAACGCTGCGATTCTCTTTAGTTGTAATTCTTGAGCTTTTTCAGCTTTCTGTGCGGCTACTGCCTTGTCTTGGAAATACTTCTGTACCGCCCGTGCGCACTGAAAAGATAACAAACGATCAGACCCGAGTCGAGCACGGCGGGCGGGGGGGGGGCGGGGGCCGGGCGTACCTTCTTGGCGGCCTGCTTCTTCCACTTGCGCTCGTGCGCGAAGTCCTGCGCGAGCCAGGCCATCTCCTCCAGCAGGTAGTCCCAGTGCGTCTTGGGGCGCGGCGGCTCGCACACGCGCGGCAGGCGGCGCTCGGCCCACAGCCCGGCGCGCGCCAGCTCCCCCACGCGGCCCGCCACGTACGCCTCCTGGCGCGCCTTCTCCACCATCTCGTCGGCCGGCGTGGGCGGCGTGGGCGGCGTGGGCGGCGCGGGCGGCGCGGCGGGCGCGGCGGGCGGCGAGGGCGCGCGCTCGGCGGCGGGCGGCGGCGAGGGCGGCGGCGGCGGCTGCGTGACGGCGGGCGGGCGCCGCGCCTCGAGGAACGCGACCAGCTGCGGCTGCGGCGGCCGCTTGCGCCAGCCCGCGTAGTCCATCATGTTGCCGTTCGACTGCAGAAAGAACAGCTCGCTCAGCTGTTCAGTGTACCTGCGCACGAGGAAAAGATGACTATCTGCCGCGGCCGGATCGAGTACGTAGAACGAGTGCTAATACCAATGATCGGGTTTCCCGGTGCAACACGGGGTGAATGACCTCAAACATTATACTAATATGGATATGCCGGATTCCACAACAAAGTTTCAAAATTGTCAAAATCAGGAAAGTCGAATGCAGTGAGTTAATTTCAAACAAAAGAACTGTTTTGCAATGTTGTTTGTATGCAAAAAAATATTATTTTTACCTTACGGATTTTTTACATTGTGCTTTTGAGTTGAGCTCTATTATTTCAAAGACGATACTAAATCATTAGGTCTAATCTATTAGATTAGGCATCGTACAAAATGAAAAGCCTGCCTAAGTGCATTTTCAACGTACCCAAAGGTCGTGTAGAGCACGAGATCTGTGAATTTTTTATCTTCTTCGGCGGATTTTTGAACGGAAGCTACTGGACGTGGGATATAAGAGGGAGCGTCGGTGTCTACGACACGGATATTAAATAACGCCTCCCTCTGTGGATGCCATACGCCACGGCAGCAGAGATCCCCACAATGTTCACCGTCGCCATCTGTGATGATATGATGGGTTGTTTGACCACATTCCCCCAAGCGCGTTGGCATAGCTCACAAAATAGATCTCTAATTTCGATGTGGCGACGTGTTATTAACCATGGTCATATCCATATTATGTTTTCTACTGGAAATTCCACCGTGTTGCACCGGGATATCCGATCATTGGCTAACACAGACCCCCTGACACGGGCACGACCACACCCACACGCCCTGCAAGTCCTATAACCGGAAACCCAGTTTTCCCAGAGACCAATTCGAGCTACATCCGATTGATCGCTTCCGAAAAGCCCAGCACGTAGCATGCAGTGAAAGAGTGCGGACCAGGAAGGGGTCGGGTCGGGAGTGCGGCGGGCCTATTAAAGGCCTATTTACATGGTACGAGTTTCTCGCCTCGACCATACGATTATCGTAGCTCGAGAAAAAATATAGTATCATGTAAACGACACGACGAGAAGGGGCGATAATCGCCTCGGCTTTAATGATTGAATGTCTCCGTGTAAACAAAATTTGAATACGAGAATCGTATTTCGAGTTCATGTGCTTTTCAGTCGCCGTCATGTCATGAGTGCATCGTATGACATCGCATGCGTATAAAAAAAAAACAAGCTCAATACTAAGTGCAAGGCTACTTTTTCTCCCGAAAAATGCAAAAATCCCGCGGGATAGAAATAAGTGTATTCAATTTCGGGCCTAATTTTAAAAATTATTTCACCAATAGAAAGCTACACTATCCGTGATTGACATTAGGCTGTTTTTTCCCTGGTAAAAATTAAAAATTCCCGTGGGATAGAATTAAGTGAACCCAATAGGTGATGGTGATGGTGATTGATGATGGTGGTGATGATGGTGACGACGACGACGACGATGATGATGATGATGATGATGATGATGATGATGATGATGATGATGATGATGATGATGATGATGATCAGATGATGATGATGATGATGATCAGATGATGATCAGATGATGATGATGATCAGATGATGATGATGATGATGATGATGATGATGGTGGTGATGATGGTGATGATGATGCATGTTTGAGAAAAGCTCTATACAAGCCTCGGCCACGAACAGGGATTGCCGGCCTCGTACGTATCTCTAAATGGCCTCGTTTACACTCGGCCTTCTATAACAATCCCCTATTTCGCGGCCGCTGCATAACTACATGCCAAATTTCAAGTCTCTAGCACTCAACTAACCTCGTAAATTATCTGGTAAAACTCGTATTGAAAATCGGTTCGAACCGATTCGTGCGATAATCGCATGTTCGTGAAAAAATGTCATACGAGAACGAGTTTAGACAAGTCGAGAAATCGTAAGCAAAAATCTCCCTAAAATGCAGGTCCTCGTGTAAACTACATCGCCTGGCGATAATCTCCTTTCGAGTATCGAATGACATAATCGTAGGCGAGTTTTTATTTCTCGCATTAGTGTAAACATCTTCATACGATAATCGCTTGGCGATTATCGCATACGAGAATGTCATACGATTTCTCGCCCCAAAACGTGCGAGAAACTCGTACCATGTAAATAGGCCTTTAACGTGGCTGTATACGAGCGGCACAGGGGCACAGGGCACTGACCGGTCGCGCAGCGTCTTGAGGCGCAGCAGTTTGTATTCGAGCAGGCGGCGGCGCAGCGCGGGCGCGTCGTCGGCCAGCTTGGCGCGCTTGCGCGGCGGCGAGTCAGCGCGCGAGGGTGGCGCGGCGGCGCCGTTGAGCGCCTCCGCGCCCCCCGCGCCTCCCGCGCCTCCCGCGCGCTCCACCCCCTGCACACATACGTTACATAACAAACAGTGTTGCCAACGTGGGCGATTTTTCGCCATGTAGGCTACTAGGAATGGGAATCGGCGACAAAAAAATCTAAAAGGCGACTGATCGCCTTTTAGGCTACTTTAAAAGGTAAAAGGTCCTTTCAGTTGGTGAAAGGATCACAAAACAAATGAATGCCCAATTAAGGGTTAAATACCATCTTTTTGTATTTTTTTTTAAATACCTATAGAATTTTAAGGACTCCAAATTTAAGACTGGGTTTGAATTACCAACTTTTAGAAATTTTGCCAATTTAAGGGTTAAAAAACTATGTTTTTAATTTAAGTTTTACCATTTAGGCTGCTTTTGGCTACTTCAGCTCGAATTCGGCTACTTTAGGCTACTTAAGCTCTGAAAAATGGCGACACCAGGTCCTGAGTTGTTGGCCACACTGATAACAAACACCATGCAGCGAGACAGTAATAATACAAGTCCGAGACAGGCTGCAGGCCCCAAATCGCAAATGCAGACTGGTTAGTATGAACTTGTATGAAAGCCATTCCGAGCGTGGCTGCACTGCGGCCTGCAGCCGCTGCACGCAGCCTGAACTCTGCAGCCGCGACGGGCAGCGGCCGCGGTGCGTTCTGTAGCCCGTCTTGGAATTGTACCTTGATTCTTTTACATGTCATTTTATGTTTTTTTTTTTTATGTTAGATGCCTTTACGCGATGCCAGTGCGTTGACGGCCCTAAAGGAAAGGGAACAGGGGAAGGGGGTGAGGGAGGGGAAGAGGGAAGGGGTGAGGTATTGGGCCCCCGGCACTCTCACTGACCGTACGAAACGCAAGCAGGATTACTGCTGCTTCACGCCGGTGTTCTGTGAGAGGGTGGTACTGCCCCGGACGAGCCGGCCCATTCGTGATGCAGCGGCTAGCTACAACATGGCTCTACCACTACTAGTCATGTCTGTACATAGATACATATGTATATCTATTCTTTTTTTTTGCTGGAATAAATGGTCATCTCACTATTCATACTTTGTGTAAATGAAATCCTTGGTTAGCTTAGCTTTAAAGTGCAACTCAATGACATTTTTATCTGCGAAGCCAACATACTGGTGTCAACAGCATTATTTTTATACAATATTGAGAAAATCAGCATTGTTTTCCATAGCAACATTTAACAACCGCTTTAGCCTAGTTGGTAGTGACCCTGCCTACGAAGCAAGAGGTCCTGGGTTTGAATCCCGGTAAGGGCATTTATTTGTGTGATGAGCACGAATATTTGTTCCTGAGTTATGGATGTTTTCTATGTATTTAAGTATTTATTTATCTATATAAGTATGTTTCGTCATCTAGTACCCATAGTACAAGCTTTGCTTAGTTTGGGACTAGGTTGATTTGTGTAAGATTGTGCCCTACCTAATATTTATTTATTTATTTTAGTTATTTATTTATTTGTGCAGCATATCGATTGGACAACTACCTAGCCACTTCAGCTTATTTACTGCATCACCAGAATTTTTATTAATTTAATTTTTTTTTAAGACCCCTAGCACACAGCGTTTTTTAAACGCGCCGTCGACGCGCATTTTAGGAACGCGCGTTTACAGCGCGTTTTTCATTCCATAGAACAGCCATAATAACACGCGTGCGTATCGTGTTTGTATCGATACAAACGCGCGTCGACGGTGCGTTTAAAAAACGCCGTGTGCTTAGGCCCTAAGCTAAGACTAGCTGGTTGGCAAAGCTCATCATGGCCGAGGTTGAGCTGTCACTAATTGAATGATGCAAGATCAAATTAAATTCCATAATACTATTATAAATTGACATATTAAGAAATTAAACCAAGGAAGTGCTTTACCAATTTTTAAGACAGTCCCTTGACCAGAAGAAAAACAATTAAGCTCATTGTCACATTGACTTGTAATAAAAATAGCCTTTGCTTTTATAAGCCGTACAAATTACATTGAACCTTAGAGGGGTAAAAAAATTTCATGGTTGACTGTACTTAACCCAACAGTATAGTTCCACCATCTCTGCAATAATCTCTTTTTGAGAGCAATTTAACTTCATTAAAGCCTTTCAAAGCTGGGTAAAATTGATATGGCTTTTAAACCATTTGCAATGTATTTGGTTGGTGTAATATGAGGACATGGGGGGAGGCCTTTGCCCAGCAGTGGGACATCAATCCAGGCTAGATAATAATAATAATAATAATAATAATATGAACTCAGCAATTACTTTATTGAATCAGGCGCTACTTTGCGGAGGTCCATATTAATGAACTGAAACAATTACTTTACTCACCCATCTTCATCTTTGCTCATTCATCTTAGTTTTAACATTTGGTAGCATAGCATACGGTTGTGGTAACTCTGAAGATGAGCTCTGGTTGAGTTTGAAACGCGTCAGTGTAGTTTGGTGGTGGTGATGGTTGGGTTTGTGTGATTTGTGTGTTTGTTCAGTGTGGAGGTGGAGGAACTGCATGAACACACATTTCTTGCATAAACATAACTATCGTAAGGTTGCGGGTAAGCAAAGTAATTGTTTCAGTTCAGCAATTACTATTTCCATCAAGGCAAATATAGTTCTTTTCTCAAAAACCGGCCAAGTGCGAGTCGGACTCGCGCACTGAGTGTTCCGTACAAATTTATATGTATATATGAACATCCAGTCTTATCAGACCCCTGCTCCTAAGCAAAATGTGCGCAGTGTGGGAACATTGTAGATTAGTTACTGATCTGTCTATACAGACAGACAGAAAAATTTATGCTTTTCGCAATATTTCCTTTATCTGTGCTATAAGACCTTGCTTCGTACCAAATTTCAAGATTCTGAGTTCACGGGAAGTACCCTGTAGGTTTTGATTCCCTTGCGAGTGTCGACAATTTGCGGAAATTTGCGGCATATACGGCTGTATCTTTTGATTGCGTTAAAAATTTATGCTTTTCGCAATTTTTCCTTTATCTGTGCTATAATATGTTGCTTCGTACCAAATTTCAAGATTCTGAGTTCACGGGAAGTAGGTTTTGATTCCCTTGCGAGTATCGAAAATTTCCATAAATTTGCAGCATAAACGGCTGTATCTTTTGATCGTGTTGGCTTAGAAGTTTGATTTTTCACAGCTCCAAGGGACAGTAGACTTGAGTTTTTGATATAAATTTCAGCTAGATACCTCCACGCGTTCCTGAGAAAAAGGGTCTTGACGGACAGACGGACGGACGGACGGACAACAAAGTGATCCTATAAGGGTTCTGTTTTTTCCTTTTGAGGTACGGAAACCTAAAAATTGAAAACAAACAACACAAAAGTAAATGAAAATGTAATTGACTGAAAGTATAGGTAACGCCACCAGAGTTGAGGTCACGCACACAACAACACGTCATGTAATGACAGCGGGATTTTGACATTTATGTTATTTGTACCAATAACAAGTTCAACAGACTCAACATAGATTTACAAGATTGACTAAAAGTTTCTTCAACCTATTTTGTTGAGAATAATTTAGGAAAATACATCTAGTTCAAACAAAATGGAAAATAAAATACCTATTTTGTTATATTTTATTTAAATCAGATAAGCATATTTTTTGCTATTTATAAAATACCAATTGTTTTGTTGCAAATATTTCTCGCCAGTTTCAAATTGTTTTATTTCAAAAATAGGTTATATGAAAAAAGAAAAATTATAATATGTATAGTGTTGTGCAAGTATTTCATCATAAGATCATATAACTCACATTTTCATTCACTCACACATTTCATTCATTCACTACCTTTTTTGCAATCAATAATTTATGTAGCTGTGTGTGTAATCATTTGCCTCAGCTCTTGTGGCATTACCTATAGTAAGTATAAACAGAATAATCCTGCTGGATTCTTCCTTTTCTAGCAATGAAATTTGATTTTTCTCTCCAAAACATCTAAACTTAAGGATTTGCCACACTGGATGCGTTCTGTGGTCATGGTCAGGTCAAATTGAACACAGCCCACATTATGCACGCGCAATATATGTATAGAGACCGACAATGTTATTCATAAATAATGCGGGCTGCGTCCAATTTGACCTGACCACGACTGCAGAATGCATCCAGTATGGCAAATCCTTGATTGATTGATTGATTGAAACTTTTCCTCCATAACACATATTTAAAAGATACAAACAGACTATACTAATTTAGAAGGTAAAATTTAAAAACAATGAAAATATGAGATAAAATTAAAAATAAAAACCTTAATACAGGATGTTACAAAATAACCCCTAAAGCCTGAAACCCCATGAACAGTAAATAAAACTGTTTGTGCAGTTTTTTTTTTCTAAAAAAAAATATAAACTAATTTCTAACTTCCATACCCCGTATCAAATAATGAAATAATGAATTCTATCCGGTGAATGAGTCAATAAACATTACAAAATGCTTGTTTGACATTATCATGCTGTATGCAGTTGTATTGACAATATGTAAAACCCCATTTACATTGACATATTTAAGACTTCATAGACTTATGCAGGTCAGGTTTCTAGGTGTCCAGCTTTAGCTAGAAATTTTTGGCTTTTTACAGATATGTCCAAAATTATAATAAATATTATAATATTATATTTCCTTGTCCAGATTGTCTGGCTTTTGTTAAGCTTCAAACTCTACATTGCATTAATGTTTTGTGCTTTTGTCTAGCCGTCGAACGCAAGTAAAGCTAGTGAGCTCTGATCTGAGCTATTAAAAAGGTTTGTAGGATAAAATGTCCGGTCAAATTAAGCAAGTCTGGCTTTTGTTTTTGGACCTAGTAACCATATACGTTGGCAATTGGTCGGAGGTCGGTGGAGACAGCCAGAGGCGTTTACCATGAGTGGCGGCAGGGCAGCGGCGACAGCAGGAGCGGGCTCGGCGACCTCATCGCGACAGCGGCCGCTCATACTGTGACATCGCGAGGTGCAGCTCAGCGAGGGAGAAAACACTGATTCACTTCACCTTCGGACTCTCACGAGCCCTCACACTAGTCACTATGCCTAAAATACTGTATTATCATAAAAAAATATACGAAATGGATGCACTTCAATATTTTTGCGACTATTTTATGAGATCATAGAAATTACTGACTGCGCTCTATAAAACGACCACTTAACACTAGCATTATTCGCTTTAGTAACTAAAATAACACTGGCGGATCCGCAGTAAACAAAACTTAAAATCGGTTCCCGTTCCGGCGGCCATATTGAATGATTTCGCGCCGCTGAGTCTGTTGCAGTAATCACTAATTAACATGACAGTGTAGACACATCGCGAATTATAACGCCCCAAATAGTCCTTTAAACATTTTCCACTAATTACTTTTTTAAATATTTACACATTCGCGACGGAATTTCATATAAAATCGAAGATCTCTGATCTTTGTTCGGTTTGGCATTGACTGACAGTGTTGCCACATTTTCAAATAAAAACAAACAAACATTTAACTATGAACTCTCATACCTGAGGCGCTACCACGAAATTCGAAAATCGAAGTTCGTATCGCATTATCCCTCTCACTCTCGTGTCAAATCACATTAGCGTGAGCGGGACGGCACGAAACGAAGTTCGAATTATGCACTTCGTGGTAGGGCCTCTGGTTTACACTCGCGTACGAGTGGCGAGACGAACTGCGGGACGAGCCACGAGACGAGAGTGTGAACAGGCGCGCCTCGCGCCTCGTCTCGTGATTTGCCTTGATTTTGAGGCTCGCGTCCGGAGCGAGATGACGAGGCGAGGCGCGAGGCGAGGTGACGAGGCGAGAGTGTAAATCAGTTATAAAAATAATTTGGATTCATCGCCGGCCAGGGAGAAGACACAGTCAGCGGAGGCATGGCGGTGACGGTTGTAATATTCCAACTTTGAGATCGCGGTACAACCCTTCATACAAGTTAGAATCATAGGTTAGAATATTACAACCGTCACCGCCACGGCACCGCCACACCACCGCCACCACCCCTGGCTGTCTGTGCGTTTGGAACTTAATTTATTTATTTTTGGTATTAAAGTTGGATACGTGAGCCACTTGCGAGCGCATGATCGACATTAACGGAGTTGAAGCTGAGGCGCTACTACGAAATTCGAAAATCGAAGTTCGTATCGTATTATCCCTCTCACTCTCGTGTCAAATCATATTAGCGTGAGCGGGACGGCACGAAACGAAGTTCGAATTATGCACTTCGTGGTAGGGCCTCTGGTTTACACTCGCGTACGAGTGGCGAGACGAACTGCGGGACGAGCCACGAGACGAGAGTGTGAACAGGCGCGCCTCGCGCCTCGTCTCGTGATTTGCCTTGATTTTGAGGCTCGCGTCCGGAGCGAGATGACGAGGCGAGGCGCGAGGCGAGGTGACGAGGCGAGAGTGTAAATCAGTTATAAAAATAATTTGGATTCATCGCCGGCCAGGGAGAAGACACAGTCAGCGGAGGCATGGCGGTGACGGTTGTAATATTCCAACTTTGAGATCGCGGTACAACCCTTCATACAAGTTAGAATCATAGGTTAGAATATTACAACCGTCACCGCCACGGCACCGCCACACCACCGCCACCACCCCTGGCTGTCTGTGCGTTTGGAACTTAATTTATTTATTTTTGGTATTAAAGTTGGATACGTGAGCCACTTGCGAGCGCATGATCGACATTAACGGAGTTGAAGCTGAGGCGCTACTACGAAAGTTCGAATTATGCACTTCGTGGTAGGACCTCTGTTGCCATGGTCGAAACCGGTCGGATCGGATCATCATCATCATTATGGCTACAGAATTTCCTTTAGTTAGAAAAAAAAAATTGTTTTTTTTTATATTTTTTGTCTTACAGATTAGGCCAATTTGAGAAACCAATTTGAATATTTTTAAATTTGGTCGTGTATTTTTTTTAAATTTAATTTGTTAAATACTGGATATGGTTGACTAGATATACGTCATCAGTGGCACGAAACACTTGATTTCCTTTGCCCTTCTGCAGAGAAAAAATACTGTCAACTGTCATTCGTACGTCGCCATGTCGTCCATAAGTTAAGTTTCTAACCCCGGTGCCACACATATTACAAATGTTTGAACACAGTTATTTGATCACATGTGTAGCACCGGTATTTGCTTATTTGTTCAATAGAACATCCATACAATCAACCATAGATCAAATATGTGTTGAAACATTTGTAATATGTGTGGCGCCGAGGTAACCTTCTGGTTCTAAAGTCTATTTTCCACGATAATTTAAAAAAAAATGCTTACCAGTGGAAACTCTGGTGAAAAATTTGTCAAGGCTGACACGCTCAATCTAATAATAATAGGTCCATTTACTTACATCAATATGGACTTCGCAGCAGTACAAGAGAGATATCCTAAAATATTCGACATTTGCAAGATGACATCAGTTCTCACGTAGATCTTCCCTAACACGGACGAATATTTTGCCGGGGCTATTCATGGAGTGATTTGAACAAAATACTTTTCATAGTCCATTTTTTAGATTCAAAAATGAAAATAGCCTTTTTGTTTTGTTTCCTATCCTATTGAAATCAGTTAAATTTAAATGACATTATGACATACATTGACATTGTTTTTTTAAGTGAATGCAAAGGTAAAAGAAAAATGCCTTTGAACCTTTGATGACGTCATTTGAAGATCAAATGAAAGACATCAGTTTTTTTTGGAATGTCTCCGCTATTGGCTGTTTATTTTTAAGTCCGACTACAGAAAATGGTTGTACATATAACATTATTCCTCAATGATAAAATTCTAAAAAAATACAAATAAATATTTAACCAAAGGGAATTCCAAAAACAAAGCGATGGCAGTCGGATACTATCCGGTAGAACTTATTTAGAGTTGGAACGTTCCTATCGTAGGTTTGTCGGATAGTCGGTATTATCCACGTATTATCCATCCCACATTCATCCCCATAAGCCAAAAACTATTTTTACTCATCCCACATAATGAACCTGTCGGCGATTGGTAAAAATCGGAAAGTCTATTACTATTGTAGCGACTACTAGCGCCATCTAGTCATCACATAAGGAACTAACAACTACAATCCTACATCACGTTATCGAAGTTTCTCAACTCGGCTGCATAAATACAACTTCCAACTTTCATCCATTGGACTTCGGTCCCCAGGCATAACATCTGCCTGGATCTCTCTATTGTAGCCTACCCCCAAACTATTAAATAGAATAGGTACTGTCTATTGTAGTATGGCAATAAAATTGGCCACTTTTAGTGTTTAGCAGTAAAGTAACACAATAGTTTACTGCTACATAAACGCATATTGCTTGTATCAGCGACAATCCAAATGTATAATAAATAATCTAAGGTTCTGTTAATAAACGTTTCTTCTTACCCCGGTGCCACATATAGCACAAATGTTTGAACACATTTATTTGATCACATGTGTAGCACCGGTATTTGCTTATTTGTTCAATAGAACAACCATACAATCAACCATAGATCAAATATGTGTTTAAATATGTGTTGAAACATTTGTAATATGTGTGGCGCCGGGGTTATACAACTGACAACCTAGAGTTTCACTTTTCTCCAAGAGCGCCCACGCTGATCGTGGCCGCCCTCTCTCACATCTCATAATATTACATTACACCACACAAGGCCTCTTACATCTTGACAGATGATTTAAGCAGCGTCTATTTGAGAGAGGCAACAACATTAACAATAACATTACACCATGGACGTACTATCTAGATAGTAGGTCCATGTATTACACTATCCCTGGCGCCACACATAGCACAAATGTTTCAACACATATTTGAACACATATTTGATCACATGTGAAGCACCGGTATTTGCTTATTTGTTACAATCAACCATAGATCAAATATGTGTTCAAATATGTGTTGAAACATTTGTCTATGTGTGGCGCCGGGGTTAGGGTGAAGCCAGACGAGCGTTTTTGTGAGTCGTGAGCGGCAGAATTTCGGTTGCGCCAGACATTGTGTCACGTGAGTGTCACGTGATGGATGACTTGCATATATTGTATGGCGCGACCGAAATTCTGCCACTCACGCCGTGCTCACGCTCACGACTCACAAAATTACGCTTGTGGTGTGGCTTCACCAAAGAGTATTGTAATATTATATGAACAAGAGTGGCAACTCTATGGTCAAATATGCATGTATGGAAGGTGCTGCTACCCTACGCCCTGGTGAAGAACTAATGTGACGTATCTATAGATGTATACCTATCTATATGTATATGTTGGTAGTGATGTACAGCTATAATTACGCGTAATTTTAATTGATAGGCTAATTGCCACTATTCGTATTTTAGCCGTCTAATTCAAATCAGCATATACGAAGTATAAGCGGCTAAACCCGATTTGCACTATACGGCTAAAATACGAACATTGGCAACTGGTCTATCAATTCAAGTCCTTGACCGTACAATTTGGTACGCCATGGCCATGGCCGATGAATGACAACTGACAAGTTTGACAAGTCAACCAAGATGGCCGCTAATTTAGTTCTCCACCAAACAACCAGAGATCGCTGTAGTCGCATGAAAAGTGTGATATATGTAAGTGTGCCCCCCCTGGGCTTCACCCTATAATGAATACATATGAAGGCCTCCACAAGCCGAAGCGCAGGGGTGCGCGGGGTGCTCACGGAGCTGCCCAGCGCGTCGTATAACACTAAATCACATATACAGTGACATATTTCAGCCACTCAGCGTAGCGTATATGATTCAGTGTTATACGACGCGCTGGGCACTTTTCGTCGGCGCCCCGCGCTACGGTCTGTGGTGGCCTTTATTTAGAATACTTGCACTAGCTTGCTACTATCTTGTAATCTATGACTTGCACTAGGGATAAGAATTTGTCAATGTCATTTTGACAGCCGCTTTGACGTTGACCGACAAGGGACATTTGGCAGTGTCGGACGGAAATTGACGGAATAGTATGGTACTGACTTTGACTTTGACAGACAGACAGACAGTGGTGGTTCGTTCGTTCGTAGAAGCTCGAGAACGGAAAATTGGACGGAAATTTGTTTTTTTTTATAAAGACTTATATTGCTAAGTCGGGATCGTTAATCTCGCGTAGCAGCATCTGAAGCAACGCCTGCCTTGCGGCTGTTTGCCGACCGCGAGTCGAGTCGTTCGAGCTGCAGTCAGC
This sequence comes from Archips crataeganus, assembly GCA_947859365.1. Classification (NCBI taxonomy): domain Eukaryota; kingdom Metazoa; phylum Arthropoda; class Insecta; order Lepidoptera; family Tortricidae; genus Archips; species Archips crataeganus. The sequence goes on along the minus strand of OX402051.1, from coordinate 23,442,090 downwards.
GAGAAGGCAGCGCTGCGGCTGGCGCGCCGTGTTGTTGTGACTGAACGCGCGCGCGGGCAGCGGCGCCGGCAGTTTGCACTTTTCAGTATAAACAAGAATTTTCCCGAAGACATGCGTTCGCAGCGTCGCAGTGTTACTCCTTTATAGTGCAGAATTTTATATAGGTATGTTTAACACATTCTTCGGAAAATCTCTCATTCAAATTATATTCATTATAGTTTCTGAACTATTTGTAAATATTTCTCTACCAGACCACCGTCATCCAGACATAAGAATGACTAATTTTTATCATGATTATGTGTTTATCATTTTTAGACATTGCAAATGTCAGTTACTTCATGGTAAATTCTGTGATAAGATAAAATTCTTCTTTTTCTTTCTCTTAGTGCAGATAATGAATGCCTAATTTGACTTTAAGGTTTATGTTGTAGCTGTTGTTTATGTTAAATACAAATGAGGCAGGTTATGGTATAAAAGAGTGTGTGTGAGGGGCTTCCTCACCTGTTGGATGAGGCTGGCTGGCCTACCGGCTCGGTGCAGCTGCATCAATTCGCCCACATGCCACATCTTCATGATGGGTACACCAGATTCTGTTCCATTTGTTTTTTAAACTGTTCAAACATGTCATACACTTTGCTGCTGTCAGGAGTCATTGGCAGTAGTGGTTGCTGACCTAAAGAGACCCATTGCCAAAAGTTGAAGTTGATCCATTTCTGTCATTGAGTGTCATTGCAATTTATTTTGATTTTAAAACTATGATTTTTATGTGAATTCCATATTGAGTATTTATACTAGGTACCTTTGTAAACAGACCATTATGCATACCTTTGATTGTTGCAGGAGTGACCCCACATCGGCCTCACTAATTGTGAGTATGGCCAGCAAATCAAACGGAATGTTTACTAAGTTTTGATACTATTTAGCTAGTAATAATTAATTAAAAAAATCCACTATGAATTATGTGACCCAGAGGCAAAGTCAAAATATCAACGGGAGGCAAAACGAATGAAGCATCACTTTTTGTTAAAATGAGTTTACATGGTGATTTTTAATTGGTATACAGGAATAACAAAAAGCGATAAAGTCGGCCATGCTGAATAACTTTTCCCATGGTACCAATATGAAAATCGGGAAAAAAAATCCGTGGTTCTATACATGGAGGCCGGTGAGGCCCTGAAGTTTTCTATGAAATAGCTGATTTTTTTTTCCCGATTTTCGTATTGGTTCCATGGGAAAAGTTATTAATTTTATCGCTTTTTGTTACTCCTGTATACCAATTAAAAATCACCATGTATACATTATTTCAAATCAGTGAATTTTTCTCCGTCGTTTGAGCCGGGTTTCATGTAAAGTTCAAAAATGTTGCTTCATGCATTTTGCCTTTTAACCGTCGATATCTTTATTCAATTTTGGTTAAAACAAGCACTATGAAAGCAGAAACTGGTAAAAAACTCAACACAGCTAAATTAAAAATTAAAATCTACAAATTATTTAACTACATCATAGGTATTTAACAGAACTGAAATAAATGCTGCCCTATTAAATATTCCATTACTGTACTTTCATTCAAGAAGAGGCTTTTTAGGTTTTTTTTGCTCCGGCTTTATTTGCAAAAATTTTCACGCCCCCGTGAAAATTTTTGCAAATAAAGCCGGAGCAAAAAAAAACCTAAAAAGCCTCTTCTTGAAAGTACAGTAATGGAAGAGAAGCGTTTGGTATCTTCGAAAGTTTAGTCAACCCGGGGTTATTCGGGTTGTTAGTACCCTTCACCACTGTAGGGCAGATACACTATTAGACACCAGGCTTTGCACTGGCGAGGCTTGGCAAAATGGAATTGTTTCCGAAAATCCCTGGCCTTGTCTATGACATCATCATTAATTTAGTAATGTAATGTGTCTTTCTTAGAGATGTTAATGTCTCATTGACAACAGTTTTAAATTTTCTATCCGTTTGGTGGTACTCATATTTTTGGAATTTTGTTAAACTAAGTATAACAAAAAATATGCAATTTCCCAGCAACAATTTTTTGATTTTAGCCAGTTTGTAAGATGAAACTTAACCTTTCCTATGTTTCTAGTATCTTGGCCTGAAATGAAAATAAATTATGTAAATAAAAATATTATATCAATTCTAATGGGAATATCACATACATTTTTCCTTTATATACATAAAGTAAAATACATGATCAATCCAAAAGTTTAGGACGTGTACAAAACTAGCATACGATTAGTGCTGAACAGATGATTCTCTGAAATAGAAACACACTATACAGCACTCATCTATACAGGGTGATCAATCCAAATGAGTCAGTCTTAGATTATTTATACACTAGAAAGAGTATCAGTAGCAAACATTGCGATACAAAACGTCCAAAAATCCATTTGACAGCTTCATATTACGATCGCGTTACGTCATACAAACTGAAGGGAGGCAAATGACATATAAGCCAACTGTTGGCTTATATTTTTCGGGACGTTTTCATGCCGCCTAAGCTCTATCTGTGTATAAATAATCTAAGGGGTCAGTATGGAGAAATCAGAAACTATGATAGATAGCGAAATCCGTTCTTAGGAACCATGGCTTCGATTTTAGATTTAACAAACATGGCATTAAAACTTTTTTTTTAACTCTCATACATGTATAACCGAGAATCGAACCTGGTCAAAATTTCTGTTATAGTTGTTTTGTTATTATTGATGAAGTTGGGAATCAGACGTCACAAGAAACACATTTTTTAATGGAGTTTTGTTTCAATAATTGAAAATATTTAAAAAATTGGATAATAACTTTATTTAAGTAGATGTTTAAAATGGTAGCCATTTTTCTGGATGCAAAGATTAATTCTCTTGGGTAACGAAATACACTATTGCGTTTCGTATTTTTGTGGGGTGAATTCAGACCAAGAAAACATTCCATTTTTAAATTTGAAATAAATTGGCACGCCCACTGAACAAAATGTATTCTAATTTCAAATAAACCCAATTTGTACTTTATTTTATTAATATTGAAGTAAGATAATATGCGAAGGTAGCCTCTTCAGATAAATTATTCATATTGAAGAAGAAGTAATGACGATATTTTGCAAATTATTTAAATTGAAGGAATTTGTGTCTAATGTTTACCTACACAAGATTTCATAGCAAAAGTTGGTCCTTATACTCTAGGGATCAACTAATAACAAACGACGTTCAAATTTTAGGGTTCCGTACCCAAAGGGTAAAAACGGAAACCCTATTACTGAGGCTCCACTGTCCGTCCGTCCGTCTGTCACCAGGCTGTATCTCGGGAACCGTGATAGCTAGAGAGTTGAAATTTTCACAGATGATGTATTTCGGTTGCCGCTATAACAACAAATACTAAAAAATGAAATAAAATAAATATTTAAGGGGGCTCCCATACAACAAACATGATTTTTTTTGCTCGTTTTTGCTCGTTTTTGCTCGTTTTTGCTCGATATTGATAACGACAACAGGTAGACACTTGAAATATTCACAGAATATTTAATTGTATATTGACTTTAAAAATAAATCATTAAATTAAAATAAAAAAATATTTAAGGGGGCTCCCATACAACAAGCGTGATTTTTATAGATAATTGTAGGGAACCCTTCGTGCGCGAGTCCGACTCGCACTTGGCCGGTTTTTTTAAGTACAGAATTTTGACTTGGTTCGATTCCCGGTTATGCATGACAGTTAATAATAATGTTTGAATGCCATTTTTGTTATATCTAAAATCGAAGCCATGGTTCCTAAGAACAGATTTCGCTATCTCTCAAAGTTTCTGATTTCTCCGAGTTGATACTGACCCATTTGGATTGATCACCCTGTAAAGCATTGTTCTAATTTCAACTGGGACCAAAAGTAAACATTGTGTTTAAGATAAAATATTGTAGGGTGAGAGGATCGGCATAGAGTACTACTATCTTTACTATTTAAGCATAACTTTAATATATTTTAACTTTAAATAAAATAAATAAAATAAATAAATAAATAAATAAATAAATATCTTGATGTAAGCATTTAATATTACTACTAAATACATTGACCTGCTCAATGAGCTCAGGTTTCACATCCGTCAATAAAGAAAACTGACTGATACAGTTATTGGACTTATTTATGATCTCATCAACTTTTGTTAATTGCACCTCTATAACATTACTCTTAAATTTTGCCTGTCCTCTTTTTATTAAATACTTTTTTATAGTCAATAATTCATTAAAACATTGCAATAACACATCTGCCATCACACATTATACGCATAATCTATTATTAATTATACTTATCGCAACTTACATTAACTTTTGCACTCACTGTGTGTCCATATTGTCTCTCATCTTCTTTCCCAATAATTGTCTGTAACCGTAATAACACTATTAAACACTAAGTTGTTGAGGTACGCGAGCGGCTCGCTGTAATTCCGACAGAGCGATCTCGTTACGCATCCACTTCTTATGAGTTGCTTTGCACCTCCTGTATATAGCGTATCCGCTTCCAACGACAATAATGAAGAGCATCATCCCCAAAATGATGTTTGTTGTGCTGACATGGTATCGTAGTTCGTCGGTGCCCGCACTAGCCTTGTTGTCACCTGCAGCTGAGGTCTGAGCGATAATCACCTCCTCCTTGGATCTCGAAGCTCCCAAGATGGTATTTAACAACGGCGCGTGCATTTACAGATAGCGAACAAAATAATTAACGCCACGGTTACAACCACACAAATTGCCCCGAACACAAAAACCGATTGTTCTAATTGTTCCATTAACTGACTGTTGTCTACTTGAGCCATATTTATAAATGTTATCTCACTAATTAAGTTCTCATTTGATTTCACTCGGTGACCGTCAGCCCGCGCGACACCGTTTATGGCAGGGTCGCCATGTAGGGTGAGAGGATCGGCATAGAGTAATAGACGACCAATCTAGTGTAAATATGATTTATTACTGCTAAGATTACATACAATGGTTATTACTATTTATGTATCTATGAGCTATGTATAACTAGACTATATCTATCATACATCACAATATGCTAAGTGGCTGTTTCATCACATTTTTTAAAGTTTGGATTAGATTAATCATAACCTTTTTTACAGATGGAGTTAAAATTTCTGTTGCACAAGTCTTGATGACGGATAAACTGTTAAATTCAAATTCAAAAACATTTATTTGTATGAATACAGTAGGTAAAATGATGTTAATTCCTGCCTTAATTTTAACCACCGGATGACGTGGCTTTTAGCATTTTTATCCGTCACTTAACTTTTTAAACATTAGTTTCTTATTTTGTGGCCATAGGTTGCAGTGATGTAAATTTTTTTTAAAGAAAGATATTATACTAAATAGTAATTTTTAAGTAAGTAAGAAAAATTTGTTCTGAACTGGATTTATTTACAAGAAAAAAATGATTGCCCACAATTTATGATTATGAAATAATCTAGCAAGTATCATACCAATTTGGAATCCTCATTAAACTCGTGTCATACATTTTTTTCAGTAGGTGGTACACCCACTTAAAATGGGCGAAATATTAATATTCAATACTTTATTGGGCAAAAAGTGACATTTTCTTTGAATCTGAAGCAGTTGGCTCTAAATTTTAAACAACGATTCACAGAAGTATAATCATCAGGACATAACAAAAATAAATAAATAACAAAGTTAAGATTTGTAGGAGTGTGATGATTTTCTCGATTATTTTAAAAGGCCTATAATTTATTAAATACATAACTTATTTTTTTTTATATTTTTTATGACCAATATAGGGTGGCCTATCATCTGATTTCGGCTTGACGTAGACTTCTGGGACACACTGTATATCCCGATAATCCAGTGTTAGCAGGGCCCTGCTTCTAAGTAAAATGTATGCAGTGTGGGATAATTTTATAATGGTTGTTCGGGATCCCCCTTAATATTTTATTTTAACTATAGGTTTTTATTTTTGGTGTGTATTACAATACCGAAGTACGAAAGACCGAATGTATTAATGTATTAAAACATCGAATGGGTCAAAAGACCGACACGATTTTTTTCTGAAATCGTAAACTTCTCAGAATTTATTAAAACGGCATCATACAGAACCCATTAGGTTAGGTTAGGTTTGCTTTATAACAATCATAAAAAGTTAACGGTTTCAGAAAAAAATCGTGTCGGTCTTTTGACCCATTCGATGTTTTAATACATTCGGTCTTTCGTACTTCGGTATTGTAATACACACCCTTTATTTTGATTATTCGTTGTTGTAGCGGCTACAGTAATACATAACTGGTGTAAATACCAAGTATCTAGTTAATGCCATTATAAAGATCGAGTGAAAAACGCTGAAAGAAATATGTTTCTATTATGACAGACAACCTCCTTTCATGTTTAACTTTATTTTATTTTTAGTATTTGTTGTTATAGCGGCCACAGTAATACATAATTGGTGAAAATTTCGATTGCCTAGCTATTACGGTTCACGAGATAGAGCCCTGTGACAGACTGAGACGGAAGGACACACAGACAGCGGAGTCCCAGAAATAAGGTCCCGTCGGCACCCTTTGGGTACGGAGCCCTAAAAAATGAACGTTTTAAATTGCTTCGAAGGGAAATCATGACTAAAGTAGGGGTCACTATATTGCAAATACCTACATAATGTTCCTACTTCTGTTTGTCGAACCCACTACCACGCAGCCTGTATACCACTATGTTAAACCAATATCTGCGTATAAGTCTGTATGGTGACAAAACAGCCTAGCAGCTACTCCAACCGAGTCGTTCTTGGTCGTCCTCGTCTCGTCACAAATGGTGCGTGCATGCTGCAGCTGCTGTTCTCACGTTAAACAGTGGCTCACACTCGTCACAAATGGTGCGTGCATGCTGCAGCTGCTGTTCTCACGTTAAACAGTGGCTCACACTCGTCACAAATGGTGCGTGCATGCTGCAGCTGCTGTTCTCACGTTAAACAGTGGCTCACACTCGTCACAAATGGTGCGTGCATGCTGCAGCTGCTGTTCTCACGTTAAACAGTGGCTCACACTCGTCACAAATGGTGCGTGCATGCTGCAGCTGCTGTTCTCACGTTAAACAGTGGCTCACACTCGTCACAAATGGTGCGTGCATGCTGCAGCTGCTGTTCTCACGTTAAACAGTGGCTCACACTCGTCACAAATGGTGCGTGCATGCTGCAGCTGCTGTTCTCACGTTAAACAGTGGCTCACACTCGTCACAAATGGTGCGTGCATGCTGCAGCTGCTGTTCTCACGTTAAACAGTGGCTCACACTCGTCACAAATGGTGCGTGCATGCTGCAGCTGCTGTTCTCACGTTAAACAGTGGCTCACACTCGTCACAAATGGTGCGTGCATGCTGCAGCTGCTGTTCTCACGTTAAGCAGTGGCCACAGTGGCTCACACTCCACAATTAGAATTGTTTACCGTTTCTTGTCTTCCGTGCCATAGACGTTAGTACTTATTTCAGTTGTTTTACTCAAAAGCCTAAGCTGATACTGATTAATTTCCAACTGACAGTACATATAATAGGTTTTTTATGGGTTTAATGAGAAATTCGTAATTTCAAGTGATCATCATGAAAACTAGATTTAAAGGCTCACTCGTATAAAAATTTTAGACGATCAGTTCGTGCAGTTTTTTGAGCAATCCACTTTTGCACACAGACAGACACAGGCCTCTGCTAATACTCGCCTTTCACTCTGTTTTCTGCTTGTCGTTGCATTCGGCTTCAGCCAGCGGCTTCTCATCCGACCTAGCTAAAGTCAACAGATGTTATTCAATATAGGTATTCCGTATTTCAGTTGAACTAACCATCAAATCAGTCGGCTCCAATTTGAATAACAACAGTAGGATGAACACATTACGTAGGTATTTATGATATGTTTATATTATAACAAGTGTTTTTTCGTTATACAGACACTAGGTGCGTAATTTGCTTATTAATATGCAGTTCATTTTTGATGATTCTTAATCAGTCAGTAGTAACACAGTAGTATCACAGCGTAAATTAGCACTTCTGTAACTTCTGAACGAAGGAAGCTATAGACTTGAAATTTTAGGCCTCTTGTAAGTAGGTAAGTACCCTAGCTTAACAAATTAACAGAATTTCAGCTTTCACTATTACCTACTCAGTGCTGCTAACCACAGAAGTGAAAATATACCGAATGGCTTAAAAAAATGGTTAGGGCAGTTTGCCCCGCGCTCGACTTGACGGGGTCAGTGCCGCCTGCCATGGCCCCAGATAGTGAATTCGTTCCCAAATTTCCTTTCCCGATATATGACGCCAGACACCGTATTGTCTAACGCTTCTGAGGCTTGTCTTCGCTTTCACCATCTCTTTTTGTCATCATTTTATACTGTTTGACAGAAAGAAATATGATTGCGAAGGCAAGCGTCAGATCAGAAACGTTAGACAAATAAGCCATCTATAAAACCATATTATTAATTATTTTAGTATACTTTTATGGTGACCACAAGGCCGATTCAAAAAAAAAGTATTGAAATGCTTTGTCGTCCGAACCCTCTTCCCGAGAGTTCGATCGGCACTTGTCCGGTTTTTAGAGTTCCGTAGTTCTACAAGAGGACTCCTTATAGTTTTGGCATGTCCGTCCGTATGTCTGTTTGTCTGTCCATCCGCGGCTTAGTTTATTGACTGTTGGTGCCAGGAAGCAAGGAGAAGACGAACTATGATGACGCATAAGGCTCGGCAGCGGGATCGCGGCGTACACGCCGAGACGTCTTCGGTATCATAGTAACCACGCCGCCGTGGTGACGCCGGGTGCCACGGACGGTCGCTAATGCCAGCGATCGGTCGGTCGGCGCACCGCGGCGGCGAATAATCGCGGAAACATCGCAGCGAGGACGCCACGCGCGCTCGCCTCGATCACACTCCGCCGAGAGACCGCCGCCAAAGTGGTGGCGCGGACCAGGTTCTAAATGTGGCGTCCGTGTCGTTGCAGGCGCGGGGCGGCGGCGGCATGTGGCGCTGGGGGCGGTGGCGCGCGGCGCTGGCGCTGGGCTGCGCGGCGCTGCTGGTGTGGGCGTGGCGCGGCGCGGGCGCGGGCGCGGGCGCGGGCGCGGGCGGGGGCGCGGGCGCGGGCGCGGGGGGCGCGGCGCGGCGCGTGGCCGGCCGCGAGCTGCCGCTGATCTTCATCGGCGGCGTGCCGCGGTCGGGCACGACGCTGATGCGCGCGATGCTGGACGCGCACCCGTCGGTGCGCTGCGGGCAGGAGACGCGCGTGGTGCCGCGCATCCTGCAGATGCGACAGCACTGGGCGCGCTCGGCCAAGGAGAGCGCGCGGCTGGAGGCGGCCGGCGTGGGCAAGGAGGTGCTGGACAACGCCATCGCCGCGTTCTGCCTGGAGGTGATCGCGCGCCACGGCGAGCCGGCGCCGCGCCTCTGCAACAAGGACCCGCTCGTGCTCAAGATGGGCACCTACGTGCTGGACCTGTTCCCCAACGCCAAGTTCCTGTTCATGATCCGCGACGGCCGCGCCACCGTGCACTCCATCATCAGCCGCAAGGTGAGCGCCGCCCCTCCCGGATTGCCATCATGAGACGAGTACGCTTATTGTCAGACGCGCGTTGGTCGCGATCGTATCTATTCGTCATTCCTTTTTGTGTTGAAGATAGAGATAAAAAGTCCGAGGTGTACATACCTCCTGGATACGATTTGAGAATACGCGCGTTTGCCATGACATGACATTTTACCCTCAACTTTGTAAAGTCGTATAAAAATCTGACCTAAAAGCCGCGCATGGAAGAGGTGTGAGGTGTGAGCGAGCTGAACGGTGTGTGAGGAAAGAAACCAACTAAGTATACGAAAGCAGCACTGAACGAGAGTAGAAAAATGAAATGCCTAATTGTATTGGGGTATTTTTCCTCACACACCGCTTCGCTTTCTCGCACATCTCTGGCAGAAGCGCAGATGAAGTTCTGTTAGAGTGAAAAAAAAAGAATTATAAGACCGTAGTCACATGTTGCGTTTATCAAGCTGTTATTATGGCGTTGCTTATAGGTACTTACTAAATTAGTTACGTCAGAATGTCTGATATCCGATATGATGACGTTTTCATGGAGCTATACATTTACCAACCGAGCCTGAAAGTTCAATCACCGCTGCGTTGGCGCGTGTGGCGTGTGCGCATGCAATTATCGCACCCTAGCTAATGAATAAACTGACAACGCGGTGCTCTACGCGCGGCCAGGCCGGGCTGGCTGGTCTAGGTCTGTAAATGCGTCCGAAGGCAGCTCTCGCTTTAGCATTTAAATTCTCGTGAAGGCACTGTGCAGATGTAGACAGATGGCATCGATTAATCACATGTTCACATGGGGCCTCCATAAAAAAATCACGAGGAAAATCACAAGGCGCAAAGGCACAGTTGTCACAGTCGTAGAATAATCTGCCGAATGCATAGATCTGATACGGATCTCGATTTTGACCTTTCCCGCGTTCCACGACTGATTACAGATGATAAAACACGTGTAAACAAATGTCACATTCTTTTCTCAATTATTAACATGAAGGGGTTAGTCTCTTCTTCACACTTGCTCGTAAATAGCGCGTTCCTGATATGGTATAGGTTCAAGTTCAAGCAAATAGGTACAGTCAAGGGCAAAAATATGTATACACTTTAGTACCTTGTCACTTTAACCACTGTGACAGTTCATATATGGCAGTTCAAATATGACGAAAATAGACAAGGTACTAAAGTGTATACATATTTTTGCCCTTGACTGTACTTACCTCAATTCGAATTAATACTTTTTTTTCATACTATTTAATTAGTAACCGATTTAAACATTTTTATTTTAGTTCCGTAATTATTTATTTTATTTCAAATTCTCCATGGATGTTTGTTTGCAACTTTGCCGCCAGCATCGTAGTATTTTTTAGGGTTCCGTAGTCAACTAGGAACCCTTATAGTTTCGCCATGTCTGTCCGTCTGTCTGTCTGTCTGTCTGTCTGTCCGCGGCTAAGCTCAGAGACTGTTAGTACTAGAAAGCTGTAATTTGGCATGAATATATATATCAGTCACGCCGACAAAGTGATTAAATAAAAAAAACTAAAATAATTTTTTTTTATGGTACCTCCCATAGACGTAAAGTGGGGGTGATTTTTTTTTTCTCGCCTAACCCCATAGTGTAGGGTATCGTTGGATAGGTCTTTTAAAACCATTGGGGGGTTGCTAACATGATTTTTCTATTCAGTGATCTGTTTGCGAAATATTCAACTTTAAAGTGAAACTTTTCATTAAAATCGACCGTCCCCCCTCTAAAATCTAAACTGTTGGGTGGAAAATTTGAAAAAATTCAGAATGGTAGTAAATATATTATATTTACAAGGAAAATTATAGCGGCTAAAATTGCTTGGGAATTATTTGTAGTTTAACAGTAAATAGTAGCCTAAGGTATAAAACATGTCTAAACTTGGAAGATTCCGTACACATACGAAATCCTTTGAAAAATATTACTTGATTTTTTCGTAATGGCTACGGAACCCTATCTTGGGCGTGTCCGACACGCTCTTGGCCGGTTTTTTATCTGACTTTGGGATCGGGAAAGGTAATCGTTTGTTTAATGGGCGGTATAATCCAGTCATCTGGTAGTTTTACCTGGAATGTTTACTGGGAGTTTTGAAAATGGGTAATTTGACAGATTTTCATGTGCTATTTTCGTATTTCAACTTTGCCACCTCGTACGTTTGCCATTTGCACCGCCATATTGGAATAATGGCGCATAATAGCAGTTTTTTGACGATATCTCCTTTCGGACTCATTCTACGATAAAAACTTGTAAGTATGTAAAAATTAAAATAGAAAAACCGGTTGTCTGTAAATTCGGTTTACGGACGATAGGTTTAACGTGACAACGTCATAACAAAACATTGATGAAATGATGCATACTTTTGCCGATTGTGCCTTTCGCTCGCTCGTGCCGCGCTCTAGCTCCGATCGTTCATCGGCTCGAGCGTAACGGGACAATGCGTTATGTACGTTACAATGAGTCATCTTTTTTCGTGCGTGCAGCCGGCGATCATTGGTTAAGGCTGCGTTTCCAACAGAGATGTGCGAGGTAGCTAAGCGGTGCGAGGCTGTGTAACGAGGATGTGTAACGGTGTGAATGTTTCCACCAAAGATGTGCGAGGTAGCTGAGCGGTGCGAGGATGCGTAGCGAGGATGTGTAGCGGGCTCTTTTCAAATAAGCGGGCGAGGTGCGGTGAGGCGGGAGCGGAGCAACGCCGCCTAGCAACACATCCCTCTCAATACATTCCTCGCACACATTCCTCGCACACATCTTTCCCTTCTTTTGTTTTGTATGTACAAAAACCTTGCTCCGCTGAGCTGTTTCCACCAGAGCTAAGCTGAGCAAGGATAGGTAAATGAAGTGTTTCTATTGGTTCATGACAAACACATCCCTCGCAACGCATCCTCGCACAGCTCCGGTGGATACGCAGCCTTATTAGACGTTGTCACGTCAAAAATTCTAGTTTCATTTGTACTTGTATATACAAGCTTTTATCGTAGAATGAGTCTGAAATGAGATACTTGATACTTATCATCAAAAAACTGCTATTAGACGCCATTTTTCCAATATGGCGGCGTGAGCGGCAAACAAACGAGGTGGCAAAGTTGATATTCGAAAAGAGCATATCAAAATCTATCAAATTACCCATTTTCAAAACTCCCGGAAAACTATCCAGGTAACCCTCTTAACTATAATCAAATTACTGAAGCAGTACCTATGGGAATTACGAAGCTCGACTCGGAAAGCTCTCGTCTTCGACTTCGGCCTTCAGCAGAGTCTCGTTCGTGATTCCTCACTCACGGCCTCGAGACACGTTTACTTTTTACGGTCCGCGTAGGGCCGGGCGCTCTGGTCCCCTGGACTCTGTTATCTGTGTGGGCAGGTGACGATCACGGGCTTCGACCTGACGTCGTACCGGCAGTGCATGAGCAAGTGGAACCACGCGGTGGAGGTGATGTACCAGCAGTGCAAGGCGCTGGGCGCCGCGCGCTGCCTGCCCGTGCGCTACGAGGCGCTCGTGCTGCGCCCGCGCGAGACGCTGCGCGCCGTGCTGGCCTTCCTGCAGCTGCCCTGGACCGAGGCCGTGCTGCACCACGAGCGCTACATCAACCAGCCCCACGGCGTCGCGCTCTCAGAGTACGTACCCATCGCGCCCTCGGCCTCCTGAACTCACAGGAGGTAGTGACAGACACTAGTGACGAGAAACGCATAGTCCGTGCTGAACTGATCACATTAAAATTGCCGTGTAGGTAGAACTGTGATAAATTACGTAGGTTATTGGAGACGGCGAACCCTTATTGATGAATATGTATTTTCGTTCCTAAGCAAACAAAGTATTTCATTCACCATAGTGGCGTTTTTTTATTTGGCGCAATTGTATGTATATAAGTATGATTGTAAAACTTTTTATTGTACATAAAAACATGAAATTAACTGTAGACAAGAGAAACTGATGTAGGTAGAAAGGCGAAGGAATTGTCGTAATTTTTTGTGTTTTTTGTTACGAGCAATCTGCACCTTCACCGGTACGTTTAGCGAAATATATTCACGCAGTCATAACAGAACTAACGATTACGTATTTTTTTTGTTGTGTTTCGCTAAATGTGACGGTCGCCTTGTGACAGACGTAATGTGTAATGTTGTGCGGGCGCAGCGTGGAGCGGTCGTCGGACCAGGTGGTGCGGCCGGTGAACCTGGACGCGCTGGACAAGTGGGTGGGCGCGCTGCCGGCCGACGTGCGCGCCGACATGGCCGAGCTGGCGCCCATGCTGTCGGTGCTGGGGTACGACCCCTGGGCCAACCCGCCGCGCTACGCCGAGCCCGAGCCGGGCCGCGCGCCGCCGCCGTCCGCGCGCCCGCCGCCCGCCGACCAGCCCCCGTAGCCGACCCGAGCCCCCTCTACCCCACGAATAACATGAATCTGTACTCTATTACCGCCGTTTCATTATACCCCGCCCCTGACTCCTGCCTCCGGCGCGTGAGACTGATACGTGGTAGCGGGGAATCTTCCGCGCTGCACCGAATTTGGATAATTATTATTTCCCTTCGCGATGAGAAACGGTGTGACGCCACGTCTCTTCCGTCTTTAAGCTGTGAACAAATATGAAGTATGATGTTGAAGAAGTAGAGTTAAAAAACGAAGATCGCATTGCCTGTAGGTGCTTAGCTGTGTAGGTGATTGACGTCGTTTAAACAGAAACTTGACGTAACGTATAGAGACACGACCACGATGCTCCACTTTGAATCTGACGGTTGAGTTACCCCAGGTATGCCCAGGGGATGCCTCCTGCCTGTCGCACCGTCTAACACTTTGGAACCTCTCCCCGCGTTACTTGTTAACAGGATGACGTCAAGAAGAGGCTGCGTATCCCGCTGTCGGTATACCTCCTTGTTCCTAAACTACGTCCAGTCATGTACTTACACTTAGAGTTGCTAAAACTCTCATATTAAAGCAAAACTTTATTTGGAAGAGCGAGAAAACCAAAATCGTAGCTATGATTTGTTCGCTTTTAATTTCTAAAAGTTAACAACATTGAAACCCCGTCAACTCCATATTTGCACGTTTGTCACGCCGTAAGGTTTACGAGTGTTGGCGATTTTACCGCGAGCTTGATTAATGTTTTCTGTTTAATACATAATTGCATCAAGATTGTCGACTGTGAAAAATAAAGAAAATTCAATCCGCTGTAAATTTTCCCGTCTTGTTGTTTCATACAGTTCCGCTATACTAACTCGATTTTTATCTTGGAAATGCCTCAAAATGAAAACCTCAGAAATGTTCCTCATGATGCTCCCTTGGACCTCGGTCCTCGGAGCGGAGGAAGGGCCGAGCTGGCAGCCCTGCGCATAGCTGCAGAGCCGAGCGCCGAGTAATAATTTCGCCTGCGATCTGCGATTCAAAGTGTGTCAGACGGCTAGGTACCTTCTTTATCGGTTTTCATTTTAAGTCTGCGCTCTCGAGAAGAGTAATAAAAACTTGAATTTACCTATTGTATTAAAGTACGATGTTTTCGCTAATAGATAAAACGCTCCATTGTGTTAGGTGCGCGTGTGCTATTGGCACCAATTTTACAGTCTAGAAAATCCTTATAACAATAAGGTCCAAAAATGTATAGAGCATGTGATATGATTACTATAAAGTTACTTAGTTGAGTAGCTGATCAAACGCAAACTGTCTATCATTTGCGTTTGATTACCTACTCGACTGTAAAGTAAGCACAGCACCATTTAGTGAATGCTAATCTAACGCAAATGATAGAAAGTTAACACTTGATAAGTACCTAATGTTTTTCTTAAGTGGTCAATTACTGGTGCATGGTCAATAACTGGATAGTTTGCCCTACCTGCATGTTTGCCTGCACTCGACTGTACTACAATCTTTATCTCAACTCAAACAAACAAGTGTAAAACAATGAATAATGCAGCTGGTTTAGTGAGAGGTGTTGCGCTTGCATTGATTGAAGCATCAAATTAGGATAAGTAGGTATTATGTACGAGGGGCGTTCAATATAAAGTGAGAATGAGATGCAAATTCTTTTAATATTACGAAATTAAATACTGGCTGGTAAAGCTAATCTATCTAGCTGATTGCTATGAAAAAAAAAACTAACTGTCTTTTGTTTAAAAAAATATACGGTAATTTCTTTGCAATGCTATTGAGTACGTTAGCGAAAATGGAGAAAATTGAACTGCGCGCCGTTATCAAATACTTGTATTTGAAAAATTTTTCTACGGACCAAGTCAATTTGGATTTGCGGGACACTTTAGGGTCTAATGCTCCTCCGTATTCGACAGTCGCACGTTGGTGCGCCGAATTTAGACGTGGAAGAACATCGACAATGGACGACCCCCGCTCCGGACGCCCTACTACAGCAGTAACTGAAGAAATTGTGAAAAAAGTCGAAAACTCAGTTTTGGCGGATCGTCGTGTCACGGTTCGTTTTATTGCTGAAAATGTAAAGATTTCAACGGGGAGCGTGCATAATATTTTACATGAACGCTTGGGTATGAAAAAGGTATCTGCGCGTTGGGTACCAAGAATGCTTACTGACACGCAAAAACAAACTAGACTAGAGATTTGTCAAGAAGCTTTGAACCTGATGCAGCAAGACCGGGAACTTTTTTTGGCGCGATTTATAACAATGGACGAAAAATGGCTCCATCATTACGACCCTGAAACGAAACTGCAGTCTATGACATGGAAAAGGCCATCATCTCCAACTCCGAAGAAATTCAAGGTGAGCCCATCTGCCGGAAAGGTCATGGGCTCTGTTTTTTGGGATGGTAAAGGGGTATTAATGATTGAGTATCTCGAGCATGGAGCCACTATTACGGGCACTTTATACGCCAAACAAATAGCAACATTGCGCAATGAGATCCG
Organism: Archips crataeganus; assembly: GCA_947859365.1. Taxonomy (NCBI): domain Eukaryota; kingdom Metazoa; phylum Arthropoda; class Insecta; order Lepidoptera; family Tortricidae; genus Archips; species Archips crataeganus. The sequence goes on along the minus strand of OX402051.1, from coordinate 23,425,697 downwards.
CGAAAAAGGGCGAAGTAAACTCTCGAAAGTTGTGCTGTTCCACCAGGATAATGCCCCGGCACACAAGTCCGCCGTTGCAATGGCTGCAATTCGTGATGCTGGGTTCGATATCCTTAAGCATCCTCCGTATTCACCAGATCTCGCTCCCAGTGATTTCTACCTATTTCCGAGATTGAAACAATACCTGAGAGGCCAGAAATTTGAAGACGACGACGCGGTAGTCACCGCAGTACAAGATTTTTTAAGTACTCAAGATGAGACCTTTTTTTAAAAATGGAATTTTAAGTTTAGAAAAAAGATATACTAAGTGTATTATGCTAAAAGGTGACTATGTCGAAAAATAAAATGACATTTAGTAAAAGTTGTTTATAACATACTCATTCTCACTTTTTATTGAACGCCCCTAGTATGTAGATACACCTAGACAGACGGGTGCCTATCTAATTGTCTAGCTCGCTATACATTACTTTAAGCTTGTTGTAAAATACACTAGGTAGGTATTAAAATGTAGGTTTAGGAAATTTTAGCACTACATAAGCCTAATTTTTTAATCAGAATGATCAGACAAAGCGACTGTGACTACGAACAGTATCGAAACTACAAATTTAAAATTTTGCAGATTCGACACTGTACGCTGCGGCATAGTATCGAAATTACAAAATTAAAAATTTGCAGATTCGACGTGTAGGTAGCTGTACTCGTATGTTGCGTGCGGCAGTAGGGCCCAGTATACACACATTCTCACCTATATGGTAGAGCCACAAAGATATTGTATGATATCAGCGCCATCTACTGAAAAAGTTAGTAAATAATTGACATTGCAATGATCACAGATGGCGTAATAAGCATGAAATGTGGTGATGTTTAGAAGAATTACATTAACGCACTGTTGGGCCGAAGCACCAAGAGATGTCGTTAGGTTAAGCAAATGATTTCGGCGAATATTTTAAAGTATTCGACGGAAAAAGGGCATTTTGGAATTTAGAAATTATTTATCATTCAAGGTCTTTTATTCGAGGTGTTAGTTTAAGGCAGATTTTCAAAAAAATAATTTCCTATTTTTTTAAAACAGCTTAACTATCTTGAAAGACGCCATCTTTTGTCGGATAGCTGAACTTCCCTTTTGACGTAGGGCGCGCTAGGCCCAAATCTGTCGCAAAAATTTTGATAATCCACAGTATTATTATTATTATCCATAGTTTATTAAGTTTTTGCAGTTGGATCTGTATACTAAGTTTTTTGGTGATCAATGTGTTATTAAAACGTGCACAGTCCCCATACAAAATAACTTGAGAAAGTCACACGTCCAAGTGTGCTTCCACTCTGAACTTGTGAATGTAAACCCATAGTGCAAGCACAGACTCCTGAGAAAAAGCTGTATGACCCCACATTGGGGGCACCCGGACAGGGAAGGTGTAAAATCTAATATCACCATTTCGGGACCGTCATAATCATAAATTACGTCACCCACTATTTGTGACACGAAGAAATATTTTTTTTTTTTAAAATCCCAACGCAAATTTTTCACGTAATTTTATGTTTGAAAATAAATAAATAAATAAAATAAAGTAAATGCCCATTATGCGTCTAAGATCCCTTCCGCAGCTAACAAAAGAGCTGATAACCAAAGAGAATATAACCACTACTACGTTTTAGATAAATTTGAAACGGTTGAACCAATTTTCGATAAAACAAGTCTAAGAACCATCGCCAAGGAACCTGCTTTAAAATAAAAAAATCGTATCCAAAATCCGTTCATGATGCTACAGACACACACACACACACACACACACACACACACACACACACACACACACACACACACACACACATTGGGGGTTAAAAATTACAATTTTCATAATAAAAAGTATGTAGGCGAAGGGGAAGGGGGGGGACTAGAATTGTTGATGTAAGTTACGGAACTTTGTGCAATAGCCAAGATGAATTTGCGCATTATTTGCGTTTTTGATCGCACAACACGCACAGTCAAACACGGAGCCGAGAGCCGTTCCTATTATTAGGTAGACTGATTTTACAGAAGTGTAATAAATAATGATAACTAAGTAGTTATCTACAGTCAAGTGTAAAAATATGAACTTATTCAAAGTTTCAAAAATAAGTACAACAGACTCTTATTCCGACGCAATAAGGCGGTAGTAACATATTTTTGAGTGGTTCGAATAGATACTTATTTTTGCACTTGACTGTACCTATTTCACGTTAGATAATTAATGCGATGTCTTACGACGTTTGGTGTGAGGGGGTTCCACAGTGGGTCACTGATGAAATGTTCGACATTAAATTTGTTGAACAGTGATCTCTAGTAGTTAACTCAAAAACACGCCCGTCTAATGGAAAGACAAGAGGGCTAAGTGTTTACAGGGCACTACACCTACACACACACACACAATTGAACTGCTTTGCTTTTGTGTGAAGGTTTCCTCACGATGTTTTGCTACATGGTTAATTTCAAATGTAATTTCTTTCACGTACTTTAATTCTGCAAAAAAAAACAGAGGGGCGAGGGGACGGGAGAGGGAGGAGCGAGAGATTAAACCCATGATGGTTTTTTTTTTTTTTTTTATTATATAGGGGGCAAACGAGCAGACGGATCGCCTGATGGTAAACGATTACCGTCGCCCATGGACACCTGCGACACCAGAAGAGTCACAAGTGCGTTGCCGGCCTTTTAGGTAGGAGTACGCTCTTTTTTTGAAAGCTTGAAGGTCATATCGGTCCGGGAATACCGCAGCAGGAACCTCATTCCAGAGCTTTGCTGTGCGAGGCAGGAAATTTCTGGAAAGACGCACAGTAGAAGACAACCAACCATCCAGATGGTGAGGATGGAAGTGTTGTCGCGTAGGGCGGTGGCGGAAGGATGCGGCAGGGATCAACCCGAATAACTCCTCGGAGCACTCTCCGTTGTACATGCGATAGAAGATGCACAGTGAAGCTACATCTCTACGCAGCGCCAAGGAATCAAGCCCATCAGAAGTTCGTTGGCAGCCGACTATTCGAGTCGCTCTCCGTTGTATGCGATCCAGAGGGAGAAGCTGGTACCGGGGAGCCCCCGCCCACAGATGTATTCCATATGTGGGCGAACCTGCGCCTTATAAAGCTGAAGGCGGTGGGCTGGAGTGAAATACCGTCTCGATCTGTTGAGCACGCCGAGCTTCTTCGAGGCTAATTTAGCCTTACTCTCCAAGTGGTCGCGGAACTGGACTTCACTCGAGATGTCAATACCAAGGATTCCGATACTGGCTGTGGTAGCAAGGGGAGTGCCTTCGAAAAGAGGTGACGCGACAAACGCAGACTTTTTTGCGGTAAACGCGCAAACCTGTGTCTTAGTGGGATTAAAACGGACTAAATTAAGTCGACCCCATACTGAAACTTCTTTTAGGGAAGTCTCAATTTCAGACACAAGTTTGTTTCGGCACTCTAAAACGTTTTCCCGAGAAATACCGGCGCGGCCAGTGTAAGAGGCATCAACCGTACTATCATCCGCATAACAGTGAATGCCGCCGGATGGCAGCATATCATTGACATGCAGAAGGAAGAGTGTAGGCGATAGCACACAGCCTTGAGGGACACCAGCATTCACAGACATGGAATCAGAGCATGCACCGTCAACTACAACCTTTATGCTTCTGTCCGTTAGGAAGCTGCTGATCCATCCGCATAATTTCTCAGGAAGCCCAAAGGACGGAAGTTTTGAGAGGAGCGCTTTGTGCCAAACCCGATCGAAGGCCTTCGCCACATCTAAACTAACAGCCAATGCTTCACCCTTACCCTTCAATGGTACTCTGCTTGAGAGTAGTTGAGAGGCCCGATTTGTATTACCGAGCTGAAAATAAAAACACAAGGTATCTACTTAGGTACGCCTCTACTTATGTTATTTTACCATCCTATACAATAAAAATTTTACTATTTAAAATAAGAAAATTTAATACCTTTCTCATAAAACCTGTTAGCTTAACATACCTATTATTATCTCGACAATATGTACCTATGTACCAGTCGACAAAAGCGAGGCCTGCCCAGTTTCAAAACAAATTTGCTTGCAGCCGTTGAAGTTCATTGGTATTGGACAGATGTCTAGCCACTGCAAGCAAAATGGACATTAAGGTGTCAAGGCGACCTTTTTGTCGATGGTACATTGTAGGTACTACCACCTAAGAAGATAACCGGCGCAGTTAAAGCTAAATTAAGTTAAGCTTGTTTGCAGAACAGCACACCCGCAATCAATGAACAGTTTATAATACCTACTTATGCCAACACAAATAGTTAAATACGAACAATCATTTAGTTTTATATGCCTAAGTAGATACGTACCTACCTATTTAAAAAAAGGTTCGTCAAAACTAACTTACTGAGTTAGGTATACGACTTATAAGTAGTAGGTAAATATTGAAATGGCCTAACTAACATTAATTGAGTTTATTTATTCGAATAACATACCTACAGTTACTGTTACATTCAAACTGTTCACTGTGCTGTCCACACTTCCAAATAAACAGAATGGCATGCCGAGGCGAACAGTGAATCTTCTTTCTTGAAGTCCATTGAACTTTTTTTTAAGTAAAAATACATTTTAAAAACAAGTTTTCATTTAAATCCTTCAAAAAGAAGAAATAAACCTTATTAAATCAAACCAATTAATTTATTTTATTACATTACCTACACAATTTATCCATACTTCCATACGTCATACCAAGGACGTTTATCGTCCTTGTATTAGCGATAATTCTGCCCAAATTCTGCTGATGTCGAAGTTAAGAAAGACACTATCGGTTGGCCGTTGCGTTGTTGAATCTTAACTAAGCCTACTTATAAACTTTTTAATAATTTAATAAGAATATACAAAATGTCACTTACTTGAAAAACAAAATAGGACATTGCGAGAGTTGAAACTAGTCGAGTACCTAGGGTTGTTTCTTCACTGTGAATTTTATACCGCTTTAGCCTAGTTGGTAGTGACCCTGCCTACGAAGCAAGAGGTCCTGGGTTCGAATCCCGGTAAGGGCATTTATTTTTGTGATGAGCACGAATATTTGTTCCTCTGAGTTATGGACGTGTATTCTATGTATTTAAGTATTTATTTATCTATAATCCGTGAAATTTTAGTGATTGTTTTCCCGAAACGAGGTGATTTAGTATCGATATACACACAATAAATACAATCGAAACTAAATCACCTTGTTTCGGGAAAACAACCACTAAAATTGCACGGTGTATAAGTATGTTTATCGTCGTCTAGTACCCATAGTACAAGCTTTGCTTAGTTTGGGACTAGGTCGATCTGTGATTGTCCCCTAATATTTATTTATTTATTTATTCAGGGTAGGTATGTAAATACTTACTTAGGTACCTATTTGGTATTTTTAGGGTTCCGTATCCAAAGGGTAAAAACAGGACCCTATTATTACTGAGACTTCGCTGTCAGTCCGTCTGTCACCAGGCTGTAGGTATCTCATGAACCGTGATCGCTAGACAATTTAAATTTTCACAGATGATGTATTTCGGTGGCCGCTATAACAAGAAATTACCTACTAAAAACATAATAAAATAAATATTCAGGGGGGCTCCCATACAACAAACGTGATTTTTTTGCTCGATATTGATGACGGCAACAGGTAGTCAGGTAGACGCTTGAAATATTCACAGAACATTTAGTTATATATTCACTTTAAATTTTAAAAATAAATAATGAAATTAATATAAAACAATCAGGTATTTAAGAGGGGCTTCCATACAACAAACGTGATTTTTTGCCGTTTTTATAGATAACTAGCTTTTGCCCGCGACTTCGTACGCGAAGACAATAACGTTAGTTGTTTGGATGAAAATTGGCACACAGGTAGTTTATTACATGAATTAACACATAGGATAATGCCAGGAAAATGAAAAGTTCCCGTGGAATAGGAATAAGTGAATTCTATAGCCGCTAAGCCGTGGTGCCCTGGTGGTCAGACCTATGGACTCTTAAGCAGAGGGTCGTGAGTTTGAGCCCAGGCTTGCACCTCTGAGTTTTTCCGAATTCATGTGGTAAATTACGTTTGAAGTTTACCATGAGCTTTATAGTGAAGGAAAACATCGCGAGGAAAGCTACACACACCTGAGAAGAAATTCAATGGTGGGTGTGAAGTTCCCAAATCTACTGCCCAAGTTCTTTCGTTCTAGGAGGAGGCCTGTGCCTGATTGAAACAGGCTTTTTTTTATCCCGGAAAGTGTAAAGTAAAGTTTCCGTGGGATAGAAATTCCTTTTTTGACCTTTTTTGAAAATCAGAGACATCGTAGCTTTTTATTATTAGTGAAATCATTTTAACAATCAGCCCCTATATTCAATTCACTTATTTCTATCCCGTGGGAATTTAGTATTTTCCCGTAGAAAAGTAACCTATGTCAATCAGGGATACTGTAGCATACTATTAGTGAAAGAATTTTTTAAATCAGCCACGAATTTGGATTGACTTACTTCTATCCTGCGGGAATTTTGAATTTTCCCGAAGATGAGTAGTCTATACCAATCAGTAATAGTGTAGCTTTCTATTGGTGAAAGAATTTTCAAAATCAGCCCCGAAGTTGAATTCACTTATTTCTATCCCGTGGGAATTTTGCATTTTCCTGAAGAAAAAGTAGCCTATGTCAATTGGGGATAGTCATATCATGTCATATGAAAGAATTTTTAAAGTCAGTGACGATGTTGAATTTACTTATTTCTATCCCGCGGGAATATTTTATTATCCCGGAAAAAGTACCCTATGTAAATAAGGGATACTGTAGCTTACTATTGGTAAAAGAATTTTTTAAATCAGCCCCGAAGTTGAATTCACTTATTTCTATCCCGCGGGAATTTTCATTTTCCCGAAGAAGAGTAGTCTATACCAATGAGGAATAGTTGTAGCTTTCCATTGTTGAAAGAATTTTCAAAATCAGCCCCGAAGTTGAATTCAGTTTTTTTTATCCCGTGGGAATTTTGTATTTATCCGAAAAAAAAGTAGCTTTTGTTAATCGGGGATAGTCATATCACATAATATGTAAGAATTATTAAAATCAGCTACGAAATTGAAATAATTTATTTCTATCCCTTGGGAATTTTGAATTTTCCCGCATAAAAAGTAACTTATGTCAATCAGGAATAGTGCAGCTTTCTATAGGTGAAAGAATTTTCAAAATCAGCTCCGAAGTTGAATTCAGTTTTTTCTATCCCATGGGAATTTTGCATTTTCCTGAAGAAAAAGTAGCCTATGCCAATTGGGGATAGTCATATCATGTCATATGAAAGAATTTTTAAAGTCAGTGCCGATGTTGAATTTACTTATTTCTATCCCGCGGGAATATTTTATTATCCCGGAAAAAGTACCCTATGTAAATAAGGGATACTGTAGCTTTCTATTGGTGAAAGAATTTTCAAAATCAGCCCCGAAGTTGAATTCAGTTTTTTCTATCCCGTGGGAATTTTGTATTTTCACGAAGAAAAAATATCTTTACTCGAGGATAGTCATATCACATAATATGTAAGAATTATTAAAATCAGGTACGAAATTGAATTAATTTATTTCTATCCCGTGGGAATTTTTAATTTTCCCGGATAAAAAGATGTCAATCAAGAACAATGTAGCTTTCTAATGGTGAAATAATTTTTAAAATTGGCTCAATAGGTTCAGAGATTCTGCTATAAACAAAAAAACAAAGAAAGTTTAGATATTTCCCTATCCCGTGGGAATTTCGAAAGATATATACTGTGGCGGGTTTTTTTTGTAGGACTATTTAAGATAAACATTTCCATCATATATTACATATATGTAACTGTAGCGGATTTGGCATTCCTGCGAAGAATTCGTTTATCGCTATCCTTCCGGAACTATGCAATTTTCCGGGATAAAAAGTATCCTATATGTTAATCCGGATTATAAACTATATGTGTGCCAAATTTCATCAGAATCCGTCAAACCGTTTTAGCGTGAACGAGTAACAAACATCCATCCATACATACATACATTCTTACAAACTTTCGCGTTTATAATATTAGTAGGATGGTACGGAACCCTTCGTGCGCGATTCTGTCTCGTACAAGACTTGCAGTACTTGGTCGGTTTTTTTTAGTTTGACTTGAAGCACGGGCGGGGGTCGTCGGAAGGAGGAGCCGCGAGTGACGAGCGCGGTACGTCGTCGGGCCGAGCGGCGGCCGCGCGCCCTGTCGCGCCCGCCCGCCGCCCGCAGTGCTGTCAGTGTCAATGCGGCTCCCGAGGCGAGAGCACGCGTCGCAACCGCTCCAAGCTCGATAGCACGTGTCGTTTCGCGATCGACGGACTAATTATGCTAGTGCACCGACATCGAATCGCGGATAAGAATCGTGACAGTATACTCGTGCCCTACCCTGGATTGACATAAAATCGTGACAGTGAAATACTAGTGCGCTGCGCTGCGGCGGAAGGATAATGAGCTCGGACCCGCCGAGAGGACAATGCGCTCGCGACTCGGTTCCGCGGTGAGCGGCGCCATGCTGGGCTGGCGCGCGGCCGTGCTGGCGGCGCTGCTGGCGACGTGCGGCGGCGTCGGCGCCGGCGTGCGGCCCGCGCCGCTTGACGTGCCGCGCTGCTGCGGACCCGGCCGCGCGCTGGCGCCCGACGCGCTGCGCGCCGCCGTGCTCACGCGCGCCGCCGCCGCCGCCGCCTGCCGCGAGGAGGGTGCGCCGCGCGCCTGGGCGCCGCTCGTGTACGCGCCGGCGCGCAACGCCTTCCTGGAGCGCGGGCGCCTGCCGCCGCACTGGCGCGCGCAGCACGGCGCGCTGCCGGCGTGCGCGGAGCTGCGCGTGCTGCCGGAGCACGCGGCGCCGTACGCGCTGCTGGCCAACAACGGCTCGCTGCTGCTGCGCAGCGCGGCGCGCGCGCTGCCGCCGGAGCGGTACTGCGCGGACGCGGCCGCCGCGCTCGTGTGCCTGGAGGACGACGAGCGGCCGCCGTCCAAGTGCTGCGCGGAGGGCGCCGTGTACGACGGCGCGGCCTGCGTGCCGGACGCGGAGCGCGCGGCGGCGGCGCTGGGCGAGCTGCGCGCGCTGGCGGCGGGCGCGGAGGCGGCGGCGGCGCTGGGCACGGGCTGGCCGTCGTGCGCGGCCGGCTCGCAGTACGCGGTGGCGGGCGCGCTGGCGGGCGCGCGGCTGGAGGGCAACGGGTCGGTGCGGCTGGGCGACGGCGCGCTGCTGCCGGGCGGGTCGTGGTGCGCGGAGGCGGTGGCGGTGGCGGGCGCGGGCGAGGCGGGCGCGCGCGTGCTGGCGTGCGCGGGCGCGGGCGCGGGCGCGGGCGGCGCGGAGGGCGCGCGCTCGCCGCGACACGTGCTGTACGGCGTGGGCCTGGCGGTGGGCGCGGCGTTCCTGGCGGCCACGCTGGCGGCGGGCTGCGCGCTACCGGCGGCGCACCACGCGCTGCACTGGCGTTGCCAGACGCAGTACGTGGCCTCGCTGATGCTGGCGGACGTGCTGCTGGCCGCCACGCAGCTGGCGGGCGACCAGGTGCCGCCGACGCTGTGCCGCGCGCTGGGTGAGTCTCCTCTCTTCTCTCTCCTCTTCCCCTGTGCGACCGGCTGCGGAGGCTCCCTGCTAATGCGCGTGTTTTCTCTGTGCAGCGGTGTGCATGCATTTCCTGTTCCTGGCGGCGTTCTTCTGGCTGAACACGATGTGCTTCAATATTTGGTGGACTTTCCGGTGAGTTATGATTATAATTAGAACTGCCTCTGGCGGAAATGTACAGTCGACTACAAAAAGATCGATACCGCCAAAGTTACAAAGATATATGTATACACACCTTTATTGACTTAACATTAAGGTCGTGTATACATATTTTTGTAACTTTGGCCGTATCGATTTTTTTGTAGTCGACTGTACATACATACATTGTAGAACTTAGAAGTTTAGTCGACCGAGAAATTTCTCTAAAACCCTGAGGTTTGATTTGAGTGTCAGGATGAAAATGTTATTAAGTATTCAATTGGCTTTATATTATACCTGTAACAAGCGCACTTAGGTATGAACTGGAATAATCTACTACCACCGCCATCACTAAAGTCAACGAAATGTTAGAATACGATCAGTCTTTTCAACCGACGAAAACAAAAGGAGGAGGTTCTCAATTCAACGTGTATATTTTTTTTTTGGAAAGCGTATACCCCAAGTGTGGTCCCATTTAAATTTGGAAATAATATTCCTACCCTAAGGGTAGGAAAACAGGCGATGATTGACTAACTTTTTGCAGAGTAGTCTGATTTTCATAATTCTTTTTTATTGGATAGATAGGGTATACCCTGAAGTTGGTATTATAAATTTGGAAAAAAAATTACCCCAAGGATGGAAAAAAAGTATAAAATAAAAACTTTTTAGCAAAAAATTAAACCGCCGAAAACAGTGAAAAGCAAAAATAATACCTTTTTGTTTGACCTTAATCTAGGTACCAGTTTGAAGTCGGTGCCTCAGCACGAGCCAGGAGGAGTGATAGAAGCCAATCAGGTAGACGATTATAGGTCCACTCCTCCTGGCTAAGTGCTGAGGCACCGACTTCAAACTGGTACCTAGATTAAGGTCAAACAAAAAGGTATTATTTTTTGCTTTTCACTGTTTTCGGCGGTTTAATTTTTACGTTTTCTGAAAGATCTGGCATTAAAACATAATATACCTAAATAAACACTAAAAGCACTTTCTTGGTCGACTACACCTAAGTAGGTGCCTATTCAAGTTACAGACCTACAAGTATGCCTACAGTACAATATTTAAAAAAATAATAGGGTAATGAGATACGGATGTTGATAACTTGATGAAAAGCCATCATCTTGAGAAAATGCACGCAAAAGATGTTTAAGTACCTATTAGGAATTTGGGAATGTTAAAGTTCGTTGTGAAGGTGTCAAGTCACATACCTACATTAACAGTTTTTTATAAAATGCACAAGAGACGACAAGGTACAATTTCGTATTCAAATCTCAATTTTCGAGTTTTGGGTTGACACATTATTTCTTATCTATCAATTAGTAAACATTATTTTATTTTAGTAGGACTAAGTAATTACTAATTAAGTAGTTTTCCCACTTCTGTTGCTACAACAACATCAGATACCTACACACACATTCCTATATGGAACTGGGAATAAATTTTTAAAAAAACCCGTTATGAAATACTTATTAGTGTCGAAATTAAATTAAAGAGCAATTAGGTAGGTACTTAGTCAAACTTGTTTTAAATGTGGTGTTGCGATTGAACCGATCGAAACGTGGTAACTCGTAAAAATCGGCTGTTTGTAGGTACCTATGATTAAGGTATCTCAAGTACCTTTTTACCTCTAAATAAATAGGTGTACACTAAGTAGCGCAGGTTTGTCTCTGGATTGAGTGTCTTTTCATAAAAATTTACCCACTAATCCCACTATACCTACATAAAGCCTAGTTTAGAGCGCGCGCAGACAGAGAGCGGTCTGGAGTTCCGCGTTCCGAGTTCCGAGTTCTGCGTTCTTTCGAATGTACTGAGTCCCTTACGATAACGCACACAGCAGGCGGTCGGAACTCTCGAGCGGTCAAAACACAGAACTCTGAACGCGGAACTCGGAACTCCAGACCGCTCTCTGTCTGCGCGCGCTCTTAGAGTTTATACTTGCCAGAAATATCGTGCAAATTGCAAGACTCGTTCGCATTACGCATTACGTCCTCGCAATGTAGGTACTGCAACTTGCACGATTATTCTTGTGTCTAAACTGGGTTTAACATAATGACTGGTTTGGCAAGTGTGAACATAGTCAATGACAAAAACTAAAACTGTTGAGCTTTGAACCTTCCTTAAGGAATCAAACACCTATTTATACATGCGTATACCAGGCATCTCGCTAATCAATCATCGAATGTACATAAGTATGTAGGTACAGTTGCAGTCAAAGAAATCGAATTGGGCCAGAGTGGAACCCTTTCGCTCTAAATCTCAAAAAATAAATATATTAAATGTTTCACTTATTATTATTAGTAAATGTCATGTTTACATTCCATAAATCTGCCAAAGAAATCAACGTGAAATTGATCATGATGAAACGTTGTACATCGTAGTTGAAAAACTGTACTTCTTTGACAGTTTTATTTACGCCCGTGCAATCACTAGGTCAAGAATCTTTGATTGCACGACATAGCCGGACTCTTTTCATTAAATAATCGTAAATACATTTAGCAATAGGAAAGTCGTGCAAGTCGCATTTGATTGCGGCGCTCATCGAGCATTTTGAATCTCGTTCGCTTCACGGGCTCCTCCTGTCCTCCTGCGTCAGGTAATGCGAATTGCTTGATTGTCCTTCAAGGTCCAATCTGCATTTAGATTATTTTAGTTTCAACACCTGACGGTATGCTTAACGAATCGTTGATTTTTAAAAACTAAAAAGTTCATCAGTATAATTTTAAGTACTTATAATAAAGTTTAGTATACTCGTAAATAGTCTTGATGATGATGTAGACTGAGGACGTCTTGAAGAAAGGTCAAAACTAATGAGTGTTGGGGAAGCGAAAGATGTATGTCAGGAAACATGAAGGTGGAAACGAATATGTAATCTCAGCCTACTCCTTTGCTGAAAGGAGGCGTGATTGTATGTATGTAAAAAGTTCGGGTGCTGTGTCCCACTATTAATTATCCTTACGAGCGATCAATATTTTCGATCGGGACGGTCAGAAGTGATGTCGTTGGGGGCCATCCATAAATTACATCACACCAATTTCGATCAATTTGGACCCCTCCCCCCCCCTTGTCACACTTATTACTATGAAAATCGCCATTATTTTGTTCTAGTGTCACAGATCGTTTGACCCCCCCCCCTCCCCCTAAATGTGTGACGTAATTTATGGGTGGGCAAAAAATATCGAAAATTTCCTTTCTATGGATTCTATCAATAGTATTAGTAGGCCTAAGAGCGCGCGCAGAAAGAGAGCGGTCTGGAGTTCCGAGTTCCGCGTTCAGAGTTCTGTGTTTTGACCGCTCGAGAGTTCCGACCGCCTGCTGTGTGCGTTATCGTAAGGGACTCAGTACATTCGAAAGAACGCAGAACTCGGAACTCGGAACGCGGAACTCCAGACCGCTCTCTGTCTGCGCGCAATCTAAAGGGCTTATTACACTTGGTTAAATTTAGGATTCTAAATGATTTAGAAACCTAATTTAGTAAAGCGTAATCGCGTTTAGCTATAGTAAGGATCCAAAAAGGTATCCTAATTAGAAGCAAGAAAGGTTTCCACCAAGCTGAATGATTTGGCATTGTGTAATTAGGGTGACTAAATTTAGCCAAGTGTAATAAGCCCTTAAATAGTGTTGCGATTGGTCGGCTATCGACCGTAAGTGTAGCACTGTAAGTACAAGAGGTAACGTGTTGCGGGATGGTGCAGGGACTTCCGTCCGACGAGCCTGGAGCGCGGGCAGGAGCGCTGGCGGCTGCGCGTGTACGCGGTGTACGCGTGGGGCGGGCCGCTGCTGGTGGCGGGCACGGCGGCGGCGCTGGACGCGCTGCCGCCGCCGCCGCTGGGCCCGGCGCTGCTGCGGCCGCGCTTCGCCGTGCAGCGCTGCTGGTTCTACGGCGACGCCGAGATCCTGGTCTACTTCTTCGGCCCGGTGGGCGTGCTGCTCCTCGTCAACCTCGCGCTGTTCGTGTCCACCACGCGCCAGCTCACGTGCGGCCTGTGGCGCCGCGACGAAGTCAAGTCCACCTCCGAACGGTGAGTGCCACTGCCTTCCGATTCTATCACCTCGTCGCTTCCCTTGCAGATGTTGTAAACATTTTACGCTGTTTCTTTATTTATTTAAGTAGATACGTTAAAATTAAGAACGTGCACTATAATTGCTCCACGACCACCCCCGTGTCCCTCGGTCCGTCAATACCTTTATGATTTACATACACACAGTGAATAGCGTTTATTTTATTTTATTTTATTCGGAAAAACAACAGCTTAAAATTACTACTGCAGTTTATTACGAAACATGTAACAATAAAGCCAATTAAAGGTTTCCATAGATAGATAATACGAAGATACGGAAGATATTAACAGATTAGCATAAAAAGGAAACAGTTGAGAGGTTGTGATAGTATTCCTCCCCCAAAAACTGCACCTTTTTCCAACTCATACAAGGACACCATTATTCTTACCTCTACTGACTGACAATGTAAAAAATATCGTAATCCATCCACGACGGAGTGGACAACTATACCGGTTAATTTATTTGCTCAAGTCCGCTCATTCTGTGTGGAGGTCTGTGTCCTGCAATGGGTCGTATATGTATAGACTCGGATGATGATTCTGATCGCGCTTTATAAAGATCTGTGCATCGTTGTAGACATCGGCTTTTTTCGGAAATATATTTTGGTGTTTTTAATCTCCGGTTCGGTCGTAGTAAAGCATGCGTGTTGTGTGTACGCAGCGCCGCCCTGGGTCGCGTGTGCGCCAAGCTGGTGGTGGTGATGGGCGTGACGTGGGGCGCGGACGTGGTGTCGTGGGCGGCGGGCGGGCCGGAGTACGTGTGGTACGGCACGGACCTGCTGAACGCGCTGCAGGGCGTGCTGATCTTCGCGGTGGTGGGCGCGCAGCCGGCGGCGCTGGCGGCGCTGCGCTCGCGGCTGGCGCGCGCCGCCGCCACCTGCCGCGCCGCCGCCTGCTGCCGCGCGCGCCCCCCGCGCGCCGCCCGCCCCCGCACACACGCCACGCACTCCTCCACGCACCTGCCCTCGTGCGGCGAGTCGCTCACCAACACCACGCAGGCGCCCCCCGCGCCCGCACCCGCCCCCGCCCCCGCCCCCGCCCCCGCCCCCGCCCCCGCCAAGCCTCCCATGGAGACCGTCTGCTGATCGCGGACACCCCAGCTTTAATGTTAACGTACTCCCGTACTCGATATTTATTATATTCTACAGTATTATTTTTGTATTTTTGTTAACGATTACGATTAAATGTTGTATGATTAATGTACGTCGACGCTCGCCGTCGTAGATGTTCGTTTGTAAATATTAAATTGAATGCGAGTACCGTCTTCCCGACGGGTTACTTTAGATGTCGTTGGTGAATCTTGCCCCGATCGATTGGCTGTTGAACTGAATCTAATAAAATTTAAGAATAAAAATATTCGTTTTAATTACTCCGATCAGATTTCCTTACCCAAAGATTAGACTATCGATATTATCGTGATACTATTATCGACAATATTTACTCTGATTTCAAAAACTTCGAAAGTCAACTTCAGTTTCATTACGATACTACGAGATACACGTCAATACTTATGTGACACTAATCGTGGTAATGTGTTAACGTAACGTGCTAACAGCTCATAGATACTACGAGATACACGTCAATACTTATGTGACACTAATCGTGGTAATGTGTTAACGTAACGTGCTAACAGCTCATAGATACTACGAGATACACGTCAATACTTATGTGACACTAATCGTGGTAATGTGTTAACGTAACGTGCTAACAGCTCATAGATACTACGAGATACACGTCAATACTTATGTGACACTAATCGTGGTAATGTGTTAACGTAACGTGCTAACAGCTCATAGATACTACGAGATACACGTCAATACTTATGTGACACTAATCGTGGTAATGTGTTAACGTAACGTGCTAACAGCTCATAGATACTACGAGATACACGTCAATACTTATGTGACACTAATCGTGGTAATGTGTTAACGTAACGTGCTAACAGCTCATAGATACTACGAGATACACGTCAATACTTATGTGACACTAATCGTGGTAATGTGTTAACGTAACGTGCTAACAGCTCATAGATACTACGAGATACACGTCAATACTTATGTGACACTAATCGTGGTAATGTGTTAACGTAACGTGCTAACAGCTCATAGATACTACGAGATACACGTCAATACTTATGTGACACTAATCGTGGTAATGTGTTAACGTAACGTGCTAACAGCTCATAGATACTACGAGATACACGTCAATACTTATGTGACACAAATCGTGGTAATGTGTTAACGTAACGTGCTAACAGCTCATAGATACTACGAGATACACGTCAATACTTATGTGACATTAATCGTGGTAATGTGTTAACGTAACGTGCTAACAGCTCATAGCGCCCTCCGCTTTAGTACGCCCTCGAAAATTTTTAATGGAAATACTACATTTTTAGAGAAGCGTTTATGAAAATACTTCATTTTTGGGGACTGACGTAAACAAATCAATGTGAACAGGTTACAAATCGTATATTTGGCACGTTGGTAGAGGTACATACAGCGAGCGTTGCAACTAGCGGTCACTTACGGAAGTACAATTCTTCATACAAATCATTTACGCCGTCGCTAGCGAGTACGGTCACTGTGAACTAGTGTAAGCTCATGGTAGAGGTACTGGTGTAAACTCATGGTAGAGGTACAGAAGAAAATGATCGATGCGAATATTCAGTCGACGACTGACTAACCTTTAACCTTTGCTTTTTTTTGTAACCTTTGCTTGTAATGTATTTTGTTCGCGGCGATCATATTACATTAGGTACTTACAGCTACGCGGCAAACGCTCATTTTGAGCGCCCTGCTCATTTATTGTGCTCCATAATTCTAGATCATTCGGTTTACCTGTACTGACTCGTAATGTAACATTCAAAACGATGAGTGTAAAGCGACTCTGCTCGCTGCACTTACTGCAACAATCCTCGGGTTGTATTACACCGAAATGTTACAAGTCAGTCACCATCTTTTCTATCAAACGGTACAAAAAGAGGGTAGAAAGAGTTTATGAATGGAATTGCGAGTGTCCCCGTTTTAGACACTACGACCTACGATAGCGCGATGGGGAGAATTGAACGACGATTTGAATTTTTCTGCCATATCGCGTTGAGCCAAATTGATTGACCCTGAATTACTTGTACCTACCCTAGTGCAGTAGGTAGCCATAAAGGCAGCAGCGGCGGCGTGTTCACGCGCTCGTTTATATCTTTTGTTCGCGCGTCTCTCCCCGCGCCCGCGCCCCGCCGGCCGCTGCATAACATTATACAAAAGAGTAATAATTATATCTTTATAGAAAAGAGTGGCAACTCTATAGTCAAACATGCTTTTATGGAAGGTCTTTTTCCCATTCCTCTCCTATCGGAGGTTGGACAACATCATGGCGATTCTGATCTTGGAGGCCGCTGCTCTAAACAAGGAAGTGGTACTGCAGTTGTACCAGTCGCGTAAATTCTTCAGCCACGATGTCTTTTTTTGCCCACGCTTCTCTTTCCGGCAATCTTTCCCTGAACAATAAGCTGGCTGGGTTATGGTAGGTAAGAAGCGTCAAATGGTGGACCGTGCGTGATACTTCTACATATATGCATACTTTACACTATTACCTAGCCATAATTAGCCTTACTTGCCTATATGTGTAGTAGGTAGTCATACGACTATACGTCTCAATTATTCCGTTTTTCCATATAACGTTTTCATGGTAAAGAGACACCAATCATACTTTATAATGATAAGAATATAATAAATGGAGAACCATAAAAAAATTACAATAATAAATAAACGTTGAAGACGAGAAAGCTTTGCTTGAACTGAAACATCCTTAAATATTTTTCTGTAATGTAGTGATACCTAGTAAGGTTAGTAACGATATCGCGAAATAAAAAATAAATATCATAGTTAAATTAATTAATTTATGTAACAAAATTAACAAAAACTGAGGGAACTTAAGAAACGCGTGCCCCCTCTGGCATTACACTCGACGCAACGCCATAAATTCTTCAACCGGAAGAGGTCATCCTGTTGTAATGCGAAGAAAGTATTCCGCAAACAATACATCACTTTATGAGCTCATTGGAGACAACTGCCATTGTGCGGAGCTACTTACACGCGTATTAATAAAACATTTTGACGTAACATGCGCTGTGAACCGGCGCCGGAGTGGGGAGCGGGCGACCGCAAATGTCCAGCGACTAGGTACAAAGGCAGATGCCAATGTGCGCACCGCAGATATGGCGGCACCACAATAAATAACAGTGTTCAGTGTTGTTGCTGCGCGCGTCACGCGGTGCCTCGGCTCGGCTGGGATGGGATGCAGTAGGGATACAAAACAATAACTCCAAGACTCGTAAACACGTAGCACTAAAAACACCGTTAATTTTCAATTATCTGCAGGATTGGTTTTTTAGGTGCTTTAAAACAAATAAATAGTCGATAGATTTCGTATAGAAGTGACGTGCCTCAGTTGATAAGTGGCGTCATCATCCCTGTGCTCACTGCGTAAGGAACTGATTAAACTATCAATATATTACCGCGATATTGTTAATGACAATGTTAGAGAGAGAGAGAGAGAGCGAGAGTGAGGGAGAGAGATGTTTATTTACACATATTCGATACACAGGAAATACAGTTGACAGGAAAAGATACAAAAAAAAAAATCATCGAATAGTATAAATTGGGCCCCACTCAGCATAATGTTGCGGCAAACCACAACGGCGCTGTTATGCTGCGTTTCCACGAGAGATCTTTGAGATGGTCCTTGTAAATGAAGTGTTTCTATTGGTTCATGAAATCATGACAAACACATCCATCGCAACGCATCCTTGCACAGCTCCGGTGGATACGTAGCCTTATCGCGGGTTTTAAAACATCCGGAAATTCACTTCAGAATTTTTACGATACTGCGATAGTCGTCAATAATGATGAGATACGGACCATGATAAGCGTGTGTCACGTGATAACTTGATAGTCTACTGATTGGACTATCAATGTTATCACGTGACGTCTTCGTGACGTGATTAGACTCTAATCCACAGAAATATATCGAGATATATTTCTCGATATTTTTCTTTGGTCTAATCCGTGCCTTGCCTAGTCTGTCAACTGGGCGCCGGGCGCGGTCGCATTGGGTCCCACCTAAAACTTTTTACTGTGACGGTACCATCCAGACTCGAATTTACGTGATAGGTACGATTTGTGGGTAAATATTCAGCGTTTTTACGGCGGTTTTTTTTGTCATTAACATTTGAGCAGAAATTATTAAAATGGATGACGCCTAGGGTTAACTTTTTATGAAAACTCAAGACAGTACCGATGCTGAATCTAGTTCGATGAAATTTCGCGCGATTCGTCCTTCGGTTGTGGTAATAATCGTCGAATGGTAATGAGGTTTAACCGCGCGGTCAAAACGCTCGAATATTCACCCTTGTACACATCTCCTGAATTAGGAAGAATCCTCGATAAACACCGTAACATCGCACGACTGCCGAATTCAATTAAAATGATCGTGAAAAAGTTCCCCAGAGATGCGCGGTTCAGTAGTGCTCAGAAAATAAGTAATAAATAACAAAAACACTTGGCATTCAGAACTAATGAGCCTTGTATCACGATAGACAAGACACAAGTACCTACTTTACCACAAAGGCCATATCAATTGTGAAGTATTTCTCAATGTAATGCGCAGCGTCGCGTCTTGGTGCGAACTGACCCTTATTAACTGCTACCTACCTACATTATTTGATAAAAAGTAAAGTTCAAGTTATTCGTTTATAGCCACTTCTTACGTTTTCTGAGGCCTATGCCCTGCAGTGGGACGTTATAGGCTGGGATGATGATAATGTATTGCCTTCTGCACTTTCGACAGAAGAAAAATATTCAGGAAAAAGTTAAAAAACAGAAGAAAACAGCCTTGTTTTCACCTTGACGTAGGTAGTGGTATTTATTTGACATGCCGGTCAGGCCACCGCTCGGCCGGCGCGCGTGCGTTGGCTTACAAATTGCACACTTAGTACGAGTACGTACCTATACAGTACCTAAAGTGATTTGGCTACCACTAGTTCTTTCAAACGACTACGACTTTGCTGTATTTTCAGTTAACTTAATTAGCATTTTTGCTGAGTGAGCGCCGTTAAGCACGCACTGCACTGGGTGGAAGATAGATATACGTGTATTGTACTCACATCACAGACAACGTTGACTTAAATTTACCTTTGTGTTATTTGTCTCTGCAAGACCAAGCGGTCACAATGGAATCTGTTTCGATAGGCGGGACTTGCGTAGTGATTATCTTATCACTTAAGCATTGTAACTTCGCAGTGGGCTAAGTAGCTGCCTTAAACCAGAAAAAATATTCCCCAGAACGCTTCGCCTGCGCCACTGCACTCAAAACTGGGGAATAGTAAATAGAGAGCGTGTTTGCGCGGCGGCGTGAGAAAGTGCCTGCGCTACACTTTCCTCACACGTCCCATTCACTTGTCGGTTGGACGGCGATGACCTCCCACGCGCCGTGTCCGGCAGCGCTGCCGGACTGCCGCCGCGACATTGAGCAATGCACATATCCCTTTCTGCCGCGCTCGTGCTCCGGGAAACGGTAATTAGTACTACACAGCTACGCCGGGACTCCGACCGCTTTCCTGTTCAACGCGTTTCCTTATTACTTGATGCTTCTTTTTACTTAAATCGTCAATTACTTTAACGAAGACCCATTTAAGTTCCGATCGAGGCCATTATAAATCGTTCACTCCACTCCTGCCTGATCAGTACGCTCCCGTTGGCCGGGAATCATTTTTGCGCCTCATCGAGAATCGAGGATTCTCAAAGGCGATATTAATTCCTAACTAAACCTTGTTAAGTTCGTCAGTGAAATAGACGGGTTATCCAAACATTAACGAACTTTAAACCTCTGGGGATACTTTACTGTTGACGTAGACGTAGGAAGTGAACTTTCTCTGAGAGCGGCCCAGCCGCCGCTGCTGGCGGGCGGTGCGCGCGCGCCGCATTCCGGACGCTTTGTTTTGAGAAAGTTTCGCGGAACTGCGCCGGAGCGCGGCCACGCGGCTTTCCGGCCGACGCTGAACCTAACTGGGAATTACTATTTCGTAACTAAACACAACACAAAGAAGAAGGGTCTCAAAGGCGCTTTCAACATTCTTAGTTTTATTTTACCTACATCTATTAACGGAGTAGATATCGTGCTCAAAAATGCTCCATTTTTTCAACTCGATTTAAATCATAGTTACATAATAGGTATCAGCGGAGGGGCGTAACAATTTTTGCAAATAAAGACAGACTAATAAATAGGTACATAAAAAAACCCTATTTATCGTCTTCTTGAAAGTGCAGTAATGGAGAGAAGCGTTTGGTAACTTCGAAAGTTAAGTCGAACCGGGGGAATCGGGTTGTTACTACGCTTCGCCACTGATAGGTATATACTTACCTAGGTAAATTATTAATAAATTTGAATTACCTATATTATGTTTACTAAACCTACCTATATTATGTTTGTGGCAAGGTACTCAATCGAGATGTTGCACAGTACAGCAGAAATCTGTGGTGCTACTTACAATACAACTAGGAAATTATGGAATCTAGTCTACATTTAGGTCAGACCTTGTCAGAACCAAGCTCTAGCTAGGGGGTAGGGCCGTCGGCCTCGGGGCGCTGTGGAAGCAGGTGCCCCCCCCCCGCCCCGCGCGGTCGCTGTGGAATGTCATTGCGCCCGCGCCGCCCGTGCTCGCCTTAGGAGCGAGCGCTCGCTCCGAGAGCCATGTATGCGAAACAATGCCGCTGGCCGTGGCCCGCGCACTTGCTAAATGGACCGGCCTTGCGCGCCGCTGTGTGCGTGAGGGCGCCCGGTGTATCGATTCAGATTGACTACATAGAAGAGAGCATCATCAATGTTGGATCTATAGACTCTCACGTAACTGCCACATTTTTGGCAGTACATAGTACATAGGTATTTAAACTGCTTGGATATGGTAACAATTGTGTATAAAAATATGTGGTAATAGCAAAAAAGGAACCCTTCGTTTTATTGTTTAATGCGGGAGTCCTAGGAATGCTGCCAGAGCAATCGTTGTCGTACCAGTGGCCCGAAAGAGTTCAATAGCAATTTGGACTGACTTTATTCTTTATTCATGAAAATAACCACCCAAAAGTTGTATTAGGGTACTGATGATTGCTAAAATTTAAAAATTAGTAGTATCCGTCAGAATCGTTGCAAGAATTGCATAATGTACTGAATGTAGTATAAATTTCTCAACTCGCATTCGGAACAGGATGCGCCGCGGCCTCCGCGCCTCGTTTCGCAACGCGAGGGCCGCGGGGCTGCGGAACCGCCCGCCGCCGCCGCCGCCGCCTGCTCAATATGGATGGATGTGCACTTACCCAATTTAAAGCACATTCATTTCCAACCATATAAACTACTGAAGACCTCCAACCGTTTTACTTACACATAGCTACGCAAGTTGCAAGTTATCATTGATAGTGGCATTCTAATGAGAGGCCTTTGTCCAGCAGTGTACGTCATCCGATTGGTAATGGTGATGCCTCCGCAGACAAATGATGATAACTGAGTCCGTGCTCAACTATTATGTCGCTCCCTGTAAAGAGGATGGCACTTACTCTTAGTACCAACCGATTCATGCACCATTAGCACAAGCACAACTGGGTGCTATACATGTGCATACCTATTTAGATGCAGTCGTCTACGAATAAGAGAGAAGAATCGAATCCATAGTTTGTTATTATACATACTTGGTAACAACCATTGGTCGTCTATCGATCGGGGTCCTAACAAAGCCGACACCGGACACGGGAAGCAGCGCGAGCGGAGTGCGGTGCGCCCGCAGCGAGCGCGCACAAAGGACGCGCTGTGCGCCGACGCCGCTCCACAACGCCCTATTGTTCCCCGGCCGGCCAGGACTTAGGTCATTGTGGTGTGGATGCTGCACGACAATGGCGCTGTTTTGTTTGCATGAATGCGCGCCGCCGCGCCGCACACTGCTGCTCTCACTCCGCCAGCGACCGACAGGATGCGATTACATCAAATGAGACAGTTAATTTGATAAAGCTTTTGCCGAGTGTGACCTTCGACAAGATGACAGTAATTTATGTAACTGATGCTCTCAACTGATTACGCGTACAATATGAGCACAAATAGACACGTGACATTCAACCTACTACCTACCTACCTACTATAAACTGTAACCCAAGGGTCTATGGAATTTTTTGAGTAACCGTATAAGTATGTTAGTTCAAATAAAACGTCAAACATTGCGATAGGTACCTAAGTATGTAATATTTTTCATTTTAAAACATTTAGGTAATTGTCAGCAGAGTGGAGTGAACATTTTCATTACGCAAACTGGAGATTGAAAGTAGCGCGAGTTATAGATATTTTTCGGATGCAGCACTACGGAGTGTGCACGAGCTGTGCCTTGTGGCGCCACGCCACTGTTGTGTGTAGATTCATCGAGTACAGATTTGTATAGGTTGGTACATGTGTGCTGCTAGAATGTGAAGTGGCTTCGATCTGCCGACCTCATTCGGGCAGGCGGGCGCGTCGTGGCGCGAATAGCTGAGGCGTCCTTTGTGCGCTCGAGGCGGCCCGCGCGGCGCCGCCGCTGATAACTCTGCTGCTTTCGACCATTACGACATCTACTTACATTCTACGAGTGTCGAGGCGTGAGCCCGCTCTCCGCCTGCGGCTCGCGATAACTTGGTGGTATTTATGATAATAACTTACGAAGCCACTTAAGTGCACTTACTTTATCTGTGGTAGTATCGCTCGTTTCTATTTCCTTTATGTAGCAAAGAAGATATTATTTAATGGCCCAAAAGATAAATTTTAAACAATTGAAATAGCGCGATTTTGTTCTAATCTAAGAGCATCGTTATTTTTGGAAGAAAGGAGCAGATGCTATTGTGTAAATATGTTTTTACGTGTTGTAATCGATGATTCATGCGTTGGAAAGCACGGTGCATCACGAACGAGCACGTCCCGAGCCGGTGCGTCAGCAGAATTCGCGCGTGTTGCGCAACGCGGGCTCCGCGCAGACGCCTGCGCAGACACCTCGACAAAAGTATTCCAATATCCATTACCATACAATCTAATTCGCGCACATCGAAGTAGGCGTACCAAAGCCGCCCAACCATCTTGTTCTCAGTTTCACAATTCAACCTCCAGCGGTTACGGCTCTGGATGCATCAGAGTTGTTTTAAGCTCAATATATTTTAGCTTCTACATTATTGTTGTAACAAGTGGATCGAGGTCAGCCGTCGAGGCACTGCGGCGCACAATACAGATCGTGAATCAGCTTCACGAGACGCCTCTGGTCCAGACCGCGCTGATCGACGTCCGGTTGAGTTCGAGCTACCTACTCAGATAACTCTGCACAGTAGAGTTGCCTTTCCGGGGCTATTGGGGGAGTTATATGACAAATCATCACCTTTACCTATGTAGAGTAGGTACTTAGACTGTTAAAAAATTATCGATTTTTCAAACACGATGTAGTAGAAGGTATTCATAGGGTTTCAAAGGCCACTATACAATGAGCCGAAGAAAAAATCATTTAGTCAAGAAAAGATCTCAAGGACGATCCTATGACCAAATTGTAATCAGACAGTCAGTCAGTCAAACGATTGTAAGCCTAGCGTCTTGTTCCTCATTAGTCAGTAATGATTATGAAATGCAGAGAGAAATCACATTTGACATTTAACTAGATAGAAGGGGTTTTTATCGAAATTTGGACAGTAAAATGCAAATCATATATAATAATAATATATAAATGACTAGCTTTTTTTTTTTTTTTTATTTTTTATGTTAGATAGGCCAGACAAACGAACTAGTGGGTCACCTGATGTTAAATGAACACCACTGTCCATAGACACCCGCAGCGCCTTATGCGATGCCAGTGCGTTGTCGGCCCTAAAGGAGAGGGAATAGGGGAAGGAGGAGAGGGAGGGGGAGAGGGAAGGGGTGAGGTATTGGGCCCCCGGCACTCTCACTGACCGTACGAAACGAAAGCAGGATTACTGCTACTTCACGCCGGTGTTCTGTAGGAGGGTGGTACTGCCCCGGACGAGCCGGCCCATTCGTGATGCAGCGGCTAGCTACAACATGGCTCTACCACTACAATGAATGACTAAATGACTAGCTGTTGCCCGTAACTCTGTCTGAGAAGTATTCGTTTGTCGCTATCCCGCGGGAACCATTAAATTTTTTGAGATATAAACTATCCTATGTCCTTCCTTGAGTCTCAAACCATCTCCATACCAAATTTCATCTAAACCGGTTCAGCGATTTAAGCGTGAAGAGGTAACAGATAGACAGACGGAATTATTTTCGCACTTATAATGTTAGTAAACTCAAAGTCAGAGTGACTTAATTGGAAACATGTACTTAACTGATTAAGATACCTACCTATTACCTAGTGGAAAAGTTTGGCATGCAACATAAATGACATGTAAATACATGTTTTGCCGATAGGCTTACTGCAACAATCATAGATAAAGTAACAATTAAAACTATGATTTATAGAAGACCAGATGGCCTAGTGGTTAGAGAACCTGACTATGAAGCTTGAGGTCCCGAGTTAGATTCCCGTGTCGGGGCAGATATTTGTATGAAAAATACAAATGTTTGTTCTCGGCGGGTCTTGGGTGTTTAATATGTATTTAAGTATGTATCTATCTATTATAAGTATGTTTATCCGTTGCCTAGTACCTATAACACAAGCTTTGCCTAGATTACTTAGGGACTAGGTCAATTGGTGTGAATTGTCCCATGATATTTATTTTATTTATTTATTTTTATGATTCAATTTTCAATATTTTAAAAATGACAAATTAATGATTCCTGAAAAGTCAACGTTAATAAAGCTAATAATATTAATTAATTGTTTAATGAGAAGGATTAACGTGTATTTTATTAGTCGTAATCATCATCAGAACAAGAAACAACAAATATGTATAGTATACACAGGACAAAGTATTAGATAAATACGTAAGTAGTTGATAGTACCCTTTCATCTTTGCAAATTCCTTTACAGTGATTCGAGTTCTTTGTCGTCTTAGTGAACTTGCCTGATTGTGATAAGTAAGAGCTGCGTGCGTTATCAGTGTCGTTGCCCTTTTGATTCAGTTCCTCGTACGTATTACGCGTAGATAGCTACTGCTAGTTAGGAATAGAGCAAACAACGCTATCAGCTGCGTCCACGGCTCAACGGAGCTGCAGCGGCCAATTGCCAATAAACTTTCGTTCCAACTTCGTGTAAGTTCGTCTTCGTCCGAGGCGACGACAGAGGCAAACACCCATTAACAACCGGATGCCAACTTAATACAGGTAATTGCCTCAGACATTATTAAACCTGTTTGCCAAAAGAATGTTAAAATCGATCGTAAATGTCAGCGATATCGTTATTGTGACCAAATTACTCGTCCACTCGAGTTCGAATGGGATGCGACCGATGGAACCGCTTGTCGTGCATGTAGTGCGATGAGGTACCTACTATTCTTTCTTACGTGAGGTCGGTGTGAAATAACACGCTAACGGTATTATGCATCGCTGCAATAACAGTGCGACCCGTTTATCTAAATATTGTGAGAAAAACGGTATAAAAACTGTATAAACAGAAGTCGTCGTTCATGAGCGACGGCTGCGTAAAACAACGCTGAGCAACGAGGTCGCCGGCCACCCGACACCACGCGGCGCGGGCGCATCGCGCGCTCCCAGTACTTCTACCCATTTATATTGAACTTATCCTCGCGGGCCTACGATAGGAGCTGTATACATCCCGATCTCGTAGAAATATGTTGATAAAAAGTAGCCTAAGCCTAAGTGCTATTCTAGAGATCCAGCTATCCGCCTGTCAATTTTTATCCAAATCCGTCCAACACCGTTAGCGTGAATTAGTAGAATGATGTAATTAGTGTACCTAATATTTTATGTGTATTGGACTGGAGCGTGTTGTCGCCCGCGGGCGTGCGTCGCGGCGATAGTGCGTCGCGGTGGCGTCGCTCCGCGAAGTCCCGCCGAGATCCATTCATGCTTTAATTAGTTTACTCCCGGAGATTGTTATCAATTTCTTGGCAGTGAATTATCCGCCGCCGGCGGGAACCGAGTGTCCCTTCCCAATTACTGTTGTAGAGATTCAATTTATAAGCTCAGCCCATTCTCAATTAAATTAACAATTTTGATGAAACAGTTACTTCTTACTATTACTCATGGAAGTTACAATTTCTTGTTTTCACTTGCAGTATGAGAACGTCATTAAATTTACATTGCGCATCCCTTCCACCTGCTGTACAGGGTATCGTACCAAACAAGAGCTAAAGTGCCAGGTAGATATTCAAGGAAGTTCAAGCACTTGTGGCTTCGTCGTTTTTCGTATCTGGTGTCGAACTTACGCGACGCACGAACGAAAAAGCTCGCCGAGCCACAAGTACGCGGACTTATTTACTCGTGCGTCTGTCTGGCACTTAATAGCTAATAAGCAGTCTATTACTGCTACATTGAATCAGAAGAGATTCGATCGATATACGAACTGCATTTGAACCAGGAATCGAAGTTGTAAATTATAAGGTCAGATAAGACTAGAGATGATTTACGAGGCTGCGGCAGCCGCTCGCCGGAATGCAGCACGCACACACGCGCGGCGAGCGTCGCGACTGCGTCCGCGCACGAACCGGTTGTCGCCCGCGGGCTCGCCGCTCGCCCCGGCCGGTCAAGCAAGAGCCCCGCAGGTTCATAGACACGCAAGCTATAATAGAGCTTTATTCAGTTCATAGGTACAAGGAACAACAATGATGTTAATGTTAATAGACAGTTAGTGCAAATCGACTTACCTACCATACCCATACGTAGGTAAGTACCGATCTGCACTACATGCAGTTTTACAGGGGATGTTTTTAACTTTATATTTGTATTATTTTAACGAATTTGAAGTAAAAATTGGGAATTGGCTAAATTTGTCAGGTACTACGCGGAAGTAATCAATCTTCTTCTAATTTTCTTAATATTATAAAATACTCGTGTCACGGTGTTCGTTATCGAACTCCTCCGAGACGGCTTGACCGATTTTTATGAAACTTTTTTATCTACATTCGGTTGGTCTGAGAATAGGTAGAAGACTATTTTTTATACCCCTACCTAATTCTTCGCGGACGGAGTCGCGGGCAACAGCTAGTAAATTAATAAAATAACACAGGACAATTTACACCAATACACCAATTGACCTAGGTAGTCCCAAAGTAAGCAAAGCTTGAGTTATGCGTAGGTACTAGGCAACAAATAAACATACCTATAAGGATAGATACATACTTAAATACACATAACACCCAAGACTTGAGAAAAAACCTTAAAATTTTTCAATCTCGAAATCGAACCCGGGACCTTAAGCTTCGTAGTCAAGTGGTCATGCCAGTTAAGCGGATTTGCACCATCCCCGACGCTATGTAAGTAGGTAGTTACAGTTAAGCTTAAATGTAGCAAGCAAATCTCAATGCTGTTTTTCAGTGGGACTCATTGATCATTGGTACATTTTTATGGTTACAACCCCAACATTATTACAACTGTAACTTAATAACAATGTAGATCTGTATGAAAAAAATATTCCTTGTTGAGGTTGTTGCCGGATTCTTATCAACAGGGTTATTCCGAACCGCTTGTAGATTCTTTGACATTCATAGGCGCATTTAAATGCCTAAAATTAATAAAAAAATTGACTTTGACAACAGTGTGGACTTTTCTCTACGGTTTACTAGGTGAAGCTGGCAACACTCACCTTGGTTCAAGCATGCTAAGTTTTGACGTGAAAATAGAACATAGTGTGCTCTTAGGATTAGGATGCGAGCTAGCGTGCTAGGTGCGTGATTTGGGATAATAATTATGGTCCGCAGGTGCACAGAGGCGCTACTACGAAATTGGGGATGTCTATTTTTTTGCAATGTATAGTAAATCGAAAACCATTTCGAGATAAATGCTTTTTAACTCGTTTTCTGTAGTTATTTAATTTTAATATTATGTAATGAATTTATTATATAACAAATAAGCAATGACCTTCATTTGACATTGGTGTAAATTGCGTGACCGGTTCAAGTCGTACTTTATTCTGTGTGGTTAGAATTTACGCGTGGATTATACTACGGAGTTTGATTTGGACCCGCTGTCTGACATCTAGCACTTTGACAGTGCCAGTAAAGTGACAGAGTGTATAGTGTACCACTACGCAGAAAATAATTAAAGGGGTTGCCTTATCGAACGCATTCAGAAAGATTTAGAAATTTGGCATTGTGGGAGCCCTCAATTATAATCTGACGTCATCAACTAAAATAGTTTCAATAATTAATTTTGAAAAAAGTAGAGAATTAAATGACAAAATATTGAAATTAGTTTCTTATAATTGACTTTTCTATACAAAAAAAATATAAAAACCACTCGTAATTTTTTTAGACATCCCCAATTCGAAAATCGAAGTTCGTATCGTATTATCCCTCTCACTCTCGTGTCAAATCATATTAGCATGAGCGGGACGGCAGGAAACGAAGTTCGAATTATGCACTTCGTGGTAGAGCCTCTGGCAGGGTTCCGCGCGAGCGCCCGCGCTGCAGTCGGCGGCCTGCATGGCCGGCTTGCAATCGAGGCTGTTAAGAATGCACTCTTATTAAACGGTTTTTCATCTTTGACATATAATCTAAGACTTTGACTAAGAAGAAAATTATACTGATTGTATAATTGTAATATGTCTTTGTATAATGCGTGGTAGCCTAGTGGTTTGACCTACGATCTCTCAAGCAGAGGATCGTGGGTTCAAGCCTGGGCTCGCACCTCTGAGTTGTTCGAAATTTATGTCCGAAATTACATTTGAAATTTATTATGAGCTTTACGGTACAGGAAAAACATCGTAAAGAAAACTGCACATACTTGCGACAAATTTCAATTGTGTGTATGAATTTTCCAACCCGCACTTTCTCATTCTGAGAGGAGATCTGTGGCCAGCAATGGGATGTATACAAGCTGAGACGACTATGATATTACTTTCGGTACGTATCCATATGAAGGTAAGTTGTCTGGTTTTGATTGTGACTCCCGCAGTTTATGTATGCGAATTTCAATTTTGTTACATCAAATGAATATATTTATATAGGGTACATACAGGTGTCCCAAAAGTCAAAAGTAACCTGGTATAGTCGACCAAGAAATTCCTTTACCACCCTAAGGTTCAGTGTTAGTTCTGCGGCTTAAAACATGAAAGGCTATTTTCACTTACGCTTACGAGTGCATGTGACAACCAGTCTTATTGTATTTATTCTAATGTAGGAACTGTTACACATAAAAAATGGAAAAGCATTTTGTTGGTCAACAAGACGTGTGCCTCGGATAAATCGGCGAGGATGCACCTTTATCAACAGCAGCTATCGGGGCGGGGCAGCTCGGGCGACCCGCTAGTTAAGCGGGGTTTATCAACAGCAGCTATCGGGGTGGGGCAGCTCGGGCGACCCGCTAGTTAAGCGGGGTTTATCAACAGCAGCTATCGGGGCGGGGCAGCTCGGGCGACCCGCTAGTTAAGCGGGGTTTATCAACAGCAGCTATCGGGGTGGGGCAGCTCGGGCGACCCGCTAGTTAAGCGGGGTTTATCAACAGCAGCTATCGGGGCGGGGCAGCTCGGGCGACCCGCTAGTTAAGCGGGGTTTATCAACAGCAGCTATCGGGGTGGGGCAGCTCGGGCGACCCGCTAGTTAAGCGGGGTTTATCAACAGCAGCTATCGGGGCGGGGCAGCTCGGGCGACCCGCTAGTTAAGCGGGGTTTATCAACAGCAGCTATCGGGGTGGGGCAGCTCGGGCGACCCGCTAGTTAAGCGGGGTTTATCAACAGCAGCTATCGGGGCGGGGCAGCTCGGGCGACCCGCTAGTTAAGCGGGGTTTATCAACAGCAGCTATCGGGGTGGGGCAGCTCGGGCGACCCACTAGTTAAGCGGGGTTTATCAACAGCAGCTGTCGGGGCGGGGCAGCTCGGGCGACCCGCTAGTTAAGCGGGGTTTATCAACAGCAGCTATCGGGGCGGGGCAGCTCGGGCGACCCGCTAGTTAAGCGGGGTTTATCAACAGCAGCTATCGGGGCGGGGCAGCTCGGGTGACCCGCTAGTTAAGCGGGGTTTATCAACAGCAGCTATCGGGGCGGGGCAGCTCGGGCGACCCGCTAGTTAAGCGGGGTTTACACGGGTGACTAAAGCCGCACGAATTTTGCCGCGCGGCTAAAATCGACCATCTAAATGGCAATTCGGCTAGACTAAAGCCGCTAGCCCCAAAGTTGGGTAGCATCTGACTTTGGCCGCACGACTAGCCGCACGGCGAAAATCGAGCCGTGTAAACCCCACATTAGAGTGCATGGTAGAGTCGCAATGTGTTGACAGAGCGCGCATTATCGTTTATTACGTCACGGCGAGTACACTGGCTACTCGTAAATAGTATTTACTTACCGATCCATTTAAAATATCCATTGTGACGCAGGGAGTTAGGAACAACAAAGATATCTAAAGATGTGATAATTTTCTTTAAGTGAGAAAATTACAAGGCTCGTGTTACTAGTATAAGTAGCCTATACATACACCGTGAAATTTTAGTGGTTGTTTTCCCGAAACGAGGTGATTTAGTTTCGATTGTACAATCGATTTATAATTACTATTTTGACTAGAGTCAAAAATCCAATTGTGAAAAACGAAAGTCGAAAATGACCGCAAACCAATAGTAACGCTTCGTTGGTACAAGTAGCGTACGATAGTACGATAGGTTATGTACCAACGAAGCGTTACTATTGGTTTGCGGTCAGTTTCGACTTTCGTTTTTCACAATTGGATTTTTGACTCTAGTCAAAATAGTAATTATAAATCGATTGTACAATCGTTACTAAATCACCTCGTTTCGGGAAAACAACCACTAAAATTTCACGGTGTATATTTAAATAAAAATTAGTCGTAGTGGGGGTTAGGTTTTGAGTATTATTCTGATTCCTTAATATTTGCACAATGAGACTGGGGGTCCCCGTGGAGCAATCTAATACAGAGGGTAATTAAATCGTAGGCTAAGCAGGCTACGGTATTGTTTTAAGTTATAAATAGAGTCACACGAAGCTCTACAAAATGTTCAGGAGCAAAATTTTGACTACCTACCACGAAATAAAACTAAAAGTAGCTTTAATTTTGTTTTACTTTATTTTAAGTAAGTCTACGGTATGAAACATTTAATGAAGGTTACCCATATTATTATTATGTCTACTTTACTTATGATAACAACGCTTTCGAATACTAAAGGAATGGTTGATGAAAAACTTATACGACAGCTTTTCAGCGACGTGGCGGCGCCAGCCGGGGCGAGCTCCGAGAGAGCCGAGCTTCAGCCAATTTTTTTAAATTACTTACCTCAAAATATTGCTACAAAACTTGAGCTCAAATAAAATTTTTGTTTTGAGGACAAGATCAGTCAGAACTGTAATTTTCGCCATTGAATTACTATTCAGTAATCTAGAGTGATTTAATATCAAAAATCGATCCCCAGGTCGCCCTCGCACGCCCCGTGTGCTGTGGTGTGGACATGACATGTAACAGCCGACCCATACATTACATATTATTGTTATCGTCGTAACATGCGCGGGCGCGGGGCGCGGCAAAATTAAGCGGCGAGCGAGCGCTCGTTAACTGCCCGCAAACAACAACAGAGATAAGCCGATTAAATAATGAATGTCCTCACCTCAGCTCGACGGGTTGCTTATTATACAATGCGACATACTCCGCACTTGACTTCATCATGTCAAAAATGGTACATGTATTAGGTATGTATAGATACCTAAGGACCTGTTAGTTTTATTTCAAGAAATATGGAAATATGGAATTCGAAGACTGTTTTTCTTAAATACAGATTGGCAGCCCACAGAAAGAATTTGCTCGTGCAGTATATTTATTTAATGGCTATAATAGATACACTGACGCTGACGAGTAATAACAACTTAAGTTGTATAAATATGTGTGAAGTGAACCGTTATTTTGGTTTGTCTCGGTTTTGAGTGTATTTAAGCTTAAATCCAAAGAGTAATTCCTCTACGCTGCCTACTCATACTTTAGTGATCAGATCAATAAAATAGTCATTAACTGTATTCTATCATTTTGTTCCAGAATCCAGACTCATGTTGAAAGCGGTTAAAAAATCCATATTTGTAACAAAAAATTGTTTTGAAACAAAAACATTGTGTTTACACTACTATACTATGTATTTGCTTCTGAGATGAGCGCAGTGTGTACGGTTTGTTTGTTTTCGTAGTCAGTTTTTGAGTCCGGCTGCAACGTGACGCCACGTGTGCGCGCGCACGTGGCGCCTCTCATGTGGCGATACAGCCGGCCGTGAACGGGAAGAGCGGTCCTAGATTCACCTTGCTAATACGCACAGACTCGCAAGTTTCGTCACAATGTTTTGAGCTTTACGGCAACGGGCGCCTTGTGTCATAAGCTTTGCCCCCGTCGGTAACAAGTGTGCGGCTCGGTGGCCGCGCCGGGGGCGCCGCGCGGCCACGCAGAGCTCAGGGCTCGGGAATCCCACCGAAAGGGGTTGCAACACTAATGGTCAGTGTGCATAGCTCATATATGCAAATGTGGGCATGACCGGCTCAATACCGAGCGGGATTGTCGAGAGCAGCGCGTGTGGCGGCGACCGTTAGCCTCTCGCGCGGCGGCTGTCGACCCCGGCCGCGACAGTTATGTCCTGCGCGGCCGCGGCGCTCGCGAAGGCCGCCGCGCCGCCGCCGCGCCGTCTCGCGTTGTGGTCGGCGACTAAACAAAACAATCTCAATTTTATAATTTTCCAGGCAATCTCTCCAGCTGGTCTCGCCACACACGTGTCGTAAGTAGAGCGCCAAGGACTCTGCCAGTAATGTCTGGAGTAGATTACAATATATATTACTTTTATTAGCATCTAATACTAACTTACCTATCTTACAGTACATATATGTCCTATTATTTCCGTGTACTGCCTTTTCGGCGAATTATTTTTCGGAAACTGATTAATTTGGCAAATGTTTAATTTCCCAAATGTTAATATTTTCTGAAACTCTAAGCTATTCAGGATATATTTCAGGACTATCCTGTAGGTTAGGTTAGGTAAGGTTTGTTTTATAAAAATCCTGAAAAGTTTACAGTTTCAGAAAAAATAAACATTTGGGAAATGAAACATTTGCCAAATGAATCATTTTGCGAAAAGTTTTTCGCCGAAACATTAGTAAACCATAATTTCACATATACGAAAATGAGGAAACGTTGCTGTCGTTTTCAGGCGTGTAGCTAGAAGCAAACTTCGCCTTACATAATATTACCTACTTTTGAAAAACAATTTGACTAGTAATCATAATCCTAATCCTAATCCTAACTTATATAAATGCGAAAGTAACTGTCTGTCTGTCTCGCTTTCACGCTAAAACTACAGAACCGATTTAAAAGAAATTTGGCACGCCGATAGTCTAGAGCCTGAGAAAGGACATAGGTTATATATCATCACGCTAACACCAATAGGAGCGGAGCAGAGCGGAAGAATGTTTCAAAATCGGGGGTTTTTGAAGTAAAACTTCTATAGGCACGCTTGACTTGGGAGTACGGTGGTGAATGTGAACGCGGTGGTGGGGGGTGGTCTGGGAGGGAGGGGCGGGTATTTTTTTTATATCGAGGAACTAAGGAGAGCCATAATTGATGAAAAAGCTAATAGTATAAAAAAAAATAAAAAATAAGCTGCCCAAATTTCTCATTCCACGCGGACGGAGTCGCGGGCAAAAGCTAGTGTATAATAATTATGTATGGGGTGACAGCTGACATCTCAGATATTTGAGAACTGAAGCGCAAACAAAACATCGTTAGAATATCATATTAAATTATGTAATTACCAGTTTATGGCAGTAACAGGATTTCTATAAATATCTATTATACTAAATTTACACAGTAATTATAAAAATTAAAACTAAAATTAAAAACTAGACTTAAAAATAAAAATTATAAATAAAAAAATTGCCCCAGATTGCTGCCTATGGGTAGCGTGCCCAGAAGGCTGGCAGCATTGCCACGTTGGATGGCAATGCTGATCCTCTGTGCCAAGTATAAAGCAGCCTTCTGGTCACGCGTCGCCTCGACCAACCGCTTGGAGCATTCCCTGTAGACTCTGTGGGCGCTTTCTCCCCAAGGCCCCAGAGTCTCAACCCCAAACGGCTCAAATAGGTAGCCACTATTAATAGTTGCGTATTTGCGCCGTTTATTAATAGTAATTTTCTAAATCAGATGAATTAATTAAGTCTACGACGTAGGGACTTAACTAATAGTTTTGTTTGTTTGGTCGTAAAGTCGTAAATCACCGAAAGCATGTCACAGTGAGAGGTATTTTGTAATGAGTGGTGAGATAAGTTACGAAGCGAGGTGTCCGAGAGACGCGCGACCGGAGCGGGGCTGCGGCGACAGCGCGCGTTGCATCAGCGTCAGCGGCGTATGCGCGTCACTCCGGAAGGAAAATGCAACGTCTCACCACTCTTTCTAATCCTTATCTCAATTCTCAAAGTGATCTAAGGTAAACGTCCCTGTGCTCGACACTGACCCAATACATGGCACCTTCAATCTTATGTCAATAGTAAGAGAGGTGACACTACAGTCACTCAGATTGATAGCTGCAATGAGCATTGCAAATCTCCATAGGTGCTTCTAGTTTATGAACGGGATATGTATAGCGTATCGTGCGCCCCCAACGATATCTAGCTACAACAATACCTATTTAATTAGGTACTACTTATTATTAGTGGACAAATGGATGCAATTTGGTACACAAATATGTAAATAGTTTGTAATTATTATATATTTTATTTACATAATAAATATTTTAGTCCCAGAAGATTATAAACTTATACGTAAGTAGGTACATACGTAAAGAATTCTTCGTAATAAATACAGGGTGAATCATAACATAAGTCGTGAATCGAAATTATTGTTTCTAACTCAGTTGATGTTGGACAACATAATGCAATAAGACTCAATTGTTTTAATTAGTCTTATTAAATTTGAGATTTCCATACATTATTGTGAACTCTGAAAGCACTCAATGTATGGACACCTCAAATTAATAAGACTAATAAAAAAACCGGCCAAGTGCGAGTAGGACTCGCGCACGAAGTTAATATTATCGAAAATTATCTATAAAAATCACGTTTGTTGTATGGGAGCCCCCCTTAAATATATATATATTTTTTAATTTAATGATTTATTTTTAAAGTCAATATATAATTAAATATTCTGTGAATATTTGAAGTGTCTACCTGTTGCCGTTATCAATATCGAGCAAAAAAGAGCAAAAAAATCATGTTTGTTGTATGGGAGCCCCCTTAAATATTTATTTTATTCCATTTTTTAGTATTTGTTTTTATAGCGGCAACCGAAATACAATGACATCATCTGTGATAATTTCAACTCTAGGTATCACGGTTCCCGAGATGCAGCCTGGTGACAGACGGACGGACGGACAGCGGAGCCTCAGTATAGGGAACCCAAAAAATGAGTTAGTGCATAAGGCTGCGGCTCCACTGAGGCGGAGACGAGAGGAGCGGAGAGGAGACGTGTATTAGGGGTCGACCAATCATATCAGTTGAAATCCACATCTCGTCTCCACACCGCTTCAATGGAACTGATATGATTGGTCGACCCCTACACGTCTCCTCTCCGGTTCTCTCGTCTCCGCCTCAGTGGAGCCGCAGCCTTATGTTGTCCAACATCAACTGAGTTACTTAGAAACAATAATTTCGGGTCGCGACTTATGATTCACCGTGTATATTATATAAGTCGTTAAGTCGTAGGCGAAGCTAATGAATAGGGGGGGGGGGGGATGACATGACAATGACACTTCACAGGACGGCAAGAATAGATTGAATTATTTTGAACCATTTTTAACTATGTACTTATCGATTGCGGCAATGTTTTTGTTTTTTAATACAGGGTATTTTTTTAATAAATGCACAAATTTTAATAGGTAGGTAGTATGTCATTCAGTATCGTTAAAATAACAAATTTCAGAATTTTTCATTATAATATTTATTACTTATTTTTTGGTTTTCATAGTAACTCGAACAATCAAATTATTGGATGGATTACTATATCCAACCCAAATATCAAAATAAAAAAAAAATCTCGAACAGATAATCGTGATCTATCAACGATACTGAATCAAATATCAAAATGTGTGCACTGACTAAGAAATTACCCTGTATACATAGGAAAATAATAAATTTAAGTACCTAAGTAGTTTTGGCGTTTCTTTCTACACATATAGCCAAACAAATAAATGACACGCGGAGACGAGTATTTTGAATGCGGTAGTGGGCACCATACCGAGATTTAGTGCAACAAACATGTAGTTTAACATTAAAGTAATTTCCAAACAAACCAGACAAACTCGTACATAGGTAGGTAACAAATAATGTTATTGCAGACATGTAGAATATGCGATACGCTTGCATAACCGGTTGACGGAGCAGTTTCCGAGCGAGTAGATAGGTACACAAGCATTGTCGCAGAGTGCAGGACTGCCAACTGTCAAACACCCCTAGGACCTAGGTAGGTAGGGGTTAATAGTAATAAAAAGTAATATTTATTTATTGAATCAGGCGTTACTTTGCGGAGGTCCATATTAATGAACTAAAACAATTAATGAACTAAAGCTTCTGAATGAATTGCCTGATGACATATAGGTACCGCAACGTTTGTGAAAATCCCCTTAAATGTAAGAAAATCTTAAAAAAATTGTTCTTACCGGCATAAAAATCATATGTAAGTAAAAATATTGTAATGAGCGACGCAGCGACAGATAAACCGTGCTCGGTTTTTGTTCGCTTCCTAGTTATTATGATTATGAACTTTTTTAAATTGTTTTATGAATAAATTAAAAAAAAAAAATTTTTTTTGCTCATCGCGACCTTACAATAGTTACGTTTATGCAAGAAATGTGTGTTCATGCAGTTCCTCCACCTCCACACTGTACGAACACACACAAATCATATAAAATCAACCATCACCACCACCAAACTACACTGACGTGTTTCGAACTCAACCAGAGCTCATCCTCAGAGCACCACAACCGTATGCTAAACCACCAAATGAAAAAACTTACAAACCAAAACAAATGTTTTAACTTGTCACTGTAACTTCTCAAGTACTTACCCACTTTATTTTTATTTTCCCAAATACCCCACAAAAATTATTTTTATTGACATAGAAAACTACCTTAATTTTTTGTTTATTTATTGATAAGGCATATTTTATTAATATTAACTGTTCAAATTATACCCAAGCCGCAGTAAAGGGGCAGATAGAAAATTTACCTGTTCAATAATAATAGACCCCATAGTGTTGTACCTAATTATTTCCATGCATTCCAGAGGATCCAGACGCAACCCCTTGCCGCAATAATGTAACACTTAATAAGAATCTGAATCTAACAATGAATGATTTGATTCCAACAAATGTTTTGCAAAATTCGATCTGTCTGGATGGCTGGAAAAAATTAAGGTAGTTTTATATGTCAATAAAAAAAAAATTGTGAGGTACTTTGGGAAAATAAAAATTAAGTGGGTACTTGAGAAGTTACAGAGACAAGTTAAAACATTTGTTTTGGTTTGTCAGTTTAACATTTGGTGGTTTAGCATACGGTTGTGGTGCTCTGAGGATGAGCTCTGGTTGAGTTCGGAACGCGTCAGTGTAGTTTGGTGGTGGTGATGGTTGAGTTTGTGTGATTTGTGTGTGTTCGTACAGTGTGGAGGTGGAGGAACTGCATGAACACACATTTCTTGCATAAACGTAACTATCGTAAGGGTCGCGGGTGAGCAAAGAAATTGTTTTAGTTCATTAATAATATTTATGTCATAAATAACTCTAAACTATTATCTTCTTAGAGTTGTGGAGCCAGAATGGCAAAAACGGAACCTTTTTAGTTTCGCCATGTCTGCCCGTCCGTAGTTTTGCTTAAAGACCATAAGTGCTAGTAAGCTGTAGTTTAAGCGATTATCCCGGCAAAATGCAAAAATGAAATGTAGAAAATAACAATTTTTTTAGGGTACCTCCCTGGAGTATGCGGCGCTTGGTAAGGTGATTACGGTACACAATATAGATATGCAAAATTTGTTTCGTAACAGCTATGGAACCCTATCATGGGCGTGCCCGACGCGCTCTTGGCCGGTTTTGAATTTGAGGCGGTTGACATGGTGTGCGAAAAACTGTGCTTAGCGGGATAACGCCGTGCCATGGCGGAGTCTGTTTAAAAATGAAAACTAGGTATTTACTTAGTTATTATTAACTCCACGACCCTGAAATGTGCACGCATGATTTTTCTCGAATTGTGTAAACTGCATCCAAGGGTGAATCCTATAAGTTGGAGATACTGGCACGATACCCGCTCCTGGCTATTCCAAACTCGACGAGCCGCGAACTGGGAGATAGCGATGTGCCGAGTACGGCTTGGCTCGAGTCAGACTCGATTCCTGCTTAGGACTCGCCTACTCGAGTACAAAAATATTTTGATTCGAGTATGCCAGACTCGATTCGGTACTCGAGTCAGAGAGAATCGGTTTCGTACTCGCTGACTCGATTCTATTATGCGAGTACAACTGACTCGAGTCTAGTATTCGAATCAGATTGACTCGCTTGAATTCAATCTCTTTTTACTAAAGCTATGAATGAAGTATGAAGTGACGACGCGTCATAATAATACAAATTTGAACCTGCAACTTTTTGTTTTGATATGATTATTTTGCGTCAGTAAACTATTACCGTTAGTGAATTTAATTGTTTGTTTACAGTAGTGTGAATAGATACCAAACATAGACTCGAGTAGGTCTTCACTGGACTCGAATCGCGGAATCGAGTCAGGATTCGAATACCACATAAAATGACTCGAGTCGACTCGATCCACCAAAACAGCGACTCGGCACATCACTACTGGGAGAATAGATACGGGAACGTGCTGCTTCACTGCGCATCGCGTTGCAGCGAAAATGCGCAGCGAACAACAAACAAACATATTGAAGTGCAACGGACTGCGGATGCAGCTGCAGCGCGGCGCCGCGGGGCGGGGCGGGGTAGGGGGGAGGGGGATGTAAGGACGATGTCTCGAGGACAATGCGGCGGAACCGAGACACCGCCGCGTCCTGCGCCAAGCGACGCTCGGACACTTTCATTTCCGACACTCAGCTGTTAGCAGCTGATAATACACGCTCTGTATAGAAATGGCGAGAATGTTTCCTAAATTGTTTCCTAATGTTTTTTTAATCGCATAGCTATAATTAAGTTTTAAATAAAATCAACAACATGTCTTGCCACTTCGCGTTTTAATTAACCATTAACTAAATAAAAATCAAAGGGATTTCCCGTGCTTGAAATTCAATATTTGAGCGTGAGGAAATCAACAGGCTTAATATCTCTTAAGTACGTTTTGTGTTAAATATAAATACACTGTTTTACATTTATTGTTTAGAACTACTTTAGTAGAAACTCAATGTCATGTAGAGTCCCTTTGGACGTGTTCTTCATCCACCGAAGCTTGTAAAATATTGTCTCAAATGATACAATTACATTCATATCACACGCGCGACGCCAGGCGCGACTCCATGACTTATCATTCGCTGGGAATCCTTAAATGTACGTATGATATTTTCTTTGGTCCGGTTCGTGACTCGCGTCTCAAAGCGTGGTTGTCACCCGACGACGCGCCGCGCCACGTTTTTCATATTTTACTGAAAAACAAGTAAAAGAGTAACTTAGTTGCATGCTTGCTGCATATCATCTTAGCAGCATTCACCTGTAGACACCCACATTACCCGCGGTGTTGCGAGCACATTGCTACATTCTCTGACTGTTAATTGAAGCTAATTTCCTGTCAGAGGTCGCTTTACCACCACCAGCCAGCGACTAACATCAGCGTGGCTTCACGATACCAAAAATTACGCAATATTACCTAGAGAATTTTTTTTAATGTTAGAAAGGCCGGACAAACGAACTAGTGGGTCACCTGATGTTAAATGATCACCACTGTCCATAGACACCCGCAGCGCTTTACGCGATGTCAGTGCGTTGTCGGCCCTAAGGGAGAGGGAATAGGGGAGAGGGAGGGGGAGGGGAGAGGCATTGGGCCCCCGGCGCTCTCACTGACCGTACGAAACGAAAGCAGGATTACTGCTGCTTCACGCCGGTGTTCTGTGAGAGGGTGGTACTGCCCCGAACGAGCTGACCCATTCGTGATGCAGCGGCTAGCTACAACATGGCTCTACCACTACTAAAACCTAGAGATCTTCTTTCAAACGTCTAAAAATAATCTTACCAAAGAATTATTTGCAAGATAGATAAGTTTTGGGTCCGATTCTATCGAAGTAATCCAGCGACGAATAACAGTGTTTCGCGGGTGATAAACTTTGAGGTGATAAATCAAAACCTATTACATAATTTTTATCGCCGCGTGGGCCGCGCGGAGTCGGCCGGCGCACGCGAGCTTCCCTCGCTGGTCAGGGGACGTTACATTGTATAGGAGCCAGATGTACTCGTAAACGTTAGACGGCCGGATAGCCTAGTTGTTAGAGAACCTGACTACGAAGCTTGAGGTCCCGGGTTCGATTCCCGGGCGGGGCAGATATTCGTGTGAAAAAATACGAATGTCTGTGCTCGAGTCTTGGATGTTTAATATGTATTTAAGTATGTATTTATCTATATAAGTATGTTTATCCGTTGTCTAGTACCCATAGTACAAGCTTTGCTTAGTTTGGGACTAGTTCAATTGGTGTAAATTGTCCCGTGATATTTATTATTTTATTTATTTATTATTATCAAACCGCATCCAACTCTGCAGGCTAATTATGTTCCATTGCGTCGGCTGCGAAGCTGGCCACGTATTATGTTCCATTGCGTCGGTTGCGAAGCTGGCCACGTATTATGTTCCATTGCGTCGGCTGCGGAGCTGGCCAAGTATTATGTTCCATTGCGTCGGCTGCGAAGCTGGCCACGTATTATGTTCCATTGCGTCGGCTGCGAAGCTGGCCACGTATTATGTTCCATTGCGTTGGCTGCGAAGCTGGCCACGTATTATGTTCCATTGCGTCGGCTGCGAAGCTGGCCACGTATTATGTTCCATTGCGTCGGCTGCGAAACTGGCTACGTATTCTACGCTACTCGCATCCGCTCACCGCGACATATTGCATTTGCGTGGGAGCGTCTCGGCAAATGATAGTATTAATATCGCCCACTAAAATGTTGGAGGAGGAAAGTATACAACTTGGTTCAATATTGACACCTCAAGTATTTCTTCGAGCACAGAAACCAAATTCATAAACTTGGTAAAAGTCTGCGCCAGTTCGTAGAACTCTACGTTGATTAAGTAGAGCGTGCTGTGGATTCAGATTTGTCGATTCTTTCTTATTTAGACATTGTAGTAGAGAGCCCAATTCGTAAAAACTACCTTATACCGGTAGTTATAGTTAGGCTGCGTTCAAACCAAAACGACTGTCGGCCGCCGAATGTGAGCGCGTGTTACGCAGTTTATTGTATTTCCATACATATTCACTGTTTCGTTCACACCAAACCGACAATACGCCATTACCCTATGCGTAGTCGCCGACATAAAAAACCGTACAAAATAGCGTTCACACTGGGGCTCACAGTGAGCCTGCTCACATTCGGCGGCCGACAGTCGGTTTGGTCTGAACGCGGCCTTATAGTATCGTTGGAATTAGAATGGTCATCAAACTGCATGTTGCCACTTCAAAAAGACTCAGGGAAATACTATTTTAATGACTAGCACATAATGGATTAAGTAATGGTTTGAAATACTCCTCTTTGTCACATTAATTTTAATGTCTTATCATTTAGTTCATTGCAACTAATTGTTGTATGATAATCATTTATTTAAATTCTAACTCAAGTATTGCATTATCTCCATTAATAAAGTACACACATGTATACTTAGTTAGAAGAGACTCACTAATTACTTTACACAATAAAGGGTTACTTACTTCTACTTTATCCTAGGAAAGCAAGAAAGTGCAGTTCCTCGTGGGACGTGGATGAAATTGCAGGCAGTAACTAGTTTTTCAAGAAGTCAGGTAGGTATTATATTTCAAGTAGTAGGTATATGTATGTCTATTATGTTGTAGCTTGTAGCATTGTGCTGGGGAGCTATTACATATTTTGATCCCAATTCGTAACTTTGTGTTTAACTAGCTATCCTACCTCCGCGGCTTTGCCTCCGTTGCAAAACTTCTTACGCTGTGAGAATCTGTCTTATTCCCAGTTTGTTTTCACCCTAAAGGAAACCTCTATGTAAGGATTTCATTCAACTTTACGTTAAATTGGGCGCAGGTGAATCAATCACATAGCCAGGATTTCTATTTATATAAAGTTTGATTCAATTTCTTGAAGTGTTGTCTATTAAACTGGAATTATACTATAATCAGTCGTGCTCGTGCCCCTGTTTGCGAACAGAAGTCCGGCTGCGGCAGCGCCAGTAAATACTTCTCTGTGTTTAATTATAAACAACATAAATGTGTTCGTAATTACTGGAAGCATTGAATGAAAAACCTCAGCCA
This sequence comes from Archips crataeganus, assembly GCA_947859365.1. NCBI lineage: Eukaryota > Metazoa > Arthropoda > Insecta > Lepidoptera > Tortricidae > Archips > Archips crataeganus. Next base: position 23,382,329 of record OX402051.1, on the reverse strand, counting down.
CCAAAACATTGAGTCGATGAATTATTTTTAAACATGAACAAGTTATTTTAGTGTTGCGAACAAATTTAACTTTCAGTTTATACTCGTATTTAGTTGTAATGTGTTGGGGCATGTGAAATGCGCGGCTTGCTTTTTGGTTGCGAGCGTGGTGGGGGCGGACCAGATGCAGGGCGTGGGAGTGCCTGCACACGCGTTTTGGAGGGGAAGGGTATGGGGGGAGAAGGACGATTTAATTGCATTCCTGGATCGAGAGGAACAGCGCCGCTCGACGTGAGAAGTGCTCACGGAATCGACGTGGGAATGACGGAGGACCCGTAAGGTGCACGCGGGCGTGACACATAAATAAATATCCGCATTGTACAGAAATTATGCGGATACCTTTAATTTACCGATATTTGATTGGTGTTGAGTACCTATTGTCAGATGGCATCGGGCGGGCATATTTCTCCATCTAAAACTAGCAGGATATTGAATTTGAGCACGACGACTTCTTTCTATGGTCTGACACGACGACGACGACAGATATGTGGTGCTCACCAAGCTGCAGGTACCAATTTGTTGTCATGAGATTTTTTTTAATTACCTATAATTATATAGTTGGTATGAAACCACAGAAATAATAATAAAGAGGATAGAAGTGCCTTAGACGCGTGACCTTGGCGCCGCGCTTGTGACTCGTAGGTCACAAGCGCGCGACTTGTGGCTCAGTGCTATTTGAAACGTGGATATGACAACAAGTGCTTTAAAATGGTGTTTTGCAATTGCGGAAACTCGTCCACACTGTGTAATTACACTAATAAGGGGATTACATTTCATTGGTATGTATTAATTTAATGTAATAATGCGGTTTATATCAAAATACAACTTGAGAAAATATTTCATTATGAAATATTGGTTAACACGTTATTAACACGAAACTTCATATACCATTGCTACTCATGCCCATAAAAACGCAGATCGTTTTGAATTATACGTAGCAATGTAAAGTAATTTTTGATAACCCTTCCGTCTTGCACAAAAGTTCGTAGTACGGACAAAAAAACAGGTTACGACTAGTACAGACATAATGCCGACGCGGCCAATAAATGGCGCCGTTGTGTAAATGTGGGTATGACTTACGTTGAGTGTTATTCAACGCTATCTCTAAGGTAATTGTTTGTAAGCAAAAATATTAGTAATTGTGTGCGTGATTGCGCAGTACGGTTCCGGTCTTTTGCATGTGTGCATTAACACAGTAAGTAGAGGGGATGAAGCAGCGACACGAGTTCCGGAAGAAAATAGGAACTAAGGCATTTCTATCCTCTTTATTATTATTTCTGTGTATGAAACGGTGTTAACGCAAATAACTGAGCAATAGCAGTATACTTCCATTGAATAATCGACAATCACGCGCCCATTCATCAGGCGCCTGTGCTGATTCAGCTGCTATTAATACCAACCTGCACCGACATTACCATGAATCTCATGTTGCAGAGGAGCAAGTATACCTACGTATGGTAGTTTTTTTAAATACATATCCGCATATTGTCATATTTGTCTATCAACGTTTATCAAGCCGTTGCTACTTTCTACTCATACAGACAAGGGGATGGGTCCATTTACATAATATGGGTTTAGATACCATTATCTCTTCTGCAAATAGAAAAACAGTTGTTCCAAAGTGTAGAATAAGTGAGTGGACTTCACGGAAATGACAGCCCTGGTTTGCAGCAGAACTAATGTGTAGATACTTAGGCGACCTAGCTATGCAATTAAATAAAGTTATCAGTTTGCCCACAATCAAATAATTACATTGTATCAAAAATGTTATTTCAACTGGTCTGGTTAACTTGTCGATCTATGTTAATCAATAACCGATTACGCTTTTGGATGTAGGTACATACGTGTCGTTACGCTGACCATTACGAATGGTGAAACTTTATAACATGGTTAACTAAAACTGACCATAGCATTCCAAGTCGTTATTTCATAACGGAACAATTTTAGTGTCAATTGTGAAGATCTCACTCTGCAGGTTGGGCGGTATTTACTGAGAGGGCTTTTGAGCAGCGCAGCGACCCGATATCTTTGGTATTACTGATTGAAGGACGAGGCGCTGAGATGATAATATTCGCGGAATGTGGACGTGATTAGGTATCCAGCACGTACTTTATTTATCGAAGTAATCATTTCAAGGTTGAGATATTTAATAGGAATGACATGTACATACTTGGGCTTTTAGTAAATCTAATAAAAAGTTATTTGCACGTATGTAAATATTTAGAAATATCGAATACTAAAGATGTGTAATTTATGTACATATATCATTATATTACAGGTTACCTACTAGCTGCCCGCCCTGGTTTCGCACAGGTACTAAGTACCAATTTAAAAAAAACTACATTTTATTTCATACAAACCTTCTCTCAATAGTTACTAACACGACAAAAGAGATTTAAACAAATAGGTGCACTTTTACACAATACGAAGATGTTAAGTCCGTTTATCTACACCCATATAGTAAATCCTCCATTATGCGTTCAAAAACCATAAATAATGACCAGCATTACGACATTGGATTCTATTATGAACACGGCAGTATCGTAATGTCATTACAGTACAGAAATCTCATACATTTCATACATCAGCAGCAGGAGGGCCAGTAGCAGCAGCAGCAGGTGGGGGCGCAGGGCGTTCGTTAATGCAGCTCATGAACAATATATGGTTCTTGAACGCATATTTAATATATATGAAGTATTTAATATATTGATGTAGATAAAATATTGTATGCAACTGTACGTAATTAGGCCTTAAAACACTCATGTGACCATTTATGTAACTCGGCTACGCCTCGTTTCATGAAACCACATTCGTGTTTTAAGGACCCCTATTACGATACAGTTGCATAAATGACTATTGTAAGTTAGTGGCTAGAGCCCTTTTAAGAAATTCAATAGTGCTAGTTTATAGCGCTTAGCAAACTGCTCGCTGACCGCAACGCATCGTCACTACAAGTAGGTAAGTTTGTAATAGAAGATGGAAACCAAAGTCTATTTTTATAATTAGTAATTAGAATTACTATGAGGCAAGAATATTGACATAGAAACAAATATGATTCAATTCCTTATTGGCTCTTCTGGCTAAGCCTTGTTTTCCTGGAGTGCTGAGTCACGGCGCGGCCTAATTGGTGAATCCTTATCGCGCCGCCGGCATTCTGTTGTTAATGAACATTGTATTTTTAGTATTTTCAACAGACGCAAATATCAACAACAATATCGCAGATGATTCGTCGAATAATCCTCAGATTTTAACTTAACATGTGCAGAGTAAAAAAAAAACAAATTGTAAAATTTTATTACGAATTAGAAATCCACATGCTTAGTAGTGGTCTATGTAAAAAAAAATAATTAAAAAAACTAAAAATCCGCCTGCGGTGTGAATAAAATAATAAATTAAAAAATCAAAAAAACCCGCCTGCAGAAATACTGAAAAGGTAGAAACAAGATAAAATGTTCAATAACAATAAAACGAATTTAAAAGACGTCGATGGCAGTCTTTCAACATTTAATGCAACGATAAAATGCAGTCGGAGGCATGCATAAAGTGACATTAAATCCCATGCAGCCACTGACTCCCATGCCTCCGACTGCATTTTATCGTTGCATTAAATTTTGAAAGACTGCCATCGACGTGTTTTAAATTCGTTTTATTGTTATTGAACATTTTATCTTGTTTCTACCTTTTCAGTATTTCTGCAGGCGGGTTTTATGATTTTTTAATTTATTATTTTATTTACACCGCAGGTGGGTTTTTAGTTTTTTTTTAATTTTTTTTTTTATTTCTTGCTTTTTAGTGTAACCTCCTGAGACCCAGATAAATTATTGAGTATTTGAATTAGGAATCCTAAGCTATTTAGTTAAAGTTTAAACCAATTTCGAAATATGTAGGTACTTAATTTTCCACATGGGTTTCATAGAGAAAATTATTGCTCAAAGATATCTTAGTAAGTAGGTACGTCGTCGCATTGATTGCCAATTTACTATACCAAATTAAATTTAAACACATAACTTGTATATATTTTTGTAATCTTTTTTAAAATCCCTTTATTTTGATATCCTACTCGATAGGTTTGAATAAAAAAAATTTTTTGAAGACTCACATTTTGGCGCCTAAAATCCGCCATTTTAATTTTTCAAGAATTTAATGTATCCAGTGTTACTCGCGTTATCAAGACGAATCCAGTGACGTATCATTTATCAAAATCGGTTCAACCGTTGTGTAGTTACGAGAGGACATAGGAATGGGCATACATACATACATACATACGGGTCAAACATATAACCCTTCCTTCTTCGCAGTCGGGTAAAAAATATGTATTATATCGTTATGTTGTTAACGAATGCTTGAGCCGCGTGGTCGGAGTCGGGAGCCGGCCGTCGCAGGGCGACAGACGGGCGAATAATGAATGATGTACCCACATTCCGCGACGCCATATTCTTGCCGATTTTTTTGCAGAAAGCGTCAAATCACTAAGGTACCTGCAATATAGGGGCCGTATCGTAGACGTAGAAAATGTATTGATTTAATTTTAATAACAAGTTGAAATTTTAAACGTGATACAAAATTAGTCAAATTAGTTAAAATTATTGTTAAAAATAATCCGATGATTATTTTCATCGCTCGTAGAACTGATAGCCGATGGGGCAAAAAGGTTCTCGAGTGGCGTCCACGGAGCAGTGTAGGTAGGCCTCCAAAAAGATGGAGCGACGACCTGGTTTAGGTTGTGGGATCGCGTTGGATGCGGATGGCACGGGGCCGATATATTTGGCGAGCCTTGGGGGAGGCCTATGTTCAGCAATGGACGTCTTTCGGCTGAAATGATTCTTTATTGAAATTAAACCACAAACTCAATGCATGGACACCTCATTAAATAAGTCTAATTAAAACATTATACAGGGTGTTTCAAAAATCCCGTACGATCCGAAAACCAGTGACAGTACTCATGAAACTGAACAACTTTCCCCAAGGAACAGGGGTCGAAATACAAAAAAAAAATTGGACTGTCCGGATACAATACATCCGATCAGCTGACAGAGTTAGTATGAAGAGACTAACATTTTATTTCATACTAGCTTTTGCCCGCGACTCCGTCCGCGTGGAATTAGTAATTTGGGCAGCTTATTTTTTTTATCAAATTTGCTTTTTCATCAATTATGGCTCTCCTTAGTTCCTCGATATTAAAAATAATTACCCGCCCCCGCAACCGCCCCCCCCCCACAAACCCCCTCTCACCCCGCCACCAAACCCCCCCCCCCCCCCCGCACACCCGCGTTCACATTCACCACCGTACTCCCAAGTCAAGCGTGCCTATAGAAGTTTTACTTCAAAAACCCCTGATTTTGAAACATTCTTCCACTCCGCTCCGCTCCTATTGGTGTTAGCGTGATGATTTATAACCTATAGCCTTCCTCGATAAATGGGCTGTCTAACACTGAAAGAATTTTTCAAATCGGAACAGTAGTTCCTGAGATTAGCGCGTTCAAACAAAATAACCTGTTCGATAAATTCTTAAAATAGACGTATCTTTCTTATTTGTGAACCGATTCAAATGAAACAAACACTAAATGTTAATCCAAGAAAATACCAACATATCAGTGAAAACCGCATCCTTCTAGGTTAAGCCGTTTCTGAGATTAGCGCGCACAAACGCACAGACAAATAGACAAACAGACAAACAGACAATAATTCTAAAAAAATCATTGTTTTGGGTTCTATTGTGCTAATAAATAGCCCTAGTGACAGTTTTTCTAAAATATCTTCAATGTACAGACACCGACTTGTTACAGATTTATTATATGTATAGATTCCGACCCATGTTCCTTGGAGAAAGTTGTTCAGTTTCATGAGTACTGGGATTCGGATCATACGGGATTTTTGAAACACCCTGTAGTCAGGCCTCATGCATGCCATGTACTTACGCGCGATATTTACCTACCGCGGGACGATCTGCTACGATCGAAATTTCAGTAGGTTGTCACAAGCGCGCGCCGGCGCACGTTCATTCGTGTTCCACGGAAAAAATATGCCGCCTGGACTTTTATAAGTGAAAATGGTGAAACAGGGGGCAAACTTTAATATGACTATGCTAGAATTAATAGCTAATATAACAATTTGGAAGTTCGTATTGTGCTGTCCCTCTTACTCTTCTATAAAAAGCTATAAGCGTGAGCAGGATGGCACGATGCGAAGTTCGAAAGTTGACTAGTATAACGTTAGGGTACTGTGAGCATGGCAATGTGTTCTGCGCATTACAATAAATATCCTTTTTTGTTAGGATTCCAGAGCTAAAATGGCAAAAACGGAACCTTTATAGTTTCGCCATGACCGTCTGTCCCTTTGTCCGTCCGTGGCTTAGCTTAGGGAACATTAGTGCTTGAAAGTTTGCATGGATATAATATATAGCAATTATCCCGACAAAATGGTAAAACAACATGTAGAGAAAAAAAATTTAATCCAAACTGCCAGCCCTTGTCACTGTCGGCACGCACACATTCTTAAGGAGACGGAGTAGTATAATCTGTGGCTACAATCGCGGTAAGTACCAAGATTTTGTACGGGATGCAGTATCTGTTACGAAGTAACTATTAAGTAATCTGTTCTGTAGTGTCCAACATTAACTCAGTCAGGCGCACTCATTTTGTATCACCTCTTAAAATTTCACCTTGTATAAAGTCAGTGTTTAAGCATATCTGTAGTACGCACGTTGTGGCTTTACAGTCACGTATGTATGCATAATAATGTCATACAAGATTTGCAAATATGTTCATGGCTAAGAGAATGTGTGATAGTACGTACTTTGTCACTAACTAGACTAACAGTTAAATTCATGCTCACTGTCTCTCTGGCCGCACTGGTTTTATATGAAGCAATTATTTGGTACCTCGGAGAAGACAGTGCGGTGGTACGCTTTTGTTTTGCGCAACGCGGCTCTTTGATCTGCGCTCTGCCCCGGCTCGCGCGTATTTCCGATATCAGCAAGATCGCGTAAACATACACGGCTACAGATGTTCGTACTCGCAGTGGAAGCGAAATTGTTCGAACACCACCTGCTAACACTGATGAGATTGTTCCAAGCTTTTTCTAGGTCGTTTGAAATGAGTCTTAACGGCTTGTATCGGCGATCAACAACGTTCCTGTTATGTACTCAAATAGTTTATATTCCCATCTTGTGGTATTATCGAAATATTTTGTCAAATTATCTCACGTACTTAGAAGCTGATGAAACCCTAAAGCATCGCCTCGCAAACGAGATACCCGGCGGGCGACAAGTTCATCGTTGGTCGGAGTGCTCGGGTAGATAAGATAAAAACCCTTTTAAAGTGTAGTCAAAGTGGTGATATGTAATTAGTCAGCATGTTTCGCATTACGCGGAGCCTGCGCCCGCGCCGCCATGTGGCGGCGGCGCCCGGGTTCTCACGGCGGGGAGCCGGGCTGGCGGGCGAGACCTCTCATCTCGAATGTTACAACTTGTTAGTAGCTATCTGATTTATTACTTTGCCATAAATACGTTTGTTATCTACCCCGTTTTTTACTGGTGTTCATAAAATAACTTTTTTATTGGATTGCATTGTATGTACTCTACAATTAAAAGATAGGCAATTGTTTTGTTTGCCTCTTACATTTCAAATGTATGAACGACATCGCCATTATACAGGGTTATTTGTAATTCACTGACATCCTCTTAACCCTGAATTCCTATCACTCAAACAAATGTTTTTTGTTTTACGACTTTTTAAAATGAAGCACTTTTTTTCCCATACAAATACACAGAGTATCGTAAAAATAAGAGGTAATCTCAAATTTTCAAAACGTTATTACACCAAAAATATTAAGTTATGACAAAAACCGTAGAACAAAAAACATTTGTTTAAGTGGTAGGAGTTTAGGGTTAAAAGGATGCTAGTGAATTACAAATAACCTTGTAAAAGCAGTTGACAACGCCCGACCAGACTCGTCCACGAGCGACGCTCTCAACAGAAAAGAAAGTACATAGTATAAAATAAAAGTACTCGCGAATTAAAAGCCATTGGCAGAAACTTTACAATGCAGCTTCTCTATGTATGTTGGAACTTTTATTTAAGTCTTCCGTACTTATTGTGACTCGTTGCCTTTCCTACATACAGAATAAATTTTCGTTACAATTTATTTCTATTTTTTGAAGCGTCGATTTGTATTGTGTGTAGCGTTGCTAATGGTTTGTGGAGTTTAGTTTATTGAGTTTGCGTCGGTGAGATAACATTAACAAGATGGGAGGAAACTAAAGTAAGTTCCAATTATTTTTTTCACCTCGTTCAGCAGGAGAGGGGAGCGAGTGGGTTCGTCGACCTTCGAACGTGTGCAAATACTGATAAAATAAAAGGCCACTTACTGCGCGCCGTCTTCACTGAAACGTAAACATTCGTTGGGATTATTCCTGTCTCCACAGTAGGTACCCTGCGAGAGATTCAGGAACCTACTCGGGCCAATATACTGTAATGCTTGCGTAGATATGTATAATTGTGATTTACTTATGTACTATAACAAAAGCTCAAAATAGCTAAGGGGATCCGGCTAGACAATGATGCGGAAAAAGATTACAAAGATAAACAAGAGATCATATTTAAAATCATTTCTTTTGTCAAGTCTTTTGAGAGCTGTCGAGCTTTCATACCCGAGTCGCGCTGAGCTCGGCGACGTCGTCTCAATCACGTAAACATTCTTATTTAAATATCCTGCGTGCATTCGACGGTGGCTATTTATAGCTTCTTTTATTAATACGTGAACTTGCGTGTCGCAGGCCGCGCAGCATAAATAATGGCGTTGTTGTTTCGTGTAAAGTAATTTGCATCGGCCGGCCCGCAGAAGGATATACCTACTCAACAAATAAAAAAATTAAAATCTAATATATAAAAATCTCGTGTCACGGTGTTTGTTACCGAACTCCTCCGAAACGGCTTGGCCGATTTTTATGAAACTTTTTTCTCTACACTCGGTAGGTCTGAGAATAGGTCGTAGGCTATTTTTTATCCCCCCCCCCCCCATTCTTCGCGGACGGAGTCCCGGGCAACAGCTAGTATTCCTATAAAAAATAACATAGGTGCAGACCTAAACGAGTCTAACGTTTTACGTAGTTCGAGTTATTTGTAAAGACGTCGTGGTAGAGACCAATATCAGAGCTGGCCGCTGCGGCCGCTACATACATATGTATATGTATAACATGCACCGCATTACCGACGCACTGACTGAGACTGCATCAAACAGCTAGGCGAGTCGTTTCGCGGAAAGTTCGGCCTAATGAAATTGATTTATTCCGATAGAACTCAGCTTTACGTCAGTTAAGCCTGGAGAGTATAAGTTACCGTCAATCGGGATTGTTGTGGCCTTGTCGATGCGCAGTTGGCAGGTTGACTCGAAGCTCATGGTTCAAATATTATTTATCGAGTCGTTTGTGTTGGCTTTGATATAGGAATGTTGGTAGAGCTAAAATGTATCATAAATAGTTATTATTATTAGATCTCTTGGTTTAACGTTGATTTCTTATATCATTTGGCCTGTTTAGTTATCTTATCAAGCAATAGTTTAGGACAGAACCATTTGCTCTATCAGAAATGACGCCACCTTTAAGATGTAAAACAGAGGGGTGTTGTAAGTTCAACGTGTCGACCTGTGTGCCATCTGGATGTTGGATTCAGAAGTGAATTATGTTGTTGGTGATTTTCAGAAATCTTTCAGAGTTGACTAAAAATTCTAATTCTTTATGTTCAAATCAAACTAAACGCTATCAAAAAATACGCATTGAGAAAGGGTACTTCAAGTTGTCCTAGAAACTTGAAGTTGGTATGAAGGTAGCCTTCATAGCTCAACTGAAAATGATCCGTATTGCGTACATTTTGCTTAGGAGCAGTGCTCTGAGCTACCACTGGATATTTAAATTTGTGAGAAACTCTCGGTGTGAGAGTCCGACTCGCACTTGGGCGCTTTTTTTGATACAAAAATTGATGTATTTAAGTGTTTTAATTTATAAGCTAACGTGTAATAAAGCTAGCGCAAAAAGCCAGCAGAAGTAACACAGCAACACCTACCTACTGCAGCTTAACCCGTCACGCGTCCCAGAGACTATATCAGTCCCTAACTTTTTTGTGCTGGAGAGAGACTACATTAAGCTTTTCGTTGTCTTTGGTATTTTTTTTGGAATACTTTCTTGTGATTGGTTGACTTAAAAATGTGCTGTGAGCCAATAACAGTTATTTTATTACTGCGTATAATTTGAATTTTCTACCAATAGGAATTCAGAAACAAGACCACAAGGTTAAAGAAATAAAATTCTCTCGTCACTGGTTCGATCATGACCGTCATTACAGAAAAAAACCGGCCAAGTGCGAGTCGGACTCGCTCACCGAGGGTTCCGTACAAATTTATATGTATCTATGAACATCCAGTCTTGGCAGACCCCTGCTCCTAAGCAAAATGTGCGCAGTGTGGGATCATTGTAGATTGGATACTGATATAGACAGACAGACAAAAAAAATTATGCTTTTCGCAATTTTTCCTTTATATGTGCTATAAGACCTTGCTTCGTACCAAATTTCAAGATTCTGAGTTCACGGGAAGTACCCTGTAGGTTTTGATTCCCTTGCGAGTGTCGACAATTTCTATTTCAATTTTGTATCTTTTGATTGCGTTGGCTTAGAAGTTTGTTTTTTTTACAGCTCCAAGGGACCGTAGACCTGAGTATTTGATATAAATTTCAGCTTGATACCTTCACGCGTTCCTGAGAAAAAGGGTCTTGACAGACAGACGGACGGACAACAAAGTGATCCTATAAGGGTTTCGTTTTTTCCTTTTGAGGTACGGAACCCTAAAAAAGTGTTGAAAAGTGCATCTGTGAAATAATTATAATTTTTCATGTAAAATGAACGCGTAAACTTTCAAGCTACATGTTACTTAGTGTATCTGTGAAGAGATATGTAATAGTATTTTTTGTGAAATTTGCATGTCAATTGCGACTGGCCGGAAGAAAACAACATTTTAGAAATAAAAAAAATATATTTCTATGTTGCAAGTAAGTGACATCATTGCAACATATTGCATCATATGTAAAATTTCATCAGCTTTCTGACGATACATAGCACATTACATATAATTATCCCTAGGTTATGTAATATTTCTATTGTCTGCGAGAAGTCGGAGATTGACTGTTTGTATGGGGACATTTACGGCACTTTCACTTGGATAGCCCGTGACGCTTGACGGGTTAACGCTGAGTCAAATTGCTTTTCGACATCTTTTAGTATGTTTGTTTTTGAATTATTATGTGTTATCTATTTCATTGCGGCGCTTGATTGACCACCTGAATCTCGTTCGCCTTACTGCATCACAATGTAACCAAACTTGCACGTTTTTTCTTGTAAGTCTAAATTTGGCTTAACCCTGTTTTTTTACCTTTGAGGAATACTACAAATTACTACGGAATTGCTTGATGTGTTTATAGACGATCATGAAACGTTGATGGCGACGAGACGATAATATGTCAATCGGTTTGTGTATTTTGGCCTCCGCCTATCCTCGGAGAGGGAGCTCGAATCATTGGCTAATGAGGTGTCTGGAAACAAAATAAAAATACAACGCAAACGTGCGGACTGACGCCGCCGCGGCCGGAGCGCGTCCGTCGCCGCGCATGCGGCAGACCCAGTCGTTTGCGCGGATTGCATGCATCTAACAGCTAATTAATAAAAGTCTACGAGCGCTAAAATATTGGCAGTTACGAATCAGCACAAAGATTCGTCTGGTGGTTCAATCATCACGTGCTGCTTCGAATTCCTAATTGATGTAATGTAGCGAGATGTTTGGCGCGCCTGTCTGGTGCGAGCGAGTCGCGCGCGCCGGTAATTATATCGCGCGCAGACAGCGACAAGTGGCGGGTCGGCCACCAACCTATAGGTCGCAGTCATTACAACTGTATTTATAGCCTTCCTGGAAATGCTATAATAGACCCATTTACATAGTTATTGACCTGTTGCAGCCGAGTAAGACCGATTTAAGGAATTTGACAAAAAACACGTGCAACCCACTTCTAAAGAATAATATGGGTTGCGCAACGCGCTAAATGTTTACTTGTGTATTCCTATATTATAGTTCCTAGTATTTGCTTAATTTGATATCGTTTAGTTAACATGTAGTTCGGAGTAGACGAACAATGAAGGCACCTGACACCGGGCTTGCGCTGACGCGGGTTCGACGAACGCGGTGCGGCGCGGGCGTCGCGTGTCGCTCCGGGAATCGCGACTACACCAACGATAATCACCAATATATGCTTCACTTTCAACCTTACAAGGATCTAGGCTTAGCCGTAGACGCAGCTTGAATACCAATCAGAGCAGGTGATCTGAGTCAGCGGCGGTCAACGAACGAAACTGAAATTTCGGCCTCGTCGCGGCGCCGGCGCACCTTACCTCGCCAATTAACGACGCGTGCTGGCAAAAGTGATGCGTAAACAACATAAGTTTACCGTTTATGGAGTAATAAACATTAGCATTTAGTAAACAATTCAAAGTGATTATCCGCGACCTAGCCGGAGCTACATTATTTTTAAATAAATTATTGTAATTTTTAGATTGTTTTTTTATCTATTTCCCACTAAATAAATCTACCTTTGTCACATAAAAACGTGACAAATGGCTTGTCACGTTTTTATGTGACTTTTGTCTTAGTCAGAAAATTAATAAGTAGGTAATCGGTTGAAGTTTAATTTTATTTTAGACTAACTTCTACCCGCGACTTTAAACATGAAACTAAGTACCGTGAGAGTGAGACTCACTCATATGTAGTGTACCTGCGACTTTCGTTAAAGCATTTGTGTTAGTTAATTCGGGTTAGACTCGTAAAGTATCTACACGGTGATCTTAAAATCGGTGATCAGGAGTTTATAAACAGTAATCCCTAGCCAAAATGGAATTGAATACAAGACGTCTCGAGCAATTAAGTCTCTGTTTAACTAAAAAAGAATAGGTTATTGTTAAAGCTTCCTCCATCCCCCGAATGCCTGGTCATCCTATATTTGTTGAAATTGAGTAGTTTCGTCAAGTGTCGGTTTGGCGGGGAATTTGACTAGTCTCAAGTCTAAGTTTATTCAAGAAACTGACTTGTTAAAAAGGTCTTAGGCTCATAGACTAACTAAACCATGTGTATGGTAGGGTGACAATTATTTTAAACAAAAAATGTTTTTCCAGATAATCATTAAGTATTTAAAAAAATAACCGTTTTGTTTCACGTAATTGCGACCTAAACATGATCCCCAGCGAATAATGATCTAGGAAAACTGGTTCCTGATCTCCGATTAAAAATCATCATGTATAGTCAAATTTTTATCCATCAAGCCTGTTTAGCGCGACACAGCCACAAACATACATACTTATATAAAGTCAGGCAGTCAGGCAGGCAAACTTATAAATAAAAGAATAAATTATTATGCAGGGTAAGCTGGCATCATCATGTTGGACTGAACTAATACTTAATACAAAATCATGGTTTTGCAATTTATCTGTATCCGTCGTGCTGTTATGTCCTAGGTGCTAACTAAATAGTGCTAAGGTAGTTTGGTCATTCTTCGTGCCCGTAGGTAGAGCCACATCACCTCCAGTAAATTTCATCGCGACCGCGAGATAGACGCCTTTTTTGAAGCCGCCCGTGTTCATATTCATTGTGTTCGTAATGGTGTCAGGCTAGAATGTTCTTCTTTATTGAAATTTATATCTAAATGTAAGTACTGGAAGTCGTGCAAAATTAATGTGAAAATAATGGATGAAACAACGTAAAGTTAACATTGTAAGCGTAAAGATCTACGTCCCAAGTGCCACGTGTTGTAAGTTGAATATTTTTCAACGGAGATTAAATTTTAAGATCAAAACGGGCAGCTTCTTGATTAGGTTTTAAAAATTACCAAACATGAACCCAGCCTTTAAAATTATATAACTAGCATGCCCTTTTGAAATACATTAAATGTTTCATAGATAAAAATATAAGAGCAGGTAAATAAAAGTCCACATTAGAAATTTCGCCTGCGGAACCCACATTGCAACAATTAGTGTTCAGTTCAACTTTAGCCGGAGTTACCTCGTTGACCGGCACCCTCCATTTGCTGATGGCCCGACTTGGCTGCTCGTAGAGATTTAAAAATAAATAAATATTAGGGGACAATCTTACACAAATCGACCTAGTCCCAAACTAAGCAAAGCTTGTACTATAGGTACTAGACGACGATAAACATACTTATATAGATAAATAAATACTTAAATACATAGAAAACATCCATAACTCAGGAACAAATATTCGTGCTCATCACACAAATAAATGCCCTTACCGGGATTTGAACCCAGGACCTCTTGCTTCGTAGGCAGGGTCACTACCAACTAGGCTAAAGCGGTCGTTTCTCCCTTGACTTGACAAAGTGCTTTTCAGGCGAGTCCTCGCGCTCTAGCCGTGAGTGCTTACGCTAATTAGGTGTCCACTTGAGCTGACTGTAATGCATTGTCATCTTCCATACTTACTTGTGTGCATGTAAAATGATTTTTAAGGAAACTGAAAATAGGAGTGCTTTATGTTTGACACCTTTATTGGTTTGTCAGTGTCTCTCAATTACTTAGTCAGATCTGTCTGAGCGTTGCATCTGCGTGACACTATCTTGCCGGTTCAAGGTATGGGTGCATCGTTTATAAATCAGTTTGATAAATTTTGTTTAAAAGATGATTTTTGCCTTACCTAGTCCATATCAAGTCCAAGAAGAAATTTTTACGAGGTAAGCAATAGGCGGCCTTATCGGTTCAGAGCGATTTCTTCCAGGCAATATTTTATAGCAAAAACATTTATACATATTTACTAAATTATTATTTAGCAGTGTTATGTTTCCTCGCAATAATTTCAAAAACTCTTTGAGTATGTTCGTCCGGTTGTAGATCTGTCATCGTGGAATGCTGGTTAACGCGGTGTGGTAGCGGAGTGATTGAGATGTTTCCGTCATAAGCCGCGGTGCGACATTGGGCGCGCGGCGGCGGAATGCGGCGCGTTATTTATCGACAGCGCCCACGCCGGGCCGGCGGCGCGGCCGCTGCGCCGGCGCAGCCCGCGCCCTGCGCCGACAACAAACACCGACGAACTACACAACTATGTAGTCGGGACATCTGCTGATAAAAGCTTCGTTTATAGCTTTGCATTTGTACCTACATCTTACGGTTTGGCAGCTGTGTCCGGCTCACGAATGTAGGTTAAACGTTCGTGGGCTGTCATAAATAGATTATTTATTTACTATTCGATGTAGCGTTACATACTATAAACATCGTACCTACATATTATTATTTTGAAATTTTATAAACAACATTAAAACTAGGTGAATGCTTCATCATCATCATCATCATCATCATCATCATCATCATCATCATCCCCATCACCATCCCAGCCTATATACGTTCCACTGCAGGGCACAGGCCTCCTCTCAGAATGAGAGGGCTTGGGCCGTAGTTCCCACGCGAGCCCAGTGCGGATTGGGAACTTCACACACACCATTGAATTTCTTCGCAGGTGTATGCAGGTTTCCTCACGATGTTTTCCTTCACCGTAAAAGCTCATGGTAGGTATATTTCAAAGGTGAATGCTTAATAAACATTATCTGCACCAAGTCTAACATGTCACACTAATTTGCTGCTTGACACAACCGGGGTTCTTTCGTAGTTTAAAGTTACTTTTTAAATAAGACATTCTATCCAAGTAGCAGTTCTTAGTGTATCAAACAGCGCGCTAAAGCTTATCGCATGCAAATCAACTTAGCGAGCAAGACGAGCTTAGGTAATGGGAACATCAGGCGAGAGTGATCGATGTTATAAAAAGTTTTATCAAAATCTTCAATATTGGATGAAAAGTTTTTCAATAAGGAGCTCCAAAGTTTACCCTTATACAGATTAGGTTCCTATACAATGGATAGGTATCGTACCTCTCGTCTAGAATGACTTGAGCAAGAAGCATTAATTTCACGCATTAAAGAAAGTTACCCAATCAATTCATTGAAGTTCAAGTAGAATGCAAGTGAATGACCGGCCGTCTTTGCCTCGCCGTTTACCGCGGCGTGCGCCACGCGTGACACACGCTCACGTGACACGAGCCACGCCACGCTCGGTGTTACTTGGCTGTGACGCCGTGACGCTGCAATCTTGATCGGCCGCCGATTACGTTACGCAGAGTCACCGGAGCGAGGCGATGGCTGTTTCCTGTGTCCCGTAATACCTGCAACGCCGATTAACCTATTAACCTGACACCGGGACGGAGATTGAAAATCATTAGGCAAACTGATCTCGTCCATTAAATAATGTCACCTTTGTCGAAAGCTTATTGAAAACGTGCATGTGGTATAGTATAGTAAATGGTGTGGTAAACTTCTATTTGAAAAAAAGAGCTGAAACAAACGACGAGTCACGATTTCACAAATTACTTCTCGACTCGCTTTAGTAATTGCCGAATAAATCTAAATAGAAATTGAACGAATAGTCCCAACGACGTGACTGGAATACAGAATGAATTCATAGGATGCAAAAGATTACGCTCATCTTTCAATGGAGTCATGAATTTTGGAACGGGATATCGGATTATGGGTGACCTTTCACTGAGGCGGAGCGGACAGAAGACGTGCAGAATGGTCAACCACGTTCGTTGAAATTTACGAAATACTTAACATTGGTGGTTGGGAGTGGAGTCGCACCATTAAGGTGTTAAATATAGAGCGTGGAATCATGTTATTTAAAATCCGTCAGGGGATTCTCGAGCCGTAATCGCGGGCTACGTGCCTTCGCCCGCTGGCCGCGTGCTGCAAACAAGTCGCTAAAAAATACTTGACGCTGGATCTTCTAATGCGGGCGACCTCTCGGGACGTAGACCAGCAAAACGAAAGGAAATTGTGCTTAATTTAATCTTCCTGTCATATCTGGACATGTTTTGTCGTCCTTTGTCTCGTGTCAGTAGGAATTCTCGACAGCCAAGTCGCGTGGCGTAATGAATAGTGCGGGCGGGCGAAGCGGTCACTGCCGGTGGCGGACAGTTGACTGTCGGTGGAGCTTCTGTTTAACGACACAATAATGCGCGTCGCGCGGTTCGCCGCCGAGTACGATGTTACGATACTATTCTGAACTACACTACTACTAAGCGGAGCAGTCAGTATGCGGCTGTTAAGCATCATACTGTATTGGTACCAACCTTGGTCCGATCTGAACACAAGCTGTACTCATATCGCAAATAAATAAAGTTTTGTAACTTTATGGAAAGTAATCCTTTGAAAGTTTCTTCGTTTCTGTTGACTTTAGGTTCATTTACATCGACTTAGGTTGAGTGTTCTTAAGTCAGCACATAGTTCGTGTTATTACAAAGTAATTAAATAAAGTAAAGCCATCAGTAGTAGAAGAGATGATTAATTATGGGTAGTACCTTTAGGGTGTTTTAAAATGGTTATTAGGGTTACGTATCAGAATACCTAAAATTAAAAAAACCTAACGTAAAATAACCTACGTTCAAAATACCTAAATTCTAAATACCTAATGATTTTTTCACTTATATTCAAAATACCGAAAGCTTAAAATGCTTACTTATTGCAATGTCTAAAATTAAAAAACCTAACGTAAAATAACCTACGTTCAAAATACCTAAAATCTAAATACCTAATGATTTTTTCACTTATATTCAAAATACCGAAAGCTTTCGTATATCCTAACCGGTATCTCGCTGGCAGCGAGCGAGCGAAGCGAGCGAGCAAGACTTTTTAAGGCAGAAGCGACTCGGATAGGTTAGGTTCAGAAGGCTAAGGCGGGAGCGAAGCGTAGCGTAGCTCCCGCCTTTAGCCTTCGATGTTAGGTATTTTTTTTGTAACAGCACAGAAAATGATTATTTCCATTAGGTATTGTTGTGTTTAACATTATGAAATGTACCTAAATGTAAATCATATACTAAATTTTATCAAACAAATTAGATTTTTCACGTGGTTAAAAAAAAACTAACACCAAAGGCTAATGCGGGAGCTTCGCTCCGCTACGCTCCCGCATTAGCCTTTGAACCTAACCATTCCAAGTCGCTTCCGCCCCGAACCGTCTTGCTCGCTCGCTTCGCTCGCTCGCCGAAAATTA
The DNA here is from genome assembly GCA_947859365.1 of Archips crataeganus. Taxonomy (NCBI): domain Eukaryota; kingdom Metazoa; phylum Arthropoda; class Insecta; order Lepidoptera; family Tortricidae; genus Archips; species Archips crataeganus. The sequence goes on along the minus strand of OX402051.1, from coordinate 23,364,156 downwards.
AGCGATGTTCGTTTCATATAGGTATTTTGACCATTTGGTATTTCAAATGTTGGTGTATCAAACTTAGGTGTCATAGCTGTTGATATCTTAAACATTAGACATTTACTCCATTAGGTATTTTAAACTTAGGTAATTCGTAGGTAGGTGTTAGTTGCTTAGGTATTTAAAATCATTAGGTATTTAGATTTTAGGTATTTTGAACGTAGGTTATTTTACGTTAGGTTTTTTAATTTTAGGTATTTTAATACGTAACCGGTTATTAGTCGTTTTGTTATGGAACGGTGATGTGCTCGGTTTGATATGCGTTAACTTCTTGTATTGAGTTGTGGTTGTATTGAATAAAGAATTTTGACTTTGACTTTGACTTTGATAGTTGGGTCTGTGTGGCATAAAAGTCAATTCATGTGAAAAAAAAAACGTTTTTACTTCTCATGTTCGATGAAGTTCGTTTACCTAATGCCGTCATAAATAAATAAAAATAATAAATAAATATCATGGGACAATTCACACCAATTGACCTAGTCCCAAAGTAAGCTTAGCAAAGCTTGTGTTATGGGTACTAAGCAACGGATAAACATACTTATATAGATAAATAAATACTTAAATACATAGAAAACATCCATAACTCAGGAACAAATATTCGAGCTCATCACAAAAATAAATGCCCTTACCGGGATTTGAACCCAGGACCTCTTGCTTCGTAGGCAGGGTCACTACCAACTAGGCTAAAGCGGTCGTTAATGCTCTAATGCATAAAGTAAAATCTTTATCTATGACCAAGGTGCGTGCCTAAAGCCACGAACACTACAACTTTATAATGATGCTGTTATGTTTTGTTTATTTATGTTTGTCTCTCCACAAGCCAGCGGTAGGACGTCGAGTCGAAATATCCTCAGAGCTCCGGGATTATACTCTTAAGCCTTAAATAGGTGGAGTTCAATAAGTTGACACCTTAACGCTGGTAGTTAACATTCGTATGAGAGTTTTCCTTGTGACGCAAAAATTAACCATACAATTGTATTGATAATTTTTGTGTCACACCGGAACTTTAACAAGTCAATCGTTTTGTATGATTAACTACCATTTAACGTGGTCTAACTTATTGGTCTCCTACCAAATCCCCGTCATTTAGAATAAATTAAGTAAAACGAAGAAATAAATGGAAAAATTGAATCTGTTGAGAAATACTAGAGCAAAAATGCAATTTTCATATTGTTAGTTTAAAAGCATTTCTTTCTTACATAACGTCATTCCCCTGAGCGTCCATTCCATGTTAATAAGCTGAGACGTCTCTCGATGCAATTCTCTACAGTGAACCTAAGGAGGAGTGCATTGTGTTGTGCGCGGCGCTGCATTTATGCAGCTCTCCTGGCCGCAGCCGCTCTCCGCGATAACATCGCATCCGCGCAGCTGCAGGCGCAGAAAACGGCTTCTGCGGACAACCGTCCCTTTATAACTCAATTCTTGCGCATTACACAATCGAAAATACAACTGCTATTTTATTAATTATCGTCACGACGATATCGTCTCTCTGATAGCGAAAAACTGGTTTTATCATGTATTTTTTTTACAAAAAACTGAACCGTGACTGGCGCCTCTCCTGGTGAAAAGTGCAGATGAGGACAAAGGTGTATAATCTCGGGAGCCCCTTTTCTCCCATAATCTTTTTTATCCGAATTATGAAAGTCAGAAATCGATGTCCATAATATTCTTGCTCATAGGTAAGTATCGATGGTCATAATTTTTTTAAAGCATATCGCTTAATAGTTCTAACTGCAATGATCCATAATCCTATTGATCATAACTTTAAAAAGTCATAATATTGATATCAATAAAATTTAACGGAATATTGTTGATTATTCAGAAACATTGTAAGGCATATATCTTAAAGTAATAACTGTTTTCAGTCATAATTTTACATTACCTAAAATGCACTAAGCATATACATCGAAATCTATAACATCTAAAGGAATATCGATAATTATTCAGAAACATTGTAAGGCATATCGCTGGCAGCGAGCGAGCGAAGCGAGCGAGCAAGACCTTTCAGGGCAGAAGCGACTCGGACAGGTTAGGCTCAGAAGACTAAGGCGGGAGCGAAGCGTAGCGTAGCTCCCGCCTTAGCCTTCGATGTTAGGTGTTTTTTTTATGACAGCACAGAAATAGTAGATTGTTCAACGAGGGAGGAAAATAACCAATATCAGACGAGGTTACTTGGCACCCGAGCACAGCGAGGGTGCCAATATTCCGATGCTGATATTGGTGTTTTTCCCGAGTTAAACACTCTGCTTTTCATTTCGACTACAAGGAAAGTAAGAAAATATAAGTATAAATAAATAAAAATGTCAAAACTGGTCAATATGATCGTTGTAAAATATTTCAATGGAGTTTATCGATAAGGAATAAATAATTTAACAAAATTTAGAATGTTCAATATAATAATCAATGAAAACAGTAGATAAAGTAGGTATTTTAGTAAATTTATTTATAAAATATGTAAGTAACCAATTTGAACCAAGGAGTTACGCTGTATAGAGATAGGCTGTGTGGACAATAACTTTGTCGTTTACCGTTTTTTTCTTAACATTTTCTAACTTTCTGGTTTAAGTTTAATTATTTAATTTAATAATATTTCACTGGCATTATAAAATTTGTAATATGACTAATTAAGAAAAAAAACTCAATACTTAATTATTCCATGTATATGCCGTAATGCTTGGCTGAATGCGTATGTGTTCCATTGACAGCCAATGCCTTTATTTTTTAAAATTCATTTCTACCCTTGGGAAGAAAATAATACATATCCTCCCGTATGTCAGATATGATTTGCCTCACTTTCCGAGTATGAGAGATGAAAAGGGTTATTACCTTAATATTATGAAATGTCATACAACCATGACACTGAATGTTATAACAACGTAATATTATGCCTAAAAATAATTATGACTTGCTAAAAAGGACCATGCAATAATTATTATGAGTGACTTTATTACCTTTAACATTATGAAGAGTGATGCATTCATGACACTGAATGATATGACTTTACTTATTGTTTCTTACAATAATTATGACTTAAGAAAATCGTAACTCCAATTTATGTTGTTTAATATTATGACTTCCGATAATATGACGAAGAAAAATTATGACAGAAAACGTTATGGGCTTGAAAATTCGGAACAAAAGTTTCATAGGAGTCATTATAGACCCGTATAATCTCACTGGTTCAGCAACAGCCTATTCACTCTAGCATTGAAGAGCCCTAGGTTGTATGATGCAAACTGACCGACGATCACATTGTCGATTGAATTAGCGATTTAAAGTTCAGTGCACTGTTGTGGAGGCTCCGGCGAGTTCAGCGAGACTAAGTCCTTATCGAGTTAGTCCTAAAGGACCCTTAACCTGCAGTAACTCTATGAAGCGAGCCGTGCGCGAGGAAGAGCGCGGCGGCGGAGCGGACTGGATATAAGTACGCATACAGATACAAGTGACACGTGCAGCAATTAAAATCAATACAACCTATTAGTAAAAGTCTACTATAAGCAAAATAACTTTTTGACCATTTTTAGGGTTCCGTACCCAAAGGGTAAAAACGGAACTCTATTACTGAGACTTCGCTGTCCGTCCGTCCTTCTGTCTGTCTGTCCGTCTGTCACCAGGCTGTATCTCGAGAACCGTGATAGCTAGACAGTTGAAATTTTCACAGATGATGTATTTCGGTTGCCGCTATAACAACAAATACTAAAAAATAGAATAAAATACATATTTAAGGGGGCTCCCATACAACACACGTGATTTTTTTGCTCGTTTTCGCTGATAACGGCAACAGGTAGACGCTTGAAATATTCACAGAATATTTACTTTATAAGATTTTGAATATTTTAGTCTATTTAAATTGACAATCAACATAAGTATAAAAAATGGTCAAAATCGGTTTAAATAACTAAATAAATAAATAAATATTAGGGGAAAATCGAATAAATCGACCTAGCTCCAAACTAAGCAAAGCTTGTACTATGGGTACTAGACGACAATAAACATACTTATATAGATAAATAAATACTTAAATACATAGAACACATCCATAACTTAGACGACCAGATGGCCTAGTAGGTAGAGAACCTGCCTACGAAGCTTGAGGTCCCGGGTTCGATTCCCGCGTCGGGGCAGATGTTTGTATGAATAATACGAATATTTGTTCTCGGGTCTTGGGTGTTTAATATGTATTTAAGTACGTATCTATCTATATAAGTATGTTTATCCGTTGCCTTGTACCCATAACACAAGCTATGCTTAGCTTACTTTGGGACTAGGTCAATTGGTGTGAATTGTCCTGTGATATTTATTTATTTATTTATTTATATTTATTTGTTCCTGAGTTATAACTCAGGAACAAATATTCGTGCTCATCACACAAATAAATGCCCTTACCGGGATTCGAACCCAGGACCTCTTGCTTCGTAGGCAGGGTCACTACCAACTAGGCTAAAGCGGTCGTTAGGTTTACGTTTAGAGTGTGAAATCGTTTTTGCCATTTGTAAGAAAGCTGTTGACTACACTCTTCTTGATGAACTCAGATGATAGCAAAAGTCTAAAACCCAAATGGGCCTATAGCCTATGGGCTTAGTTTATATCCAGGAAACACCGGAAAGTGGACGGACAGATACGTTCATATAATTGATATAGGTACATATTATAAGTAGAGTTGTCTAGAGCGTAGAGGTTCCGCGGCGGGCTAATGGCGCCGGCTCCGGGAAAGTCGCCGACTTGATTGAGTTTTCCGAGTTATTTGCCGCTCGGTAGCAGACAAATGGCCTGCAAATTGATCGCCCGCGGCGCCCCCCTCGCGAGATATTGATAGCTCATGCACTTCGATAAACGATACTGCCTAGCAAAGTATGCAACAAAAACAACCACCTACATATTTAGAGTCGCATCTGTAGGGTAGGCTTACTATGATTTCAATATTAGACGACCAGATGGCCTAGTGGTTAGAGAACCTGACTACGAAGCTTGAGGTCCCGGGTTCGATTCCCGTGTCGGGGCAGATGTTTGTATGAAAAATACGAATGTTTGTTCTCGGGTCTTGGGTGTTTAATATGTATTTAAGTATGTATCTATCTATATAAGTATGTTTATCCGTTGCCTAGTACCCATAACACAAGCTTTGCTTAGCTTACTTTGGGACTGGGTCAATTGGTGTGAATAGTCCCGTGATATTTATTTATTTATTTAATATAATTGCAGTTAAATTGTATAAGATTGTTTTCAGCGAGCATAATAAAACATCACGCAATAGGGATACAGCAAGAGTCCCTGCGCTGTTGACCCAATCCGCTAAGCCCACGACGACGGCGCCGCTGTATATAATCATTTAAACTTTGCTCATTAAAGTTGTTAAGTGGCAGTTGAAGTTACAGGTCGTTTAGTGAATAATAAGTGCGCAGCGAGCAACGGTTTTACCAGAAGCGCTAATGTCAACTCTCGAGCCGGGAGCGGGCTGGGGGCGATGAATAAAGGAACACATTGCACCCTCGGTGCGAAGCGGCATTCATAAACATCGCACGACTAATTTTAGCTGAACACGTGGGACTTTGATCATACCCACGAATACGCGATATAGCAGAAACCTATTAGACATGACACTAGTGGCATATTGGCATAATTTTCAGCCGGTCAGTGCCGCCGCTGGCCGCTGCCGCGATGGCCTCGCTAACTTTGCGGCGGTTGCCGCGCCGGCGGCCGTAGGACATATCTCTGGAATATTCCGAGTCGACTAAAAGCATTCTTGTCATATTTAACGATCTCGATAAAACAGTCCCTTCTGGAAGTAATTTTACGACCGGGATTCTTCAAGGAAAATTCGAGACACTTGGGTTTTTAATATATTAAGTGCTGTTCCCACTTCGCATTAATTTTGGCGCAATGTTTCTTTATGCTATAAATTTATATCAATTAGTGAAGTTGCGAAATTATCTTTTTTGTACTTATAAGTTTTAACGCAATTTAGTAATTATGTAATTTAATGAAATGCTCTGGTCATACGGCCTGGAGTGCAGTGAGCTCGCAAGCCCCGACCGGCGCCACGCTCCCGCTGCACTCCCGGCGCTCATTTGCATGCAAACTATTAATTATTGAAGCTCCCTCTCTGTACGCGGCGACGATACTTGGAGTTAATCGTGTCGTGATGCGGCTGACATACAAATGTTTTCATTAATTGTATTTTTTTTATTTCGAATACATTTTTATCAGATTAGATAATGGCTCTCTAGAGATCTCTAAAAGATTTATTTAAATTATATAGGTAGATTAATAGTTGCCAATGAAATTAAAGCTTTCCTTTTATGGCATTGCGTTGAGAGTTTTTACTTAACTAAAGCTAAGTATAACCAGTTTTATTTATAATCAAATCAGCTATAACTCGTAGCAAATAATACGACGTAGATCAGTAAAAATTCCGAGGACCTCGGACAAAGTTATCTACAAACAACAATTCCCGTAAAGGCATGGATGCTCTTAGCGGGCTCGTGATAAGTTGTGTAATTTATAGGAATATGCAAACATGCGGCCGGCGCCTCCTCCACGAGGTTTTCATCATTCAAACTCATGTTGATAAGCAGATGCTAACATGCAAATGACATGACATACGTGTTTGTGCAAAGCTGCTGTGCGTCTGAAGCAATCATGAGAATTAAACAATCATTTATTTTTTAATTGCAAGTCAATGGATTTAAAATAATGAGATGCGGTACGTGTGGGTGCCATCGGCAATGAATCACAGCCTGTCGGCGCGGCGCTGCAGCGATAGCGCAGAGATTAGTTTAATCTGGCGGGGCCACGCGCCGCGCCAATGGACGACCCTGCACAATCAACTGGCAGGCCCGCACACATGCACACTCGCTTAATCCCCATTGTGCCATCTCCCAGTTCCCACACAAGGGATAAAGCACCCCCATCAGATGTAAATGTGGCGACTCACGCGGGCGCAGCGCCGGCACGCAATAAACTACTTTCGATCAACTTTATTCTCTTATTATCATCAGGTTCCTCAGGGACTCTCTGTTTTATAAAGAGTTTTACCGGGAATTAGATCCTGTGTATCTATTCAGAAAGCAAATATTATCTTAATTTCGGCTGATGGTACACAATCGTCATGACATTGTGAAACCAGAATGTAGAATACGTATCATCAGTTTCGGTAACGATTAGTAAACGGCATTTAAAATTATGACTTAAAACATTCGGTGTTTCATGGACGGGTTAAATATTCATAACGTACCTAATGAAAAAGGATTAGTGGGTATGTGTAGGCAGCAGGAAGCAGATTTAGCGCCGCATAACATTCTAATTAGGTTTGCTACGCGCGGCGCCGCCCTGATCCCTGATCCGCGTCGGATATAAAATTCATAAAAGGATTTGAAAGGAGTTTACCGAAATCGATTTATGCTATAAACAAACGAAATAACAAAAGGCGCTGCGAGGAATCAAATGGAGCACCATTATTCGTTCTCAAAGGTGACTGGAATTATAAATGATTAGGTTTTCTGTGCAAGAGCACGCACGACGCGGCGGCACGCCGCTCTGAAATTTCGTTTCATTTTAAGAGTTGATTTGTGTAAGCCAGTGTGGCGTAAAAATCAAGAAAATGAAAGGAAATTTAAATTAATACAATTGTGTTGACGTCGTCTGTCTTTTCTATAGACGTTCTGTGTCGCAGGGATGCCGCGTCGCTTGTCGCGCGCCGCCCGGTCTTTTCTATAGACGTTCTGTGTCGCAGGGATGCCGCGTCGCTTGTCGCGCGCCGCCCGGTCTTTTCTATAGACGTTCTGTGTCGCAGGGATGCCGCGTCGCTTGTCGCGCGCCGCCCGGTCTTTTCTATAGACTTTCTGTGTCGCAGGGATGCCGCGTCGCTTGTCGCGCGCCGCCCGGTCTTTTCTATAGACGTTCTGTGTCACAGGGATGCCGCGTCGCTTGTCGCGCGCCGCCCGGCCTTTTCTATAGACGTTCTGTGTCGCAGGGATGCCGCGTCGCTTGTCGCGCGCCGCCCGGTCTTTTCTATAGACGTTCTGTGTCGCAGGGATGCCGCGTCGCTTGTCGCGCGCCGCCCGGTCTTTTCTATAGACGTTCTGTGTCGCAGGGATGCCGCGTCGCTTGTCGCGCGCCGCCCGGTCTTTTCTATAGACGTTCTGTGTCGCAGGGATGCCGCGTCGCTTGTCGCGCGCCGCCCGGTCTTTTCTATAGACGTTCTGTGTCGCAGGGATGCCGCGTCGCTTGTCGCGCGCCGCCCGGTCTTTTCTATAGACGTTCTGTGTCGCAGGGATGCCGCGTCGCTTGTCGCGCGCCGCCCGGTCTTTTCTATAGACGTTCTGTGTCGCAGGGATGCCGCGTCGCTTGTCGCGCGCCGCCCGGTCTTTTCTATAGACGTTCTGTGTCGCAGGGATGCCGCGTCGCTTGTCGCGCGCCGCCCGGTCTTTTCTATAGACGTTCTGTGTCGCAGGGATGCCGCGTCGCTTGTCGCGCGCCGCCCGGTCTTTTCTATAGACGTTCTGTGTCGCAGTGATGCCGCGTCGCTTGTCGCGCGCCGCCCGGTCTTTTCTATAGACGTTCTGTGTCGCAGGGATGCCGCGTCGCTTGTCGCGCGCCGCCCGGTCTTTTCTATAGACGTTCTGTGTCGCAGGGATGCCGCGTCGCTTGTCGCGCGCCGCCCGGCCTTTTCTATAGACGTTCTGTATCGCAGGGATGCCGCGTCGCTTGTCGCGCGCCGCCCGGTCTTTTCTATAGACGTTCTGTGTCGCAGGGATGCCGCGTCGCTTGTCGCGCGCCGCCCGGTCTTTTCTATAGACGTTCTGTGTCGCAGGGATGCCGCGTCGCTTGTCGCGCGCCGCCCGGTCTTTTCTATAGACGTTCTGTGTCGCAGGGATGCCGCGTCGCTTGTCGCGCGCCGCCCGGTCTTTTCTATAGACGTTCTGTGTCGCAGGGATGCCGCGTCGCTTGTCGCGCGCCGCCCGGTCTTTTCTATAGACGTTCTGTGTCGCAGGGATGCCGCGTCGCTTGTCGCGCGCCGCCCGGCCTTTTCTATAGACGTTCTGTGTCGCAGGGATGCCGCGTCGCTTGTCGCGCGCCGCCCGGCCTTTTCGTTGTTTTCAGCATTTGCTTCACTTCACAATAACGTCGTGAACTCGTTCCGGCCCGATTTTGCAGAGTGTAGTCGGGCTCAGCGGAGTGATCGCGCGAGATCGCCCCCGGTCGCTGGCTCCCCTCGGTATCGCAGGCTGTTTCACTAACCGTGACTGCGCCCATCCATCCCGTTGCTTTAAATTACCATAACAATTGTACTCACGATATGCAAAACACGCTTCATTGACTTTTAAATAATAAACTAAACAAGGAAATCAGAGATATGCAGCACTGCAACTGTTGCTCAATTGTGCAATGCTAAGCAGGCAGTTTTTATGAAGAGGGAATATCAATCACCCATCTTATTGTTACGAGGTGCACGCACTCCACAGAACCCCATAAGTTATTCAAGCGGTTACAAAGTATGATTCTCGTTTGTGATTTAAACTGGAAATATTCTTGGTGTAACGGGATCCGATATCTGTATCTGTACAATTTAATCTCAAGAAGTGACAGTCACATTCCTTACTACCTACTAACAAGTGTTAGCAGGTAGTATAGGTACGGTATTTTCTTCGGAATTATGCACCTGCGACTATGGAATTGTTACCAATAATACAGTCGCCAAAACTAGGGCCCCGTACTCAAAAACGCAACCATTATAGTAACGTGCTGTCTGTTTGTCCGTATGTCACATCCAACTTACTTGTAAACTAATTAAAAGCATTTCGCAATTGATGCATAAAATACCAAACGAAGTACGCCCTAAAAAATGTAGGTATGGTTCATCCATTTTTAGAGTACGATTTTACGACTTAAAAATGTTAAAAAAAAATGTTCCTTAGTTTTAACTAAGAAATGTGTGAAGAAGTTTGAACAGACGGGAACCATAAACGGCGTGGATGAAGCGAGGAAAATATACAGGAAGTTTCCACTTGAGTTCAACGCGATCAACATTTAACGACGCGTAACGCGCGGCTCGATTAGAAACGTAAAATTCATTTTGACATCGCATCGATACAAGCTATTTAATACTTTTTCACTTCTCATGCTCTTAAAATGTTACTTTAGTCTCTGCATATCGGGACTAAAGCTCTTTTTTGATCTCTAGGGATTAAAGTATTTTTTTTTTAAATTTACTTTGGAAACTGTTCAGACTGCCAAACACGGTGTTTGTGAATGGAGGATTATCGCCATTTTCAGTGACTGTGCATAGACTATTGTAAAGCCTTCCACAGACCGAAGCGCGCTGCGGATGCTCCGTGACATCGCGCGCATGCCTCGCACTTCGGTCTGTGGAAGCCTTTAAGGGCGTGGAAATAACCTCAAAATGACAACTGTTATTAAAATAAAAAGATTTAATTTCGTGAAACATGATAAATGAGTGATTATGAATATGAATCTATTTAATTATATTAAGGATGAATTAATTTTATTATGCAGTTGATGCAGACCTAGTCCAATTAGTTTTAAAATAGTTTTCTAGTTTGAATCTGTTGGCTGAATATGCAAGCATTTAAAGCGTCACTAGTCACTTTACAAAAAAAATATATAAAAGAAAAGAAAAACCGTGGGATAAAGTTTTTTGCTAAGTATAGGTACATATAGTATTTGAATTTAGAATAGATGTCAATTATTCGTATTGAGCGTTCGTTGTAAAAAAATAGTATAATATTGTAATTTTGTATGGAACGCGGTCGTTTTTTTTCCTCGCATTCAAAGTGAAAAGTAGAGTGTTTAACGCGAGACTAAACAATCATAATGACACGCGAATTATAGACACTCTCGCTGTGCTCGGATGGCTAAATATCTTGTGTCATTATGACTTGTTTTAGTCCCTTGTTGAACAATCTACTATTATTTACCCGAATTGTTTGCCGAAGTTATGTTGTAGGCATCAATAACTTTCATAACAATTTGTTTTCCGACGATAGCACTCTTCCACTTTATTCTCCTAAGATCTTCGAAGACTGTTGCGATCGCACCGTCACGTCACTGTTGGGTACGAGACAATGTTAAGGGAGTTCCTGACAAATACCATAGTTAAGTACAAGGATTTGTTGGCTACAGTCAGAGCACGGATGGATTGATTCTGAGAGTAGGCCCTGTGTATGTATTTACCAACTCATCAAGTTACTTGCAATAGTTGCAATGAATGAATTATTATTATGTTATTTTATATTTAAAAGTTAACTCGTGGCTCATCTTGTACATGTGGACATATCTTCCCCATACCTATTGCCTGTACTATATTACTACTTAGTGTAGGTAATAATTGTAAAAAGTGTCTGTATAGATACTTACAACCCTAACTAAACATGTATGGAACCGAAATACTAACTCTGACTTTTTTATCTTGGAGATTGGGCTTAATTATTGTTAACATGAGATTAATTAGGAACTATGGTAATAAATGTATCACGAACGCGATACCGCAATACCATAAAGAAGGGTATCCCCAACCTGGTTCAAGATTTAATTATATTTTAGATGCTAAAACTGTCATTGTGATTCATCACATCATCATCATCATCAGCAATTTAGTAATTTAGTTTTGACTTTGAAAGTCAAAATAATCCGCTTGTTAGAATTTAAGGTTAAATTACGAATCACGTGACTATGACGCTGACATTATGTGGTTAAATTGCTCTGAACATCAATTTAGTGCAAGTAGTGCACAGCAATGAACAGATCAGTACCATCTGATATCTTAATAATTTAAGCCAGCATTTCCCTATTATCATACGAGTATTATATGTAAGCATTAAGAATGTTATTATTTGTTTAGTTAAACGTAAGTTTGTAAAACGCCTTAAATGTGACAGCTGTCACCAGTTGATTGGTTTTAAGGTAGCGGAATAACGCCCAAGGTGACAGCTGTCAGAGGTCTGAGAACGAAGAGGGTGTGTTTTCGTGGTTGTTAAAAGAATTAGAGAATATAAACAACTTAATTGAAGTTTACGCTGTTTAATTGGAGTATTTAGTGATCAACCTTTCATCTCAGAAGTGGGATTAATGATACTTAAAGCTCACTTCGCTCGGGAGATATATATTTTTTTTCGTATTTCGAGAAGATAAATTGGACCAGATATTATGGATTATAACTCGGATGAACGCGCTTACGATGTCAGAAATAAGCGAAAATCACGTTCCCGTAAAAGAAAACGTGGTGACAGGAGCAAGAAAAGTTCTTCGGGATTAGACAAACGCTTTAATCGTGAAAAAAAAAAATCGCTGACCTAGCGGCTGTACTCTAACACCGGAAATTCATAGCGAACGCCGTGTCACTCCGATGCAGGATACGCCACTTCTACAAGCTCGCGTTATTGAGGGCAACGGTAATGGACGAAGGAGCAGATCTTGTGCACAATATCAGGAACATACTCGTTGTGAACGTACAAAGAGTCGGAGTCACCATCGACGCATATCAACAAGTGATGATGAGAGTAGGAGCAGATCTCATGAACGTCAAGAACACCATTCTCAACATCGACTTAAAAGGAGCTTGAGTCGTCAACGTTGTCTGTCAACTGGTGGAGATAAACGGAGTAGCAGACCACGAGCGCGCCGTGAGTGGGACTTATGACGAAAGGGAGGAAGGAAAAGGTTGCGTGAGTCAGTCAAATATTAATATGGATAGCATAGTAGGAATGTTATTGGAATTATAGTATATTTTTAGTAAATAAACACCCCGAAGGCAACAAATTCCCAGTATTGGGTAATATAATCCCAGACTTTGATCCCATGGCAAAGGGGATACATGTGAAAAAAAAAAAGTTGAAGAATGTGCCAATCTAAATGGGGAGATGAACAAATTATTCACTATGCATTGCCAAAGTTAGCAGGTGTTGGTCGTACATGGTATGAGGCTCTTCCCGCTATGTCATTTTCGTGGCCCGAGTGAAAAAAAAAAAAAACTGATTGAGTCTTTTCCTTGTAGTGATGGATGATTATGCAGAACTAATATTTGAAATGATGGCAAAGCAGGTAAAATTTAATGAATCACAAGCTGTATTTTTATGAGAAAATAATTTATTACATTGTTGTGAAATAACGGGTAAACAAGTGGTTGACTGTCTGCTGTTCGGAATTGAAGACCGTTCTCTGAGGTTAGGTGCTAAAGCTGCCAAAATCCAGGAACCTGAACAGGTTTTACAGTATTTCCAATCCATAAAACAGATGCAAACACCAAATAGGAACACTCAGGACAGAAAGGCCAATAATCCGAACATCAGTCAAACAGCGTCACATAAAGGGACTAAGCCCGCATCGGCGCCCGTGACATGCTTTAATTGCAATTAACCTGGCAACTACAGTTTTAAAGGCACAAAAAGAATATAATGCAATTAAATCGGGAAAATTATAAAGATGATAAGTATAAATTAGAAATAAAAATTACTGGTACTAGAATCAATGGATATGTTGACTTAGGTAGCCAGTGTACGCTCTTACGTCACCGTTGTTGGCTTTAAAAATGGGTCTTTTATTGGGCAAATGATAATTTACCCTTGTTGCGAGGTACAGGTAATAATGTTGTTTCACCAATAGGATCGACTACCGTAATTATCGAAATTCAGGGCATTTCAGAGAACATAGATGTGGTTATAGTCGAAGATCACGTCATTAAAGTGACACACAGTTTTCGGGCAAAGTTTACCTTCATGGCACGTTGCATGGTAAGCCAGGATATACATTTTATTCAATGCCGGGTGAATATAATATTGAAAGCGGATGTGGCGGGCTGCTATTGCAAAATATTTCAGATAATTCTATTTGTCTTAAAGGAGGATCTTTGATTACTCGTGCATTCCGTATCGACAATGTTTTGAATGTTAATACTTTAAATTTTGATAAACCTAATATCGAAAGTTTTTATAATTACGGTGATCAATTGACAAAGGAAGAAGTAAAAAGACTTAAGAATTTACTACAAAGATACAAATCATGTTTCTCAAATAATTTAAAAGATCTCGGATTTAGTAATGTAGTGCAGATGGATATAAAACTAACGGACAATAAACCTATCGTATACAATCCCTATAGGCTTTCTTACGTTGAAAGAGAACGTGTTTGATCGATGGTACAGGAAATGCTTGACGCGAATATTATTTGCGAATCGAATTCCCCTACGCGAGCCCTATTCTTCTTATGAAGAAGAAAACGGGCGAACAAAGACTTTGCGTGGACTACCGTGCGTTGAATAAAAAAAAAAAAAAAAAAAAAAAAGAGCACTAATACTTTGCCACTGATAGATAATCAGTTGGATATGTTAGCTGGACACTCAGTATTCATAACGCTTGATTTAGCCTCCAGTTATTACCAAAACCCATAACAATTTAAGCGTATGCCTTTTGGCTTAGCGAACGCGCCATCCGTGTTCCAACGAGCAATGAACAAAATACTTATTTATTTATTTATTTAGGTGTTCTACAGCAGTACGATCAAGTTTACCCTAATTTACAGAGTGATTCTGAAGGCCAATAACAGAACTCCCTTAATGATCTAATTTTATAAACCTGAGTAGGACCAAACGTACAGTCGAAAGCACGAACACCCACTCATCTAACGCGTCAGGTATATGCAATCATCAACCTTATGGTTAATGGCATAGAAGTGTATATATATTTTGACGTCTAGGGAGCGTATGTATATTTATGTTTCCGACTATAACAATAAGAAAGAAACAATAAAAACCTGTAAGTACTTAATATGAGATGACGAGAATAATAATAATAAAAAAAAAAAATTTGTTGCTGAAAAAAAACTCACAATTTCTAAGCTTAAGTACGCGTTACGCGTTAGTATACATGCTCAAGCTTAAAAAGTGTCATTTCTCTTATACAGAAATTGACTTTCTGGGATTTAGAGTAAATAGCGAAGGTATCCGTCCCGGGTCGAAGAAAACGATTGCCATTTCCAATTTTCCGAAACCCGAAAATGTGCATGACGTGAGAAGTTTCCTTGGTCTAACCAGATTCTTCAGGCGCTTCGTTAAAGGCTTCGCTCTTATAGCTTGACCACTTACTGATCTTCTAAAATACAAATTCGAATGGAGGTGGAAGGAGGCTCATACAAAAGCGTTCGAAACGTTCAAACAAAATCGATTGAACGCCCTATACTGGCTTTGTATCATGCTGGGTTGGTAACTGACCTACATACAGGTGCATCAAAATACGGGAGAGCAGGTATTTTAATGCAGCGCGGGACGGATGGATTACTCAGGCCTGTAGCATATTACAGTCGGAAAACCACAGCGGACGAGCAAAAGACGTACTCATTCGAACTTGAGACTTTGACTGTTATATAGTTATTAAGCAGATTCCGTGTATTCCTTTTAGGCATACGATTTAAGATAGTTACCGACTGTAGTGCGCTGCGGACAACTCTTACAAAAAGAGATCTCATCCCAAGAACCTCCCGATGGTTGGTGCAGTTCCAGAGTGCGACTGCAAGATCGGATATAGTGCTCTCAGTCGTGGTCCTGTTACTGAGTCCACCCGGGGTGACGAGTTACATGTGATTAACGTTTTGCAAGTTGACTTTAGGGATTGGACATCGACTGTATAGAATAATGATGATGAAATTAAACGACTTAAGGAGATATTGCAGGACAAAAATACTAAACTCGTCGTTGATGTGCATAAGAATTATGTTTTGAAGAGGAATTATGTGTATAAGATTGATGAGGATGGAATACGTTGGGGTGTCCCAAAATCTGTCAGGTGACAGGTCTTGCGTATGAACCACGATGATGTAGGGAAATCAAAGAAGCTAACTCCTAATTTCATGGGTCTTACCGAATAGTGAAAATCTTACCTAACGATAGGGTTTTAGTTGAGGACACTCCGTTATCTAGAAGGGGAAATAAACGTTACGAAAACGTAGTAGCTCTTGACAAAACTCACCCATGGCTCCACTTCAAGGTACTAGACCGCGAGGGTAGCGAAAATGACAGTAGTGTTGGAACAGATGACAACGATGGTTAAACTATTTACACAATATAAAAAAAAGAGAGACAAAGGTGTGATTGAAACTTAATGTGATTTATATTTACTTAGATTAAGTAAGTTGATGGATCTCGTAGGGTAATCAGAATTGTTATAATATTAGTTATGAGCGGTCAGTGCAGAATAAGACATAAATATGCATAGATGGGCGCAGATCATAACAAACTAGTGATTAAAATTTAATGTGATATTTATTTAGAGTAAAAAAAGGGGATCTTTTAGGATAAATATATTTTCCGAAAATAGTTATGAGCGGTCAGTGCTGAATGGAAAATATCCACAGATGGGCGCAGATCATAACAATGTCGTATAGGATAGGATAATGATGAAATATAATGTGATAGAAATAAATATATAGTTTTGGAAATTGTTATGAGCGGTCAGTGCTCAACGAGACACGTGCATAGATGGCCGCAGATCATAACAATGTCATGGTAAAACGAATTGGTTACTTAATGAGATCGGGCTAGGTTATGTGCGATCAGTGCATCATGAAGAACATGCATAGATGGTCGCAGATCATGACAGACTAGTCCCATTTCATTAAGTTCACGAAATTGTGATTGCTGTAGGTTATAAGCGATCAGTGTGGTAATATATGTTATCGCATAGATGATCGCAGATTATAACAAACTACGTCCTAACAGCAAATGCGAATTTAGATTATATATATATATATATGCAGGTTATGAGCAATCAGTACAAAATAATAGTGTATAGATGATTGCAGATCATAACAGACTGCGCCTTTAAATTATTTCTAGATTTGTAAGTCGATATATTTTGTATTTTGTTGGTGAGGGTAGCTGGCGGCGGATGGATGCGAGGGGCCGAGGACAGAGTGTTGTGGCGCGCCGTGGAGGAGGCGTGTGTCCAGCGGTGGACTGCGATGGGCTGATGATGATGATAATGAAGATAAATATATATTTTTGGAAATTGTTATGAGCGGTCAGTGCTCAACGAGACACATGCATAGATGGCCGCAGATCATAAAAATGTCATAGTAAAACTAATTGGTTAGGTACTTAATGGGATAGGGCTAGGTTATGCGCGATCAGTGCATCATGAAGAACATGCATAGATGGTCGCAGATCATGACAGACTAGTCCCATTTCATTAAGTTCACGAAATTGTGATGGCTGTAGGTTATAAGCGATCAGTGTGGTAATACATATATTATCGCATAGATGATCGCAGATTATAACAGACTACGTCATTACAACAAATGCGAATTTAGATTACCTATATATATGCAGGTTATGAGCAATCAGTACAAAATAATAGTGTATAGATGATTGCAGATCATAACAGACTGCGCCTTTAAATTATTTATAGATTTGTAAGTAGATATATTTTGTAGTAGATTTGTAAGGTATGTTCTGGTCAGTTTCGATTAGTTAGTGCGAGAAATCTACCTATTTGATACCTGACTTTATATAGCTATTTTGTTTGTCTTTTTTTTTTCTTTCACGTCTGTTCTTTGTTTAGCTGTTGTTGAGTATTTGTTATTTCTAAAAAAAAAACTTAAGATAATGTACCTATGTAAAGTGAGAGGACTCACTTAAAGAGAAGGATGGCCGAGTTGTAAGCATTAAGAATGTTATTATTTGTTTAGTTAAACGTAAGTTTGTAAAACGCCTTAAATGTGACAGCTGTCACCAGTTGATTGGTTTTAAGGTAGCGGAATAACGCCCAAGGTGACAGCTGTCAGAGGTCTGAGAACGAAGAGGGTGTGTTTTCGTGGTTGTTAAAAGAATTAGAGAATATAAACAACTTAATTGAAGTTTACGCTGTTTAATTGGAGTATTTAGTGATCAACCTTTCATATACTCGTAACATATTCTGCAGTACGTTAGGTAAACAGTTGTAATGCTTACATTTCCATTGGTTTGCGCCCGCGGCTTCACCCTATTGTTAAACTCCATATTCTGTAGAAATTTCGTTTTTATTCCTTATCTGAATCGTGAAGGGAGCTTATATCGAAATTTCAGATCTTTTGGTTCAAGGGTTTCAGCTAGGCGTTGATGGGACATTCAGGTAGTCAGTTAAGTTACTCTTTTAGATAGATAGGTTAAGGTTGTGTTAAGTAAGTAGCTTGTCGTTTTATTAAACTTTGATAAGTTTTGCTTTAACAAAAAATATTTTTCATTTTGTTTAATATGTACTCGTACCTATACCAAGTTTTCTGAAAAGCTTTCCAAAGGCTACGTCAACTGACACTGACGTGTTAAAAGAGAAGCAAACTAACAAGGTAACCACGTATTAAAGCCACTTCGTCGTTTATCAAGCGAGGCACTTATCATTAGTAGGTATAATATAATATTTCAGAGGAACAACTCAGTGTTTGGCTTCTTTTGATTGGAATAAGACATTTATATCGCAGAAGTAGGGTTATGGATAGCCGAGAATGTAGAGAGAGGTGGTCGCGTCCTGCGTAGGCCGCCGCCGCCGCCGCGGCTTAGCGCTGAGCCGAGTGATCCGCGCCGCCGGTCCACTCCCCGCTAAGTGCCATATTTTAGCCAGAATCTCAAATCCCGGTCAACTGGATACTTCGCTGAGGCTCGAAAACTTTTAAGTTGTTTACTGATGGCACAACGCTCGCCGCGCAAGCGGCTTATCTCGCGTAAAAGCTTCGTTTAATCTCGTTTAGAGGAGAATTAACTTCCTCTAGTTGAGTAAGTAATCTAGTTCCGACACTTCCAACCTGTCTGGAATCCGACCATGTAAATACAACAATAAATATAGGTAGTAAAATAGCGTGGTAGTGCCTCCGCTGCCTCCGCCATGTCCAAGACAAGGAAACATACAATTCATTACAATACAATGACTTTTCATTGTACACCACAAAGAAAACATTACAGAAAAACAAGTTTTTTACTCGGGAAGTATTTCGGCATATTTTCACGTCACCCACTGGTAGACAGCAGAACTGGGTTCGTGGTGGATTACAACTCCGCATGGAGTTTGGGTGCAGGTACGACGCTCTAATATCATACCTATCCTGCCATGACGCTTGGTTAGTATACATATATTAACGACCGCTTTAGCCTAGTTGGTAGTGACCCTGCCTACGAAGCAAGAGGTCCTGGGTTCGAATCCCGGTAAGGGCATTTATTTGTGTGATGAGCACGAATATTTGTTCCTGAGTTATGGATGTTTTCTATGTATTTAAGTATTTATTTATCTATATAAGTATGTTTATCGTCGTCTAGTACCCATAGTACAAGCTTTGCTTAGTTTGGGACTAGGTCGATTTGTGTAAGATTGTCCCCTAATATTTATTATTATTATTATTTATATCTCTAAGAATAGAACATCTGAATATGACAATTCCCAAGTAGTCGCTCCATCACTGGCATCCGACAACAGACGCACATTATACAACAAGAAACATGTTCGATTTATAAAAACGACAGTAAGATAAATCTTTGTGAGATTATTCGCGCCATTTTCATTAGTTTTACAGACTAACAGTACCTCTACCATGAGTTTACACTAGTTTACGTGACCGTACTCGCTAGCGACGGCGTAAATTATTTGTATGGAGAATTGTACAGCGCCTCTAGTGGTCACTTACGGAAGTACAATTCTCCATACAAATCATTTACGCCGTCGCTAGCGAGTACGGTCACTGTGAACTAGTGTAAACTCATGGTAAAGGTACAGGAGTTGTCTCACTGCGTCTAAGCGCGTCTGCGTCTGCGTCTGTGGGTCGGTGTAAGCCGGCTTCCACTGTCGTGTGGCGTGATAAACCTCGACCCTGCTCACGCAGCTCTGATTATCAATATTAGGAATGACATTTATCCCAAAACTAACGAAATAACGAGCTTAGGAAAAACCTTTTTTCTGGAACACCTATTTATTCAGCGCCTTGCAACAAATGATTAGAGATAGTCCGAGAGAGGGCTGGCGAAGCGATGCTGGCTCACGATAAGATGTTCCCACGGGAACACGCGTCTGAACAGCCAACGTTTATTTAATTTATTGAATCAGGCGTTACTTTGCCAACGTTTCTCCTGAAGTAAAATGTCACAAACTTTTACGACGCTCGACGCAATCACCGTAATTTTGGCAAAATAACTTGAGTCTTTTATCTCTGAAAAGGTTATTTAGCTCGGTTTGTTCCTTAAGTTGAAACTTTCAATGTCTCCCACGGAACTTGCGTAATCAAAGTTTACTCAATTAATGGTTTTTCTGTGAATCATGCGTATGAAATCATTGTAATTGGCTAAGTATTATCTAGCCACTTACATCAATTTGTAAACGTATATCGTGCAATCACGTCGTGGCGGTATTTAACTCAAACCGTTAACTATTAAAATTACGCATTTCGCGCCGGGTGTGGGTGTGGTGGGTCTAAATTTCCCGAGTGTGTCGTAACTTGTAATAACGAACAGTACTACTACCATGAGTTTACAATGACCGTACTCGATAGCGACTGCGTAAATGATTTGTATGGACTCCATACAAATCATTTACGCAGTCGCTATCGAGTACCGTCACTGTAAACTCATGGTAGTGGTACAGGAGCAGCGGCAGCGCCGGCGGTGTCGGCGGCGGTGGCGGCGGCGGCGGCGGGCCGAACCGCGTCCGCGACGTGCGTGACGTCAGCGTCTCTCGGCCCGTGACGTCACCGGGCGACGACTCCGCCGACAACTTATTAAACTCCGTCTTTCATGTTAACGTTGGATTAACGCCGATAATAAATGTCTATTTGCTCAGAGGTTGTTGCACCTCGATATCTGTCTTCGTTCGTTCTCGATTCATCTCCGTTAGCTACATCATCATCATGATCATCATAATCATCATAATTTCAGCCGAAAGACGTTCACTGCTTGTTAGGTATGTAGCTATAGCTATATTTTGTAGCGAGTAACAAGTTTGTAAGATGAGGGTCAGTCGCATTAAATGGGTTCTACGCGCACGTCTGTGTTTTATTCATAACAAGTGGCGACGAGCGGGCAATTAAATCAAGAATAAATATTTACGCGTGATAAGTAATTATAAATTTTAGCCTACAAAATGTACACAACGATTGGAAACCTGCCTAATTTTGAGATTGGAAGTGATTGGAAAGTGTTTAAAGAAAGATTAAGCATCTGGCTTAATGCGAACACGATCACAAAGATTGAGGGTACGGTCGATCGACGGCGTGCGGTGTTACTGAGTGCACTCACTGAATCCGCGTATAAGTTAGTACGCGAGTTGATATCACCAAAGACGGTGGAAGAATTATCTTATGAAGAGATAATACAACAGGTAGATAGGCATTTACTACCAAAGAAGTCCCTATTCGCAGAAAGACACAATTTTCTAAGTGCCACCCAGCGCACAGACGAAGATTTTACACAATGGGCAGCTCGAGTACGCTATCTATCGACCGATTGCAAGTTCGGCGGATTCGTGGATGACATGCTGCGGGACCGGTTCGTCCTGGGCATGCAGGCGGGTCCCGAGAGGGACAGGCTGTTCACGGAGGACGCGCAGAAACTGACGCTCGCGCTGGCCCTGGACATCGCCGTGTCGCTGAGCGGCGCCCGCAGCGCTGCGCGCCAGTCGGCCGCGGCCCGCGCCCCGCCGGTGCCCCTAGACATCTACAAGGTGGCTGGAACATCAACGTTGGCTAATCAGCAGTGTGAAGTGTGCGGCTATCATAATCATACCGTCGAAAAGTGTAGGTTCAAAGCGTATAAGTGCAAAAAATGCGGTGTCAAAGGTCACCTTAAACGCATGTGTAAGCAAACAAACTACGTAAACATATTGCAGCCGGCCGGAGAGAACAACGATGATGACGATGGTAAGAGCAAAACATTTTTGAGAGGAAAAAATGACACAATTTTTAACATTCGAACTTACCGGGGCGAAGCGATGACCTTGTCCGTTGATGTATGCGGGAAAATCATTAAGTTTGAAGTTGATAGCGGTTCATATGCCACAGCAATACCTATGGATATGTATAATTTACATTTTAAAGGGATGCCCTTGATACCACCGAAAACTATTTTAAAATCATATTCAGGGGAAATATTAAATACTGTAGGAATAATGCGAGTACCATTTACATACGAGGGGGAACGGAAATGCATCGATGTGTACGTAGTTAAAGGCGACGGTCCAGCCCTACTTGGTCGAGATTTCTTATCGATATTTAATTTACAAATATCCAAAGTTTTTTTTTGCGGTAATCAATTGGAGATCGAGAATTATATGAAAATATATCCAGAATTATTTTCCGATCGCTTGGGTTGTTTAAAACATTTTAGAGTAAAGCTAATACTTAAACCAAATATTAGCCAGCCAATTTTTTTTCGAGCCCGCACTGTGCCGTTTGCACTGAAAGTTAAAGTGGAACAAGAACTCGATAGGTTAGTTAAAACAGGTGTACTCGAGCCAGTCGATCATTCAGACTTTGCTAGTCCGATAGTACCCATTTTAAAACATTCCGGCGAAATTCGGTTATGTGCAGACTATTCGGTCACGCTAAATAAAGTACTACAAATAGAAAAACACCCCTTGCCACGGACGGAGGAATTGTTTGCCAAGTTGCACGGTGGTGAGCAATTTTCTCAGTTAGATTTAAGCCAAGCTTATTTACAGTTAAGATTAGATGACGATTCACAATTGCTCACCACTATTAATACACATAAAGGGTTATTTAAATTTACAAGACTAGTTTTCGGCCTCTCAAACGCACCCGCCATATTTCAAAAAACTATGGAAAGGCTATTGCGAAATATTGATGGGGTACTATGTCTACTTGATGATGTTCTGGTCACAGGGGAAACTAGGGAACAACATTGTCAAAGGTTGGAACAAGTTTTTAGTCGTTTACAAGAGGCGGGGTTAGTACTGAACAAAGACAAATGTATCTCGGGTTTGTGATAGACCGAAACGGCATTCACAAATGTTCCAATAAAGTACAAGCAATGTTAAATTCAAAGTCACCAACTAATATACACGAATTAAAATCATTTTTGGGATTAGTGAATTATTATAGAGTTTTTGTACCCAACGCGTCCTTTATATTAAGCCCACTTAACAGTTTATTGCAGAAAGAAGCAAAATGGGAGTGGACTTCTGTTCATGAACAAGCTTTTGTTAAAATTAAGGAGGAACTCGCATCAGACAAAACACTAGCGCACTATAATCCGGATTTAAGACTGGTTCTAACCGTTGACGCGTCTCCACGGGGTCTTGGTGCCATTTTAAGTCAATTGGAAGGAGATACTGAACGGCCTATAGCATATGCTTCGAGGGCTTTAAGCAGCGCGGAGCGCAATTGGGATGTCCCAATTTTTGACAACGTATAATAAATCGAAAACTGTTTGGAGAAATAGGCTTTGTGAAGCGTTTTCAGAAATCAGATTCCAAAAATATGATAAACTGAATTAAATAAAAACAATTTAAGTAATGACCTTCATTTGACCCCTGCAGTGAATCGTCACAAAGGCAGATTTAAAGCAGGTCTACACTCTAAAGCAAATTGACAGTTTGAAATGTCGCTGACCTGCTTATAATAGCAAAGAGTGACAAAGACAGAACTTTAATCACATGATGCGCACCTGGCTTTAAACAGTTGTAATTTATCGTAAAGTCCGAAATGTATCGAGTATTTACAATGTATTTTTACAAATTTAATTGTTAAATTACTACGTTACAAGTAAATATAACAGAATTTAAATATCAGATTTTAATAAAAAATATATATTTACTATCACACCATTAAACAAACAGGAATAATCGAAGCTAAAAGAAGAGAAATAAATAAAACTATTTGTCATGGTTCATTTAGGACCCTAAGCCGTGCTTGTATTATTGACAGTGACAATACAAATCAGTAGTGGCACAGATTATGTTATGTACGACTTGAATTTTTCTAGGCAATGGAACGTGGCTCTCTCACTGTGACGTCATCCAACGTATTTCTTAAAAAAAATATAAAAAATTAAATACTCAACCAAATTCAAAATCGATGAAAATGGTATCTTAAAATATCCTATTCTTTCCAAAAAAAATATAAAAACTATAGGTTATTTTTTTTGGTGCATCCCAATTATAGCCAAATTGAAAAGGAAGCTACGGCTATTGTTTTTGGCATTAGGCGATTCCATCAGTACCTCTATGGTTTAGACATACCGTTTATTCTCTGTACAGACCACAAACCCTTAACATATATTTTTCACCCACATAAAGGTGTGCCAGAGGTATCGGTAAATCGTCTCCAACGTTATGCGTTATTTTTAAACAGTTACAATTACGAAATAAAGTATGTGAAAAGCGTAAACAATAGTGCAGATTACTTAAGTCGAGCGCTAGGCGCGCCGCCGCCGCCGCCCCCCGCACGGGAGCTACGGGATCGAGCGACGTATATGAATTTTGTAACTGACGGGGATTTACCAGTGACCCTAAAGCAGATAAAAGAGGCAATTGATACTGATGCTATATTGCAAAAGGTAAAAAATTACATACTAAACGGTTGGCCAAAGAAAAATTCCAAGGAAGAAATCCGACCCTATTTTAGTTGTAGGCTGGATTTGGTTATTGAACAGGATTGCTTGATGCGAGGTCGTAAATTAGTTATACCTGCAATTTTACAATCGAAAATATTGGACGAGTTGCACAGATGCCATTTAGGAATTAATAAAACTAAAGCGGAAGCACGGTCTAGGTTTTGGTGGCCTCACATAGATCGCGACATCGAGGAAAAAGTTAGCAGCTGCGCTGTTTGTATACAGGCAAAGCCAACCCCGGCGCGCGCCCCCCTTACACCTTGGCCATTCCCCCCCCATCCGTGGCACAGGGTTCACCTGGATTTTTTTGGTCCCATTCAAAGCGTTATGTTTTTGATTATAATTGACGCATATTCGAAGTGGATCGAATGCTTCCCACTATCAAACTATTAGAGTGCTACTGTTATCAGTAAACTAGAAGAAGTGATGTCTCGCTTTGGCATAATGCACACAATCGTAACCGACAATGGAACTTCTTTCACGTCAAAGCTTTTTCAAGACTTTTGTTTTTTGAATGGTATTAAACACTTAAAATCTCCCACGTACTCAGCTTCGAGTAGGTAGGTAGGCAGCTCCGCAACCAGTTTGATTTGTTAAAAATGCCTAATGTTGACAAATCATCGCCGTTCTCGATGGATCTGCACAATAATGTGAAAAATAAACAGTGTTTACAGGCTAAATATTATAATGGTAATAGGGACATTGACTTTAAACCGAACGATAACGTGTTAGTAAAATTAATTAATTGTAACAAGTGGGTCAAAGGTATTATTAAGAATCAAATCGGCAAAAGCATTTACGAAATTTATCTGACGGAGACAGACGAACTGGTGAAAAAACATAAGAATCAGATATACCTATATAAAGGTAAAGACGTGGAATGTCAGCACGGCCTAAATGACAGCTACCACTGGTCAATGATGCCTACAGCTTTAGAGCCGGGGCTTGCCGTGGAGGAGGAAGAAGAAGAGTGGATAGAAGCGGACCCTGGGCTTGAGGAAGAGTCAGGACCGGCAACGCGGTCATCAGTGGCCACCAGCGCGCCGCTGTCCCCGCTGGCCGCGCGCACGGCGCCGCCTGTCGAGCCTCCGCCGCCGCCACCCGCCGGTCCGCCACCGCCGCCACCGGCGCAGCCCGCGCCCGCGGACCCCGACCCCCAGGACGAAGCCCGGCCTCAGCGGCACCCACGGTTGAGAAATATACCCAAAGTAATTTATAAGATATAAGTAAAATACTCTTTTGTTGCTGAATTCCTTTGTTAGTTAGTAAGAATTTTGGTGGTGGGTTGTTAGGTATGTAGCTATAGCTATATTTTGTAGCGAGTAACAAGTTTGTAAGATGAGGGTCAGTCGCATTAAATGGGTTCTACGCGCACGCCTGTGTTTTATTCACAACACTGCTGAACATGGCCTATGTCCCCCAAGGCTCGCCAAACAGATCGGTCCCGTGCCATCCGCATCCAACGCGATCCCGCAACCTTAACCAGGTCGTCGCCCCATCTTGTTGGAGGCCTACCTACACTGCGTCTTCCGCTCCGTAAACGCCACTCGAGAACCTTTTTGCCCCATAGGCCATCAGTTCTACAAGCGATGTGCCCTGTCCACTGCTACTTGAGTCTGGCGATTCTTCGAGCTATGTCAGTGACTTTAGTTCTTGCGCGGATTTCATTATGATCATCATCCTAGCCTATATAATAAGTCCCACTGCAGGACACAGGCCTCCTCCCAGAGTGAGAGGGCTTGCGCCGTAGTTCCCTCGGGGGCCCAGTGCGAACTTGGAACTTTACACACACCATTGGATTTCTTCACAGGTATGCGGGGTTGCTTTCGTCACTTAATGTTTCCTAAACCGTAAAGCTCATGGTAAATTTAAAATGTGGGGCTGCTTGAGAGGCCATAGGTCAAACCATTAAGATACCATGGTTTGTTAACTACATACATACAATGCACGTATTATAATTATAAGTTAGCATGTTAAAGCTTTGATTATTTTAATGTTGGAGTATTCAGCATACTACGTACATCCACAGGCGATATGAGTTAAAACAGACTTTCGGATATAAGGTTTCATGAGCGTACTCTACATAACACATGAGCGTGTAACGTCGACCCACACCTTTCTAAAATAAGCAAGACTTATGTCCGTGTGATACAGCGGGGCTATTGACGACGGAGGCTGGCCGCGACCGCGAAGCGGGTCGGGGTGATGGAGCTGTAATAGACACCGCCACGCGTCTCGAGCTGAGCGAGCACACGTGACCCACCATTCAACAGTCAAACAGTCACTGTATGCTGTCCTAACTTTACCAGGAAGTCATCATCATCATCATCCCAGCCCATATACGTCCCACTGCAGGGCACAGGCCTCCTCTCAGAATGAGAGGGCTTGGGCCGTAGTTCCCACGCAGGCCTTGGATTGATCGATTGGGCGGGATTGGGAGCTTTACACACACCATTGTTTTTCTTCGCAGGTGTATCTAGGTTTACCGTAAAACTCATGGTAAATTTCAAAGGTAATTTCACACATATATTCCGAAAAACTCAGAGGTGCGAGCCGGGATTAGAACCCACGATCCTCTGCTTGAGAGGCCATAGGTCAAACCGCTAGGAAACCACGGCTTTTCACCAGGAAGTAGTTCTAACGATTTAGTTTGTTTTGCCATTCCACGTGCTATGCTACGTTGCTATGAATTCGTGTGATAAAAGGTTATCACATTCAGTGGTCCACATAGCGTACCACTGGTGCTAACGGGTACAACTAAGCTAAGTTTTGTATGTGTAAATGTCCCTACATGTTCTGGATGTGTGCTGTGGATGCGTGCTCCAGACCGTCCTCGAACGGCTACATAGCTTAGCATTAAACACGGAATAAAATCCAAGAACTAAGTAATCGTCTGAGCTTTTCTTTAGATGGTAGAAGACTCTCCCGACGTGGCATTTTTTGCGACCTGCAACGAAACCAACTTGACCCCGCACGCACAGTGCGCCGCTAGTTGCGCGAGCGCTGGTCTCGAGAGCTAGTCGACTAGCCCTCATTTTAAGCCACTCTTAATTATGCTTCCGTTTATCCATCTGTCTACAAATTGGGTCCCGCTGAAAAACAGCGTTGTGGTTTGCCGCAACATTATGCTGAGTGGGGCCCAATTTATACTATTCGATGATTTTTTTTGTATCTTATCCTGTCAACTGTATTTCCTGTGTATCGAATATGTGTAAATAAACATCTTTCTCTTTCTTTCTCTCTCTCTCTACAAATGACTTGGTTAATCACGGAGTATTTTGACCTACACGTTACAAATCAAAATTCTTAATATAGCTACAGACATTTTTAATAATAATAACGTTTTAAAATTAGCTACCTAAGAAGCGTTTTTAATGACATGCACTTTGATTCACTGGTGCGCAATAGCGGACACGACACATCCATCGATATTGGATATTGTGCGCAGCAGGCTGTTACTGCTGCCCCTCATCCTGGCCATGGCTAATGACATTCGTTCGCCTATCACGGGTCCCAAAAGTATCTGTATGCGCTACCGCAAACAACATTATTTTGTGTTCTTCTTACCTCAAAAACATTATCTCATCGTATAATTTTCTGAGATGTGCTTTGATTAAACTACTAGATACCCTTAAAAAAACAAAATATAAAATTATTTAAAAGAACTTTATCAAAAAATTTGAAGGATAATATATTTTATGATGTAAATGAATTCTTAGAACATGATTTTATGGTACCTAATATTAGTTAATAAAATTTTCTAAATTTTTTTAATTTTAAGAAATCTAATATTGTACGCCTAAGAGGCAAATTATAGCGGTTCGTTCAATATGATTTTCCAACTACACATGTACCTATAATTAACAATAAATTATTTGAATTTGAATTTGAAAAGCATTGCCAATTACGCTGTTTTTATTTTCTACTTGAATTTAAATTTGGCAGTCTCGAGGCCGTATTACATCACAGGATTTCGCGAAATACAGAGATTGGCTCCATTTGATTCAGTACAGGCGGGAATTACTAAATGAAGACAAAGAGCTGCATGAAGCCAACTACATCTTTAATTAAAATTATTAATCAGTATTTGGGAGAGGCGCGGGAGGCACCTGGCGGCGCGTCGGGGACGTCGCGCCGCCTCAATCACTGGGTGCCTCCAGCCGATGACACATAAAAATTAAATCATTTAAGTAGTACTGGCATTTTTATTTATTCCTTTGTTATTATTTCTAATACAATTTAAGGTAGATAGATGGCATCGCCAATCAATTGACGTAGGTACTTTTTATGAGCTGTCAAAACACGATTCTTCCTAAGATTTTGTATGGCAATACTTAGCTATGATATGACGTAACTTATTTCAAAGTCAAAGTCAATTTTTTTTGTTCAATAGTCTTCAATTAAAGCTCCTATGAACGTTGAAGAATTGGTTCGGAAAAACCCCGTTGAGAAGAATCTGGCAAGAAACTCAACAAGGTATATTTTTTTCTGTTTTAAGGAAGGTGTTGAAATGAAAGTTTAGGCTCGCTCGACGCTCTGGGTGGATATTTGTTGCAATGACGTCACATTATAGTAGGGGAGCCCAAGAAGGGATTTGTGAATGAAGTTACTCGAGCGCGGCAGTTTAAAAAAAAAAGAAAAAGAGATTTACAATTTTGTTAAATTACGTACAACAAGCGTACAACCAAAGTATTTAATACAACTTTTTTTAACATGCTATTTAAGACTAGGGATCGCCTATGCGGACTCGAATTTATTTTCAAACATGGCCCTGTCCACGATATATTCATTAATTTTATAGTAGGTACGGTACGTCTTAGATATTAATGTTTATTTGCCAATACAATACAATGACGCTTTATTGAAAGAAAGAAATAAATGTTTATTTTATTAGAAAATACAAACGCTCACATCATAACCACATACTTACACCACAATCACAACGCATAGTTTAGTAAGCAATAGGTACAGTCAACCAATTTGATTCCTAGGCCACTATAGAACCATGTCTTAATGACACAATTTGTGTATCTTTGTAGCGACTACTAGCGCCATCTAGTCATCACATAAGAAACTAATTTCTACAATCCTGCATCACGCTATCGAAGTTTCTCAACTCGGCTGCATAAATACAACTTCCAATTTTCATCCATTGGACTTCGGTCCCTAGGCATAACATCTGCCTGGAGAGAGATCTCTCTATTGTAACTACCCCCAAATCTTTTACGACAGTGATTATTGCGGGATGTAAGTCATGATGACATCTCGATCTTTGGGAATATGTGCCAACGATAATGAGTAAGAAAGGAGTTTTCTTGTGCATTAATAACTTGAATTATAATTCGTCATTTCATGCTCAATATAAGTATTTACAAGGTAGTCCTTTAACCTACTAGGTAGCATTCGCACATTTTAAAAAAGATTTATTTTTGACTATTTCCTGTTAAAACCACTTCCGGTAACCGCCGCGCCTCGGTATGCCGCCATATTATTTGTCATTCTTTATTCGTGCGAGGTAGCAAGCGCACGCATGTTAAAATGCCGAAGCGTACTGCAGAGGCTCAAATTTAATATTATCATAAAAACGAAAAGAAAAATCTTTACCGCGTCGTCGACCGATTATTTACCGAAGATGAATTAAATTGGTAAGTGTTTAAACCATTATAATACAATACAGTGATTTAAAATATAAATATGTACATCAATTTTAATGTTTCAAAAACCGCGGTGGCGGCCTTGAGCCCTCACGTGGATAATGGTACAAAATAGCTATTCCTGGGGGTTGGTCGAGAACCAACACGATGGAAATTGTTCACGCCTGGGGGTTAATCGAGAATTAACACGAAGGCAAATGTGAACCAGGTACCTTCTAGCTATTCCTGGGAGTTGGTCGAGAACCAACATGAGGAAAATTGTCCACGCCGGGGGGTTAATCGAGAATTAACACGAAGGCAAGAAGCGAATCATCTACCCAATGAAACGTTAGTCTAAGAGTTAATCGATAATCAACTCTTAAACAATTTTTCGTAGTACTCTTTTAAAGTAATTGTACGAAATGTTAGTAGCTATTCCTAGGAGTTAGTAGCTAGCTATTCCTGGGGGTTGATCGAGAATCAACACGACGGATATTGTTTACGTATAATACAAGTCGCGAGGTTAATCGAAAATTAACACTAAGACAAGCAGCGAATCATACACGTAATGAACCGTTAGTCTAAAAGTTAATCGAGAATCAACGCATAGGCTATTTTTCTAACTACCCTTTAAAAGTAAAAATTAAAATTAAAAATATTTTTAACGAATATCAAAGTCTAAACATGTGGGAAAGTTAAGGGTAAGTCTTACGGTTCGTAACAGGGGCTAATTATTGAACTGGACCCTGAGATCCTTTTAGCACTCTGTACAAAACCGGCAACGAGCCCCAATACGGGGAGAATATTCTCGATAGTTCGGATCAGTTGTGGGTGCCGTAAAAAAGGGATGCATTAAGAGAACAAAAAATCCTTGCAGGATATTTGATTCCAAAACAATTCTATATTGCTGTATATGTTGTTGTTCAACAGCAATTTGACGCTGGTATTACGGCCGATAACAGAGCGATGGACGTCCTCGTCGGTTCAAGCGGCCACACATTGACAGCAATTAAGTACCTGAGTGACGCAGTAAGTATGTATATTAAGTGATTTACATTACGTCAAGATTCAAGCCAGGATCAAATTGATTAGGTACCCCTAGCCAAAAATAAAACTGCTACTTATCTAACTAAAGCGATAGAAAAACAAGAACTTCAAATAAAGAAGTTTGTGTTTAATCAGACCTCACCGATATCGACGGTTCAGCCCCTCAGCAGCGGGAAAACTGGTCAGGATCTCCCCGACCACATCGTAGAATCCAATATTTTTACGACTGTTGGCGTTAAATTACAGATACCTAACAAAGTAGTTTTAGACTGGACGGTTACAAATGTTACAATGTCCCCTTTACCAGTAAATTGGCCCAAGGCCCATTACCCAATTAAGTACTTATTGAAAAAAAAAAAATTACTTTCAAAACGCTCTCATAAAAACGTGTTTTTGGAGATAAGTGAGTTTGGCATGAAGGTGACGTCTTCCAACTCCGGAAGTAAATTTTTTGCTGAAAGTTTTTTGTTTAACCCAAAAACCCGAAAGAAATTGATTGGTTTATTTTGAATTTTAAAAATCATTAAATAAATTCATACAACCTAATTATTTTAAAATAGAAGACCACTGAACTATTTTCAAGCTTATTCCCAAGGGCTGATATTTAGCCGCAATGATTTAAAGAAAGCATATCTTCTAATCCCGGTAAATAAGTCAATAAAAGTACCTAGATACGTTTCGAATAAAAAACCTGTATCTGTGATGTGATATTTGGTTTATCGAAAATAAGTAGTTACAACGAATATGCACACAACGTTATTTTTTAAATTTTATTTAAGTACGATAACTAATTTTGCAATATATGTAGGTACATACAGTTTTAGGCGTGAAAGCGTGAAAAACCATACAAAGGTTTACCTGTCACTGCATTCACTAATTAATTTGTATAATGATAAAACATGTCAATAATTGAAACTATAAATTTACTTCGTTGGCTAGGTTTCATCATAAGTTTTGAGAAGAGTTTTTACAGCCACAACAAAGCTGCAAATACCCACGCTTTGTTTTTAACGCGGGGGAATTAACGTTGTCTTTAGCTTCAGAAAAACAAAACAAAATCTATTAACAAATTTTTTGTCAATCCCCGCTGTTCAATACGAGAATCCGCTCAGCTGATCGGAGTTTTAACCGCTGCCTGTCCGGCAGTCCGGTATAAGTGGTTTTATACAAAAATATTGGAAAGAGAAAATTATTATTAAAACATTTGTGGTTATTGAAAAACGAATATCACGATCAAAGTCATTCCTTCAAAAATATGTTAACTGATTTAAATTGTTAAGGATAGTTACTACGGCTCTGAGTTATGTCAACAGAATGGGCGGTATAGTTACAATACCTACCCTCATATGAATGATCTTTCTAGACAAATTTGTCAAGGGTGCGAAGATCGTAATATTTCGTTGTTTTCATCCTTTATTAATCCCAAATACTTTATTATATTTTAAACAATAATAATAAAACTTTGTTGACCTCAAATAGAGCTCGTCGCTTCTCGCTCCAATGCCAAATGCGATACCTACTCGTGTATGTATGTATATCCTGGAAAAAATATTAATTATATAATATATGTATACGATAATTTGGAAACCACATTTTTTTACGCTTTTCCGATTTTATTCATACAAATCGTAATCGATTCCGAAATAATATATTTAAAACCTAGTAAAGATTTGTTATATTCTCCTTTCAGGAGTCATGTCTCTTCAAAATCCTTACCCTGGATGCCGCGAGGTGCTGCGGATTGCGTTTTCATAACAGGGCACTGAGGGCACCCCAGCACCCGCGGTTGACTTGAATGATAATATATATATAACCATATATATATATATATATATATATATATATATATATATATATATATAACACTAAATCATATATAGCTAAATCATATCATAGCTCAAGCTTTGGGGGATTATTGCTTAGCAAATAATATGTATGTATGTATGTAAAACTCTTTATTGTACATAAAACATGAAAATAACTAGTTAACAAGAGATACAGATGTACAAAGGCGAACTTATCCCTTAAAGGGATCTCTTCCAGTTAACCTTAGAACGATTGACAGGACATTAGAGACAAGAGTAGGCATACAATGCTGAGTAAAAAAAAAAAAAGAGCCGAAATCAAAAATAAACCCAAACTAACAAAACATAAACAATACCCATACTTACAAAGAATACACACAAGTACACACATATATTATATAATGAATACAATAGACTAATATTTAATACTAGCAGCCCGTCCCGGCTTCGCACGGGGTAGACAATTATTTATTTTTGGAAATTTGGATATAAAACACTTTTTTTCACAAATATTTTTATTTATTAAAAAATTATTATTTATTATTTATTAATTATTACAGACGTGCACGCCCCACTCCTGTATTTCAGTGCCCCCTCCACCCCGCCCGCCGCGATGCCCGGCGCGCTTTTCAGACTGCATCGCAAACAACGGCCACGGCGCTATGGCGGTTTTGTTTACTGTTTGAATTTTTTAATTCGTAATATCTTTTGAATGGAAAGTCCAATTTAAATAATTTAAAAACTATTTTATAGGTAGTTAAATGGTCTTTACCATTAAATAATTTATTTGGATAAGGATTAATATAAACACATAAATAGCATGGTTTGAATTTGGTTAGCATTTTCATTAATGTTTAAAATGAAAAAAGTTGTTGTAGTGACATAACTACAATAGTTGGACATATGCTACCGCGGAGTTTTTTGTAGACATTATGATGTTCTTCAATATTGTTGTACATTATTTTGTTCTATCGCTAATAGTTCCGGCAGCGCATTCGACGAAAGACATTTTAAGACTCATTTTTCTACACCTTCGGTTACATTGTTCAAATTTTACCAAGGATCCCTAATTTTTTTCAAAATGAAATGTAGCCTATGTCAAATTGGAAGAATGTAGCATTCTATTGGTGAAAGAATTTTTTAAATCGGCCCAGTACTTTTTGAGCCTATTCATTACAAACATACAAACATAGGTACAAATCTTTCCTCTTTATAATATTAGTGTAGATAATATTTAATATAATATTTAATATAATATGTATTTTAGTTGATACTGAATCGATTATATCTCTTTTGTCTGCACAGTTTTACTCGTATAAGGGGGTTCCTTATAGTACTTACTATAAATTTGTATTGTTCCGCTTTTTCGCATAAAAAATGCAACTTTTAATCGATTCCTTATCAGAATATGTCGCTCTAAATCTTAACTAAAAAGTTAGTAAAGTAACTTGCTTCAAACTCTTTCATTAATATAGACTGAAAATATCAATTTTGATAGCAGCGGGGCAAAGATTTTCATCCTTAGCATGATTAAAAGATCAGACCCAAATGGTGAGTAGCCAGCGTTAATATTACCTTGCTTCACGGAAGTTACAAAATATCTGTCTTGTCACAACTTCGCAAGATTATTTGGTCATGACTAAAGATATCAATCAGATCAATAGTATTTGTAATCTATTCATGAACACTAAGCTACCTTACCGACCACCACCACGTCAGCGGCGAGCGCGATCGCGTCGGCCAGGAGGCGATCCGCAAAATCGTAGGCTGTTCGAGCTCGTTGCATACTCTTGCCAAGTTCTAATAACAAGCCTGTTATAGATGACAGTAAATTTGCTTGGTATGTTTATTACGCAAATAAGACAAAATAGTAGAACTAATTTTGGGTTTTATACTTACTTATTTTATTTTTTTGGTTTAAACTATTTTATCATAATACTTAAGTGTCAATTAGTTGAGCTGACGATTCTTTCTCTTAAGTAAAGTCAAAAGAAACGTTGAGAATTTTATTATTAAATACTCAGTGTTATTATATGTACTTATTATTCAATCCAAAACTTACCACTCTGAACATCTACCTTGTAAATACTTATATTGAGAATGAAATGACGAATTATAATATAAGATCAAACGAACTTCTTGAAGCGAAGTTCGATCGATATTATAAGAGTCATTTCATTCGAAGATATAAGGTCCCTCCCACCCAGTAACCCCATGGAAAGTTTTGGTATTGAGTACACTCTAAAAAGAATGACAAATAATATGGCGGCATACCGAGGCGCGGCGGTTACCGGAAGTGGTTTTAACAGGAAATAGTCAAAAATAAATCTTTTTTAAAATGTGCGAATGCTACCTAGTAGGTTAAAGGACTACCTTGTAAATACTTATATCTTCGAATGAAATGACTCTTATAATATCGATCGAACTTCGCTTCAAGAAGTTCGTTTGATCTTATATTGTTGTCACTGTCCATCTGTCAAAACTTCTTTTTTTCTCATGTCATAGAGCGAAAACGTTGAAGTATAAAACTCTTTACGTTTATTGCATGTTGTGATCGGAAAGTTGATAATCCTTTGACCACTGACGTTGTGATTATCTAGTAATGCAACAAGGTTATATTATAAAGTGGCCTAAGAATCAAATTGGTTGACTGTACATAATATACTTAATTTCTCTGAAAAGATTCCACAGTGGATCACGATTCAGTTTTTTAAATACCTAGTACTTCCGTAAGCTGTCAGCAAAACGCGTATAAATATCAGAAATAATGTGTGCGCAACTCGCCGGAAAAACAAACGGAAATTAAATCTAAATACGCCCCTTATAGCCGAGCGTGAGCCGCCCGCCCCGCACAAACTCCAGCCACTGCAAATTCATTCACGCGACAAGTGCCGGGAATTTATTCACCATCGAATTTGAGAATGACACGTAGGTACACATATTCAGGTGTACGGGACCCTATTACTGAGACTTCGCTGCCTGTCTGTCCGTCCGTCCGTCTGCCACAGGGCTCGATCTCTTGAGCCGCTCTATCTCTTACTGTGGCCGCTATAACAACAAGTACTTACTAAAAATAAAAACACAAATCACACAAACCTAACTATCACCACCACCAAACTACACAGACGCGTTTCGAACTCAATCAGAGCTCATCCTCAGAGTATCGCTACCATTCCCTATGCTACCACATGTTATGTGATAGATTTGTTTGTGTGTTCGTACAGTATGGAGGTGGAGGAGCTGCATGAACACACATTTCTTCCATAAACGTAGCTATAATAAGGTCGCGGGTGAGCAAAGTAATTGTTTCAGTTCTTTGATATGGACCTCCGCAAAGTACCTAACGCCTGATCCATAAAATTATGTACCTACCTACTTATATTGAAAACAGACGACTGAGGTTCTATGAAACGTATGAAAACGACTCAACTTCTTGCACGGTCACGATTATTTCACATCAAATATCTGAATACAGAGTGTAATCTTTTGAAACTAAACAACTGATTCATATTTCATATGAATAAACTCAAAATGGCTAATTTTTTTTTTGGCAGATTTTGGAAGGCGGATTTTGGAAACTAACATTTGAAACCTCGACTCAAAGACGTTTACAGTTATGAATGAGTCTTAAACTCGGATCTTTGAATGAACAAAAAAACCGTCCAAGAGCGTGTTGGATACGCTCAGGATAGGAACCCGTTACGTACGACTTGTACCACTATCTGTATTCAACAAGTAATATTTGGAACATACTTAATTCGTTTGGATGAATTAATGAACTGTATTAACCGACTACGATTTTGTGTCGAAATTATACATATATGGGTTGGCTCCGGGACCCTAAAAAGTGTCACTAACATTATATTAGGTGTAGTGCAAGATTAGATATAAATTTACATCGTAGGTGACCTTAATATCTATTGCTGAGGGACTAAATAAATGAGTGCAGTCGGCACCGCGCTATCAAGAAAGTGCTCACGGGTCGCGAGTGCGACCCAGCTGCGCAGCGCCCGCGGCCCTTCCGTGGTCTATTCCTGTGCAGCGCCATCGAGCGCTGACACCTGACCCCGTTCGGCGATGTCTGCGAGATAACGCGGCGGCACAAACGGCGCAGCATTCGACTCCTCATCTCGGTTTGTTTAATCTCCTTGGGGGGCACCACCTCGTTATCACGAGATAAGCTTGCATTATCAGTCACCGGGGGTTTACGACGTGCATTAAGCTGCGAACAAGCTGCAAAGCTCTCCGAGGCAATCCTAGAGCTCATATTTTATTACACGCCTCCAGAGAAGGGTGAGATCCGTGTGCTTTGTAAATATTTAGTTTGTGAGATGAATTACCGTAGAATTCAGAGCTTTAACTGTTTAAATTTGCATAAATTGTGTTGATTTGTTTCGTCCATTGTTAGTCGTCAGGTGGTCTTGGAATGTTTTTGCTCTCTCGTGGGTGCTCCCGGGCGGCGGCAGTTCGGCGTAATTGGCAATAAGATAACGGGCCGCCCGCCGCGACTCCGGCTGACTCGTCTAATTAAAGTTTG
The DNA here is from genome assembly GCA_947859365.1 of Archips crataeganus. Classification (NCBI taxonomy): domain Eukaryota; kingdom Metazoa; phylum Arthropoda; class Insecta; order Lepidoptera; family Tortricidae; genus Archips; species Archips crataeganus. Next base: position 23,326,503 of record OX402051.1, on the reverse strand, counting down.
CCCGACGCAACCTCATCGTCTTATAGTAATTCCTACGATTTCTTAAAACAACTACACACAGAAATTTCGTTTTCTTTACAAGATTTATTGTGAAATCGTTTATGTACTAGTCGAGGAACCAGAAAACGAGTTTTCACAACCAATTTCACGATGATTTCTTTGGCAGATGTATGGAATGTCAACATGACATTGCAATGAAAAGGCTTCAACCTGACACATGATTTAGTTTCTTCGACAGGACACAAAGCTCAACTTTAGGCTTAAAAGCTTTAAAAGTGAATACCGTTGTTGTTCAGAATTGAGTTTGTAATCAGGAGTTAAAAGTAGATAAACAATGTCAATCACAGGTGTTTTTGTCTTAGTGAATGCAATTTGTAATTGAGTGATAATCGTGCGAGCTAGTCGAAATATCCAACTCGAAGTGGAATCGAATTGGTGAGCGCGTGGCGCCGGCCGAGGGCGCCGGTGACAGTGAGCGACGGGTGAAGCGAAGCGAGCGGGGCTAGAGATGTTCCAAGTTGGAAGAAACATGACTCGAGTGAAGTCAAGTAAAAGTTAAAATTCGCGTGACTCGAATTAAACTCGATTTATCTGGACTAAACCGCAGATAATACAATACTATACCTGTACAGGTGTTTTACGCTTACGCTTTTAATTGGGCTAAGTTTTAGGAGCACATATATTAAAAATAAAAAAAAATTAAATAAAAAGTGTCTTTGGTGTTTAAGCTACGTAAATAACACCGAACCTCAGTTCTCATCATCATCATTATTTCAAACGAAAGTCGTCCACTGCTGAATATAGGGCTCCCCTAAGGTTCACCAAATAGACCAGTCCTGTGACATCCGCAGGGTGGTAAAGGCATTTCACTGAAACCCTTTTAGTAGTTTATGAGTAAACACACACGCAGACACGCTCGCAGTCTGTCGCATTTCGTATATTTAAAATGGAATGCAGCAGGATTAGGATTTTAATGTTCACTTTAGTTAGATTATCGTCTGCAGTGCTCCACGTAATCAAAAGCAGGTACTTAATTAGTAGCTAGAAGTACCTAAAGGTTTGTGCGATCAAAGAAATTTATTACAGTGGCAGATGTTAAATAATCAACTTGAAAATAAATTGATTCTGCTATTTTTGATTTGTTTCACTGTGGGGTATATAATCAAAAACTTAATTTTCTTGTCAGTGTTTACTAATTAAGATATGGATTAGATTATTAATAAAGACTTTAAGCTAAGAAGTTTTCTGTAGCTAGTAATTGGAAAACCTTATTAAGTCTGTCGAGGGCTGAGTGATTACCTGTCGACAGTTACGGGGCGCGGCGACGTGCGCGGGAGCAGGAAGCCGGGATCTTTGACCAGCGCCCGTTATCGATACCGTACCATTAGTGGTGCTATAATAGACCCGTAATGGCCATGTATCATTCCTTCCCTAAACGAGACCTTTTACCGGCACGACATCAACGGTGACAACGGTTTATACCATGACCAATGCTAGAGAACTACGAAGACGCTCAAGTGTTGTCAAAGACAGCGTGCATTGGATGCAGTGTTCGTAATGGAACCACTCTAAGCTCGTGGGTGTTGGACGCGGTAGTGGTGTTCCCGCTAGGCGAGTGCGTTGCGCCGTGCAGCGCGCCGGCGCATGGTGATGGCAGCTATTTGTCGCCACCGCGCTCCGTCGCGGCCATTGCACTAATTGCATTCGAGCTACACTTATCTGACTATTAGTCGGACCCCGCTGCACCTGCTGATGAGATTGCACTTTTAATGGATTTTAGACAGAATAATGTATCTGCGTCTTAAGTTCCTCACGACTACTTGTTGATTTTTCTTTCACTAACGCAGCAAAGGGTCGCCGTTATTTTTTTTAATTGGATATAGTTTACTGGCTCCAAAGTGAGTTAAAAAGTTCCTGTGGGAAAACAATAAATATCTAGACGAAGTTCAAGCAAACAAAGTCAGTCATACATAATTTGTTGGTTCTTGGTAGTCGTGTGATTTAAACATAAAATGCCATGAATTACCCTATATCATACCATAACACTCCAAAAAAGGCTAGAAATATATTTTATACTCATAAACATTATGCACAAGGAGTCTGACTTTGTTGAAATTAAGAAAAAAGCTTTCTCATGGTGAACTGCTAGCCGAAAAAATAGGTTCATTGTTCTCATTTCGTCGGTCATTTCACGGACGCATGTGATGTGCTTTCTCCGGATGGCAGCCTTCAATTTTACGAGTCATGTATGGAGATTAGTACTTAGAGGCGATACTTTGCACCATAACGATCATAAGTAGGTCTTTCTTAACTTAATCATTATAGGTGCGATTTGCGTATCATTTACAATGTCGCTCACAAATGCAGAGAATTAATGATTTACATAAATTGCTCCGATACTGTACAAACAGAAGTAACTGTCAAATAAAGTACCTAAGTTGATTTCTTGTTGGCTGTCGAATAATTAATCCCGGCGCTCGCGTTGTTGAAGGTGCTTGATTAAAATTTCCTTTTGTTTAGGGCGCGGCGTTGGATAAGAGATTTATCTCCGCCGTTCGAGATTCAATTAGACGTAACAGAATACGGCGTCACGTCAGTCACCAGGCCGAACACCGCAAACTAAATCATTCTGCGTTCTCGGTTACTCACAAAAACAACATAATCAGGACCTGGTTTATAGTTCCAGACAGTTCAAAAATGTAATAGATTAGGCAGTGCCGAATTTTATTTAAATAATGGTGATTAGCAACACTTCAACCACTGTGTAGTATATAAAAATAAAGCATAAGTATAAGTATTAGGTATGCCAACGACACGACCTGCAGCGGCTGGACCCTCATACGCCAGTTCCAATATTGACAGTTACGAGTGGGAATGGCTTTGACGTCAGCTCGTCGCAATCTGTTTTTAGGATTCCGTACCCAAAGGGTAAAAACGGGACCCTATTACTGAGGCTCCGCTGTGTCCGTCTGTCCGTCCGTCCGTCCGTCTGTCACCAGGATGTATCTCATGAACCGTGATAGCTAAACAGTTAAAATTTTCACAGATGTTGTATTTCGGTTGCCGCTATAACAGCAAATACTAAAAACCAGAATAAAATAAACATTTAGAAGGGCTCCCATACAACAAACGTGATTTTTTTTGCTCGATATTGATAACGGCAACAGGTCTACGCTTGAAATATTCACAGAATATTTAGTTATATATTCACTTTAAAAATAAATAATTAAACTAAAATAAAACAAATATTTAAGGGGGGCTCCCATACAAATATTTTTGCCGTTTTAATAGATAATGGTACGGAACCCTTCGTGCGCGAGTCCGACTCGCACTTGGCCGGTTTTAATTTATAAAATAAAATGTAACTCAATTAAATTGCTACTGTTCAACTAATTACAAAATCGTATACTTTGATTACCAAGTAAAAGATTTCTCGCGACACTTCATAATATACTGGGCGGTCCCATAAGTAAAGAGACAAGATTGAAATAAAAATAATTAATGAAAAAATATAATAAAGTGCTAATTTCAATCAAGAATATAATCATATTTGTTATTTTATATTAAATTTGCTAGTGCTATGCCTCTATAGCCAATTTTTCTAAGGATTATTGCTGCTCGCCTCATTACAGCTTTTCATGACCTAGTTGTCACAATTTTAGCCAATCTAGTCCATCGATGTTTAAATGCAGGCAATGATTTGGGTTTTTCCGTTTGTTTTTTATATTCTCGTTTGCATAAAGACCAAAAAGTTTCAATACCACGAGCTTAGAGGACATTTGGGGCGTTATTATGTTTTCGTATAAAATCTATCCCCGCAGCCTCTAAATGTTGGGTGACTTCGGTGGCGTAGTGGCATGACGCCATATCCGGCCAGAATATAATTTCTTCCCTGTGGTAATATTTATCAATGAAGGGAATCAATCGCTCTATTATACTAGGGGCGTTCAATAAAAAGTGAGAATGAGTATGTTATAAACAACTTTTACTAAATGTCATTTTATTTTTCGACAAAGTCACCTTTTAGCATAATACACTTAGTATATCTTTTTTCTAAACTTAAAATTCCATTTTTAAAAAAGGACTCATGTTGAGTACTTAAAAAATCTTGTACTGCAGCAACTACCGCGTCGTCGTCTTCAAATTTCTGGCCTCTCAGGTATTGTTTCAATCTCGGAAATAGGTAGAAATCACTGGGAGCGAGATCTGGTAAATACGGAGGATGCTTAAGGATATCGAACCCAGCATCACGAATTGCAGCCATTGCAACGGCGGACTTGTGTGCCGGTGCATTGTCCTGGTGGAACAGCACAACTTTCGAGAGTTTACCTCGCCGTTTTTCGCGGATCTCATTGCGCAATGTTGCTATTTGTTTGGCGTATAATGTGCCCGTAATAGTGGCTCCATGCTCGAGATACTCAATCATTAATACCCCTTTACCATCCCAAAAAACAGAGCCCATGACCTTACCGGCAGATGGGCTCACCTTGAATTTCTTCGGAGTTGGAGATGATGGCCTTTTCCATGTCATAGACTGCAGTTTCGTTTCTGGGTCGTAATGATGGAGCCATGTTTCATCCATTGTTATAAATCGCGCCAAAAAAAGTTCCCGGTCTTGCTGCATCAGGTTCAAAGCTTCTTGACAAATCTCTAGTCTAGTTTGTTTTTGCGTGACAGTAAGCATTCTTGGTACCCAACGCGCAGATACCTTTTTCATACCCAAGCGTTCATGTAAAATATTATGCACGCTCCCTGTTGAAATCTTTACATTTTCAGCAATAAAACGAACCGTGACACGACGATCCGCCAAAACTGAGTTTTCGACTTTTTTCACAATTTCTTCAGTTACTGCTGTTGTAGGGCGTCCGGAGCGGGGGTCGTCCATTGTCGATGTTCTTCCACGTCTAAATTCGGCGCACCAACGTGCGACTGTCGAATACGGAGGAGCATTAGACCCTAAAGTGTCCCGCAAATCCAAATTGACTTGGTCCGTAGAAAAATTTTTCAAACACAAGTATTTGATACCGGCGCGCAGTTCAATTTTCTCCATTTTCGCTAACGTACTCAATAGCATTGCAAAGAAATTACCGTATATTTTTTTAAACAAAAGACAGTTAGTTTTTTTTTTCATAGCAATCAGCTAGATAGATTAGCTTTACCGGCCAGTATTTAATTTCCTAATATTGAAAGAGTTTGCATCTCATTCTCACTTTATATTGAACGCCCCTCGTACATTCTCTCAGGTAAATGCGTGCGCTCATAGAGCCTGTGCAAATATATGGTTCAGACGTAATTACCGCTCTGGTCTGTGGGTTGTCAAACTAGGTATTTATTGAAAAATTTGGCCTTTGGGATGATTTTTTGTGAATAATCTACAGCGTCCCGATTGTTCGCGTGGTAGTATTGATTCCCAGGAACATCCATTGGGTCCACGGGCACGTAGGTCTCGTCATCAATTATAAGAACTTTTTTCAGTGTTTTTTCATACACTCTTCGGTATCCTCTTTTAGCTCGAATTTCTGGGTCTTTAATATATTTAGGAGCAGATAATTTTGCAAACGCTTTAAGCTGTAGGTTGTTTTGTTTTCATTCAAGCTATACTTGACTTCGATATTTTCAATTTATCCGCAGCAACTCTACCAGACATCGAGGGATTCCGTTTATAAACTTTTTTTACCTTCTTTATATTCTTAGGTGATGAAACAGTACGTTTTCTTCCAGGAATGTTTTTATAAATATCTCCGTGCGTTTCTTCAAAACCCTCTATAATTCGATATAAAGTAGTTCATCTGAGTCCCTCTGGAGAAAAATGACGTATCTTGTATATTGAATAACTCTTTTTGCAAATGCTTAGTGTTCAGCTCTCTTCATAATTAAAACTTTAAAAATACTTTCGAAATTCCCGCTTAATCTGACAGATATAATGCCTACGGCGGTCATGACAGTTATTTTTCTTAAAAAATAAAAATCTTTTCAAACAGTTTGAAATTTGAAATTTGTCTCTTTACTTCTGGGACAGCCTTATTATGAGAAATTCCCTGTTATCATTATATGATATACTTACCTATTATTATAAAGTTGAGATTATGTGCTCAAAGTATGAGCTCAACCGTTTCGTCACGTAAAACTATATCGCCTACAGGTAGTCAATGTTATGTTAACATCTACCTTCTTTAAAATAGGTAAAGTTGGGTGTGTTGTTTTTGCGAACGGTTACCCGAGCAGGGATCCGTAGCGATCTCTACAACAACAAGACTTCGACTTGACCTTTGCTCCGCACCTGAATTCCATTAACTTACGAGTTTTTGAAAGAGCTACAGTCAATTACGTTCAAGGCAATCTTAGAATTGATCAGAATGCAAAATTCGTAATTACAAATGATGCGAACAATGAAATGCTGGCTCATTTTGGACCGAAGGTACACGAACGGCTTCACTCCTTTAAAGTGCACGTTTAATTTACCTCTACGTACAGAAATGGCATGCCATTAATGTCTATCCATGGCTGCCATTGTGTGTCCACAAATACTCCGCCAGGAATGGAAACCCATCCATTGGTTTCCTTGCCAATGTTCTGAGAATATTTGCTTAGAAACTGTTTCTTTCCTTTTATAGCTCAAACTGCGACTCAAATGTTTTGCATAGTACTAGGGGCGTTCAATAAAAAGTGAGAATGAGTATGTTATAAACAACTTTTACTAAATGTCATTTTATTTTTCGACATAGTCACCTTTTAGCATAATACACAGTATATCTTTTTTCTAAACTTAAAATTCCATTTTTAAAAAAGGTCTCATCTTGAGTACTTAAAAAATCTTGTACTGCAGCGACTACCGCGTCGTCGTCTTCAAATTTCTGGCCTCTCAGGTATTGTTTCAATCTCGGAAATAGGTAGAAATCACTGGGAGCGAGATCTGGTGAATACGGAGGATGCTTAAGGATATCGAACCCAGCATCACGAATTGCAGCCATTGCAACGGCGGACTTGTGTGCCGGGGCATTGTCCTGGTGGAACAGCACAACTTTCGAGAGTTTACCTCGCCGTTTTTCGCGGATCTCATTGCGCAATGTTGCTATTTGTTTGGCGTATAAAGTGCCCGTAATAGTGGCTCCATGCTCGAGATACTCAATCATTAATACCCCTTTACCATCCCAAAAAACAGAGCCCATGACCTTACCGGCAGATGGGCTCACCTTGAATTTCTTCGGAGCTGGAGATGATGGCCTTTTCCATGTCATAGACTGCAGTTTCGTTTCAGGGTCGTAATGATGGAGCCATGTTTCGTCCATTGTTATAAATCGCGCCAAAAAAAGTTCCCGGTCTTGCTGCATCAGGTTCAAAGCTTCTTGACAAATCTCTAGTCTAGTTTGTTTTTGCGTGTCAGTAAGCATTCTTGGTACCCAACGCGCAGATACCTTTTTCATACCCAAGCGTTCATGTAAAATATTATGCACGCTCCCCGTTGAAATCTTTACATTTTCAGCAATAAAACGAACTGTGACACGACGATCCGCCAAAACTGAGTTTTCGACTTTTTTCACAATTTCTTCAGTTACTGCTGTAGTAGGGCGTCCGGAGCGGGGGTCGTCCATTGTCGATGTTCTTCCACGTCTAAATTCGGCGCACCAACGTGCGACTGTCTAATACGGAGGAGCATTAGACCCTAAAGTGTCCCGCAAATCCAAATTGACTTGGTCCGTAGAAAAATTTTTCAAACACAAGTATTTGATAACGGCGCGCAGTTCAATTTTCTCCATTTTCGCTAACGTACTCAATAGCATTGCAAAGAAATTACCGTATATTTTTTTAAACAAGAGACAGTTAGTTTTTTTTTTCATAGCAATCAGCTATAGATAGATTAGCTTTACCGGCCAGTATTTAAATTCGTAATATTAAAAGAGTTTGCATCTCATTCTCACTTTATATTGAACGCCCCTCGTAAGCTGCGGCGTTCAGAAAGAGCACTTTCAAAAGGCATGGGTCTTGTATACAATATTCATGGCGTGAACATCAAACGCCGCATAAGCGGAGGAGGCATTAGTTATTTATAACTGTTAGAATGTCGGCATTGATCGAACACTAATCATTGACGTTTACAGTTAAATGTATAAGTACTCATTGGAATCGTGACGTCACGAGAGAGAAGTTTGACGTCAGTTCTAGTGCATGATCAAACAACAGCTGAATGTCAATACGGCCAATACTCGCTATGGCCTCGACGAGTAATGTCAACACTTTGAACCCATAAAAATAATATAACGCTTCTCATGTAGGTACGGTAGACTTATGCATAAGACGGCGGGGCGTGTGCTGAGTAATACAACAGCGGTCGCAGCCGTGGGTCGCAGCGTACGCGTGTAGCGATGAGCACCCAGCGGTAATGGTTTTCCTATTAGCAGGCTGCGATACGAACAATGTTCTTTGTTTTTTATCAGCGCGGTTGAGCTGCTGCGCCGACGCTGGCGGCGGCGCTCGCTCCGCTTGCTACGAACAATCCGGTGCGTTCGATTCTCCGATAAAATTCCCTTCCACGAGAAAAGGAAAATGTTAAAGGCCGTGAAGATTGCCGCCGCGTAACCTTATTTTATTTTCAGATTTTTTCTCATTCAAGGTCAATTTAACGACCGCTTTAGCCTAGTTAGTATTGACCCTGCCTACGAAGCAAGAGGTCCTGGGACTCCTGGGTTCGAATCCCGGTAAGGACATTTATTTGTGTGATGAGCACGAATATTTGTTCCTGAGTTATGGATGTTTTCTATGTATTTAAGTATTTATTTATCTATATAAGTATGTTTATCGTCGTCTAGTACCCATAGTACAAGCTTTGCTTAGTTTGGGACTAGGTCGATTTGTGTAAGATTGTCCCCCTAATATTTATTATTTATTTATTTTAATTAAGCGCTATAATGTGTATAACTGTCGAGAAAATGGTGTTTGTGCTATAATATTAATAGAATTTAAGTAGGTTACTTAACTTGTTTTTATTTAGTTAATGAGGAGTGGCGGCTGGAAGGCATGGGGGGGGGGCAGCTCCGAGGGATATGAAGATGGATGTGCGCGGACAGCCACAGCTGCGCTAATCACGAGTATGTACAAAGTTTGAGTCGCGTGATGCGTGTTTACGAGTTACTCTCCTCGTATCAAATGATTTATTTACAATGCTTTCTAACCTATTCCAAGGTATTCTTGAAATGTCAATTGTTATGAATTTAAGTGAATGACTCTTTATAAATAACTAGATTGAATTGGTACAGAATTGAACGCTACATTCATAAATTCTTGAGAATTATTTCTTACTAATTCACTACAGTAGATTGACAGAACCAAATGCCATTCTGTGAAATAAAGATACCACATTTATTTAATAGTAGGTATTTGACTCAGGTCACGTAAAGAATGTTTTTATAAAAGAAGAAACTGAATATTTTATTAATATTACATTCTTACCTTACAATATTAAACTACTTAGTATTTGCAGCTAATTTTGTTTCCAACGGAATGTTAAATAGGCGACCGATACGAGTATTTAAATAGTCATTAAGCCAAAAATGTGCCAGTTATGATATGAAGAAAGTGGCACCCACGTTTTTTTGTACTTATAACATTTTTTGTAAAGCCATGCTCTCGAACTTATACCTAAGAATTTGATTCAGTGTAGTTTAATATCACAAGACCTGCCTTTTTATTCCATTTTAGATACCTACTTTTTATTTTAGAAACACTAATAAATTATTAAAATTAACTTTATTTTACTGTTCGTCTTTATATTACTATTTTATATTTACCAAAAACGGGCAACACTAACACTGTCAAATTGCAGTGAATTAAATGACTGACTTGAAATTGAAGAGTTGAAACGTTAGCGTGCAACTTTGGCGCGCACGCACTGGAGCGGGAGCAAGTCTCCAACTTCTTGCCAAGATGTATCTAAATGTCGTGTCACTGATAACAGAATTGATTTAAATCCGTTATTTATTAGTGGTTTGTATCGTAAAATCAAAATCTATTTATTTCGGCAAATTTACAGTAAAGTAGCGTCGTTAAAATTGATGGTGAACTTTCAGTTTAAACGGGCAGTCTGAAAACTGTAATTTTAGCTAGACAGGGCACTGCGCGGGCGCAGCGTCGGCGCTTCCGCGTGTGCGCCGCTCAATCATTCCTTAACACATTTATCTCCAACATCTAAGGAAATGCGACGGTCTCTTGGCACCGTTTAGCTATTTAACGAGACCCATTTTCGTTGAGCGTACTTGTCATAGGCTACTCCAGTTCTAAATCACGTTTATATTTACGAGTACCACTGCTACTGGCTTCGTTAGTTTGACAAATAACTTTAGTAACTATAAATTAAAAAATTTAAAAACCCTCAACGCAATTACAGGTCACACATATAATGTTTGAAAATAATTATGCTATGCATCTAAGATCTCTTCCGCTGCTAACAAAAGAGTTGATAACTTTTAAACTTTTCAACCAATTTTTGATGAAACATGTCTTAAAACCAACGCCAAGAAACCTGCTTTCAAATAAAAATAAAAAAAATCGTATCCAAATCAATCCACTCTTTTAAGAGCTATAATGGCACAGACAGACACACAACAAATACACACACAGAGCGGTCAAACTTATAACACCCCTCATTTTGTGACGGCGAATTAAAATAAGACTTGGTTGGCGTGAAAAAGTGACAAACATTCATCCATGCATACTTACAAACTTTCGCGTTTATAATATTAAGTAGGATTACATTATGTCAGTCTGATTTCTGGTTTGGTAATCGCAGAGATAGATTTCTTTTACTTAGACTGTGCGAGTACAAACATAAAATTAAACATATTTAGATATGAGCCCGTAAGTTGTATAGTTTTAGTTTTATTAGTTTTAGTATTATTAGTTTTAGTTTTAGGTTACTCAATATAGGATCCACTGAAAATCAGCGTCGTGGCCCCCTGCCTCGACTCATGCTGAGTGGACTCTTTTTTTGAGACAACTGTCACAATACTCTTTTAGATTTAAGAAATTTGTAAACTGTTCTTTGTTGTTGTTGTTGTTTCGAAATAAATTTAATTCATTTCGTTTCATTTCATATTTACAAGTTGAGTAGGTACCTACTACTAGTAATCAAAAACCCCTGTTTTTGTGTAGGCGGTTAAAAATAAGACTTTAGTTAATATTTGTCAAGTTGAGTTCTACTAGTAATCAATCGATATGGCAATCCTTTATTGAACCTTGTAAGTATAGGTAGGTAAAACGTAAGTCGTGGGCTAGACCCCTGCATATGACCCAACAAAGGCCCACTCGTGTGGAATTAAGAACAATTACTCACAATTGAAGTAATAAAACTAACTCAAACATCGGCCATTTAATGCGAAAACTTGGCTCGGCCATTGTGCAGCCTGTCGAAGTTCGGTGATAAGCCCAACGGCGCTCTTCCTCCGCCGCCCTCGACGACTGTGGTTTTTTCAGCTCGTCTTGAATTACTAAAGCAGACATATCACCCTTTTCAAGTCTAGCTAAGTCTTTATTAGTTATTTTCAAATGTAGGAATGTAGCTCCCGAGATTTGTTAGGAATGTCAGCTAAGTCCCACTGCAGGACACAGGCCTCTTCTAAGAATGAGAGGGCTTATTGGGTTGCTGACAGTGCGAATTGGAAACTTCATACGCGCCATTGAATTTCTTCGCAGGTGTCTGTAGGTTATTTATTCTGTTTTAAATTTTCATGATTTTCGCTCATAATTTTTATTTACTAAATGGGACTTATCACGCAAACAATATTTACCTCGACGTTTCGGCCACATTACAGCAGCCGTGGTCACGAGCTGACTCAATTCAACCAGTCAACTCGTCAACTCGCGATCACGGCTACTGTAAATGTGGCCGAAATGTCGAGGTAAATTGTTTACGTGATAAGTCCCGTTTAGGTATGTCCCATGTAGGTTTCCCCGCGATGTTTTCCTGTAAAGTACATTGTAAATTTCAAATGTAATTTTGCACGTACGTTCTGAAAAACTCAGAGGTGAAAGCCCGGGCTAGAACCCACGATCCTCTGCATGAGAGCACAAAGGTACTATAGGACTGTAGGTACCACTAGGCTGGCACGGCATTTCGCAATGCTGAGCCAGTGTCCGATTTGCAACCGCAATGACACATTCTATCTTTAGCTTTAGTATTGCCTTTTTGTTTTGTGGGCCAATCAACTTTTTTTTGTAAATTTCTATTTACTCCTTTACAAGTAACTCTGTAATATCTGGTTAGTGAAACCATGATTTTGCAGTAATTAGATAAACTGTTTATCATAGTGCGTATGTGAAAACCAAAAAAAAAAGTATTTCTATGAAAAAATCCGGTCACCCAGGGGACATACCACTATTTTCATACAAATTTCGGGGACAACATTGTCCCCTGGGTCACCCACGAAATAGAAGCTAAACATAATAAAATAAATCTGGCAATTACACCATTACTGACTACAAAAATCTAGGGTTTTGAAAAGTATACTTTAAATAAGGAAAAATAATCAGTTTTTTAATTATTTCGGTTTTCATAGAAAGTAGCCGAAAATCGTTTACAAAAAAAAGTTGATTGACCCTTGTATAATATTGTGTCTTGTGATGTTGTAAATAAATGTATTTTCTTTCTTTCTTTCTTTCTTTCTTTCAATGAGATAGATTAGAATGTGAATCTGTAAATCGTTTAGGAATGAAACTGTAACGGAATTGTCACTCGTGTGCAGAGGAGCCGCGAGGCTTGACGAGTCCGTGACATTCGCCCCACAAGCGCGCGGCACCATAACACGGGACCGTTATCAAGCCCAGCCTCATTTAAAATCGATTTAAACTAAATAAATGTAGCGATTTCTCCACAATTCTTCAGAAATCCTTTTAGTAAGGTAAACGTACCAATGCTCGACATCTCAGCGCCCAATAAATGACGCCCATCTGTCACCTCTCTTACTATGCCATAAGATTGAAGGTGCAATGTATTGAGTCAGTGTAGAGCACAGGACGTTTATCTTATCTGACCGAGCCGAAAATTAAGTCTTCAATATTTGTCCAAGAAAAGAGTGATTTTGCTGTGTTCGTGACTTTTGATCTACAAAACATTTAAAATATATTTATTTAACAATATTTAATTTAAAAATATTGAAGCCTTGTATTTCGCGTAGCCTGGGCATCCCCTCGCTGAACGATCTCTGGGCGAAAAACACTGACCTACTGTCAGATATGGTAACTTTGACTTTTTATATGAACTCTATCTATATCATCTAGTGTACTGTGACTCAAGGTAGACGAGGCAGAGTTGACCATGGAAGGCAGAGTTGAGACGTCTGACGGTACAAAAATAGAAATCGTCAGGCTATTACTTTAAAAACCATAAGGGCAAAAGATCCGTTGAATTATGTAGTCCTGGAGCTTGTTTACGTTCATCATCATCATCATCATCAGCCTATGTTCGTCCACTGCTGGACATAGGCCTCTCCCATGGCACGCCACTGAGCACGATCCTCGGCCACTCTCATCCAGCTGTTGCCAGCCGCCTTGCGAAGATCATCGCTCCACCGAGTCTGAGGACGTCCCAATACGTTTACGTTTACGTACTTGACGTTTACGTTATCCTCTTATAAATATATATATCTAGATCACGACAGATTGAGCTAACATTTATAGTCTTAAGGAATCAAAGGCGAGACTGAATCGATTCGCCGCAACTCGCCAATCTTTGGTATTTACCGCTCAGATGCCAAATTAAACAAGTTTTCTGGTTCTGGGTCGGCTCTCGGAAAACTACAGAACATCTGTTTGAAAGTAATTGTTGCGGTAGACAGACTAAACACAGCGATCGTTATTGAGCTGTTCTGTACATAGAACACAAGCTGCACATGCGTATAGGTACAGTCGAAGAAACTGACATGCCAACCCCTAGTCCCTTTTCATTGGAATATCATGTTGACATTCAGTACATCTTTCAAAGAAATCATTGTGAAATTGTTTGTGAAAAGGGTCCATCCTGGTACGCGAATCAGTTTTCTTGACTGTTTCCAACACTGTAATTAATTTAGTGTGTGGTATGGTAATGTACTAACGTGACTGTTGCGTAAGCTGTTGACCTGGCGCCAGATGAAGCTGGGAAAAGCTAGACCAAACCGCAAGCAACAGCGGCATCTCCTCGCCTTAGCTTCGGCCGCCGCCTGAAAATCTCAGCAAAGAAGTTTAACTTCACCTTTTGCCCAGCATTCAATTTATTTCGTACTACATTACTTAAGCAATGAGCATGAGCAAAAGGTTTTATGACACGAAAATGAAATGGGTTTTTGCTTTCGTCACGAGTGGGTTCAAAGGGATTATATTTTACGGCAGAGCGTCATGACATTTTCTGCTATCCTGGCAATAAAAATTTTCAATGGAACATTCATGGAACTCGTGTACATCAATGTTTGATACTTTCTAGGGTTTCTAGGGTTACCTAGATAGGAAAAAAGAACAATTATGGGCAGTGTCGGCGTTACGACCACTGACACCCCGGGCAAGAATATTGTGGCGCCCCTTAAGGTAATCAAAATCGAGTGCCAATTTGGCGGGGGAAGCATCCCCACCGATCGGCCCCTGAAATTTGGCGCCCTGGGCCGTCACGCCATCGCGGCCCCCCTGACGCCGGCACAGATTATGGGATCTCTTTGTTGTCCGTCTGTCTGTCTGCCAGTTTGTAAGGTCTCTTTTGTAAAGATCTGTAAAGGTCGATAAAGGTCTACCCATGATCATGAGCATGCAACCGGGAACTTGTCGAAAGTAATAACGGTCTACATCCCATAACAAGTACCTATATTAATAAAAAAAAAATCTTTATTTCCTTTAACAAGCATGATAATAAATGAAGTTTTCCGGGGCCTCCCTTTAGGCTTACAGTGCCTGTGTTAGGACGAACCGCTCTTCCTTTGCTTAGGTGGTAGGTACTTAACGTAAAGACTGTTTTTCTCACGATCAAGATCAGAAACTATAAAAAGATCACGAGATCAAAAGATACAACGTTCTGAAAGCGTATTTTCATATAACAACCGTGGGAATCGATGCTTATAATGAGGTTCTTTCCATTGACATGGAGAGGTATGCGATTTAGAAAGAACATAAGACGTAGAATAAAGTTAAGTAAGTAGGTAAAGGAAAAAAGACCGAAAATTACTGAATCGCAAAGAATAAAGGTCGATTCATATATACAGACACCGAGCGTGTCAGACACGTGCCGTATCAGACACCTACAATAGTTATTTATGATACAAGTGCGGAAAGTAGGCTATTCCCAACGAATGGCGGAGATCTAAACAAACGAGCGAAGCGAGTTTGGTTTAGCCGACATGAGTTGGGAATTTCCTACTTTCGACACGTATATCATACAACATTTTACAATGCATTAAGCGAGGAAAAAAATTGGGGCTAAGAGCGCGCGCAGACAGAGAGCGGTCTGCTACCGAGTTCCGCGTTCAGAGTTCTGTGTTTTCATCGCTCGAGAGTTCCAGTCGCCTGCTGTGTGCGTTATCGTAAGAGACTCAGTACATTCGAAAGAACGCAGAACTCAGTACGCTTAGGGGCTGTTTCACCACTTTTCTTAAAGTTCGGATTAGCTTAATCATAACCTTATTTGAGAGATGGAATTAAAATTTCTGTTTCACCAGTCTTGATTAGCGCTAAGTGACGGACAAACTGTTTCTTAATGTGACCATAAGATCAGGTGGCATTTGGAATTTTTATCCGTCACATAACTTTTTAATTAGTTAAGTTTATTTTTTTGTGGCCATGGTTGGAGAGCCCATCAGCCGGTTTCAGAAAAATAAATCAAAGTTTTTTTATTTTTTAAAGAAATAAGTCATGCTAAAATGCATAAAATAATTTAAAAATCAAGATTTGAATAAAAAAAAGTAGGTAGAATGTAAAATAAATGTTAAAACTATGGTATGCTATGGTACTATGGTAGCATAGCATACGGTTGTGGTAACTCTGAAGATGAGCTCTGGTTGAGTTCGAAACGCGTCAGTGTAGCTTGGTGGTGGTGATGGTTGGGTTTATGTGATTTGTGTGTGTTCGTACAGTGTGGAGGTGGAGGAACTGCATGAAAGCACATTTCTTGCATAAACGTAACTATTGTAAGGTCGCGGGTGAGCAAAGTAATTGGGAATGTCTAAAAAAAATTACCAGTGGTTTTTATATTTCTTTTGTATAGAAAAGTCAATTATAAGAAACTAATTTCAATATTTTGTCACTTAGTTCACTACTTTTTTCAAAATTAATTATTGAAACTATTTTGGTTGATGACGTCAGATTGTAATTGAGGGCTCCCACACTGCCAAATTTCTAAATCTATCTAAATGCGTACGATAAGGCAACCCCTTTAATTATTTTTTGCGTGGTGGTACACTGTAACTAGTGTCACTTTACTGGCGCTGTCAAAGTGTTAGATGTCAGGCAGTGGGTCCAAATCAAACTCCGTAGTTATAATCCACGCGTAAATTTGTGAAGAATTCTAACCACACAGAATAAAGTACGATTTGGACCGGTCACGCAATTTACACCAAAGTCAAATGAAGGTCATTGCTTATTTGTTATGTAATAAATTCATTATATAATATTAAAATTAAATAACTACAGAAAACTAGTTAAAAACCATTTATCTCGAAATGGTTTTCGATTTAGTATACATTGCAAAAAAATAGAAATCCCCAATTGTTTTAGTTCATTAATATGGACCTCCGCAAAGTAACGCCTGATTCAATAAATGAATATTATCTTGTTTGCCACGACACGTGTCTGACACGCTTGGTGTCTTTAATTATGAATCGACTTTTACTCTGGTTTAAATAGAAATATTACGTAGGTACGTTCTATGAAATACAAACAATAATATTTTTGTATCAACTTAAATTCCTACACAAGTCCTCAGTAGACGAATCTGACTCGCACTGGTCGCTTTTTTGTTGGAAATTTGATTAATAAAATATTTCTGACCAACTACCTACTTAATTTGGCGATTCTTTCCATTCTCGAAGGTCAACAATTCAACTGTGTTGTGGATCCTCTGAAAATTAGAAGCCGATACAGGTGGAATCATTTAGTGGTCTTGTAATCTGTGCGTGTCAATATAGCAACATAAGATATTTAACCTAGTTCCGGCAGTCGTCAAACTGAGAGCCATAATAATTAATTTAGTGTGTTGTAAAAGACGGCGGGCTATTAACTTTTACTGTCCACTGCACGTCGCCGCAGGGGCGGGCGGCGGCGCGCGGCGCGGGCGCACGTATACTGTGCGATTCAATTCAATGAATATTAGGATTGAATTTGTCATTTGTCAACAACTTCACTAGCAGCGATCAGGTACTTAGTCACTTTCATTTTTTTTGTTTAAGTATTAAATTATTTTTGTAAACACTACATCGCCCGTAAACTCAAGTGTAATTCGAACTCGCCTGCAGAGGCCTCCGTACGATAAAAGGTTTTAATAACTACCTAAGTACCTATGTTCTTTTTTTAATAAAATACCCTTCATGTATTAAACCACAGATTGCTTGGGTTTGATTATAATTAACCAGAACACTGTTTTATGTATTTATTTAAAAGTGGTTTCGGAAATAAGGAGAATGGTGAATTTACGTCTATGTTACTAAACAGATTTAAAGATAAACATCTATTCTATCTATCTATGCATATAATAAATCTGTAACAAGTCGGTGTCTGTACATTGAAGATATTTGAGAAAAACTGTCACTAGGGCTATTTATTAGCGCAATAGAACCTGAAACAATGATTTTTAGAATTATTGTCTGTTTGTCTGTTTGTCTGTGCGTTTGTGCGCGCTAATCTCAGAAACGGCTTAACCTAGAAGGATGCGGTTTTCACTGATATGTTGGTATTTTCTTGGATTAACATTTAGTGTTTGTTTCATTTCAATCGGTTCACAAATAAGAAAGATACGTCTATTTTAAGAATTTATCGAACAGTTTTTAGAAGAATTAATAAGCTGAAGAGTTTGTTTGTTGTTTGAACTACTGCTCCGATTTGAAAAATTCTTTCAGTGTTAGATAGCCCATTTATCGAGGAAGGCTATATAGGCTATATATCATCACGCTAACACCAATAGGAGCGGAGCGGAGCGGAAGAATGTTTCAAAATCAAGGGTTTTTGAAGGAAAACTTCTATAGGCACGCTTGACTTGGGAGTACGGTGGTGAATGTGAACGCGGGTGTGCGGGGAATTTCGGTGGGGGGGGGGGGGGGGGGTTAGGGGGGGGGGTTTATATCGAGGAACTAAGGAGAGCCATAATTTGATGAAAAAGCAAATTTGATAAAAAAAATAAGCTGCCCAAATTACTAATTCCACGCGGACGGAGTCGCGGGCAAAAGCTATTATAAAAATATAATTGAGATCCTTGTAACCAGACCTTTCATTCCACTTAATTGTATCGTACAGTTTGCATTTTTTTTATTTCATAGTTGCCTCCAAATTCAAAATTCATTTATTTGCTAAACACATTTGTGTTTGGGCGAAGTGCCAAATTTCAACTCAAACAGTCCTGTTGATTCGATGCAAATTAGCCGTGACAGACGGACAGACTGACACACGAGTGATCCTATTACCGTATTCAGAAACAGCTGGCAACTTTAGAAATAACATTGGCAGCCAGTGGAGTTGTCGGCATATCTAATCGTAATGTTCATTGACACGTAGAATGCCACTTTGGAGCTACTGACAGATACAAGTGTAACGTTGGGTGTCGGTGACAGGTTGCGTGGTGAGCCAGGCCCGGGTCCCGTCGAGGGCCGCTGCGAAGCGCCGCCGACGGATTCACATCCACACTCTCCAAGGCCACCTTGATTTATGGCGCAGATTATTTACATTACTTCCAGACGAACTATTTTAGGTTTTGTCATTGAATTATTTTGAGATAGTAGCTCTGTAATAAAGTGTGTGTGATAGGGGTTTTTCATAAACTCAAATGCATAATTGGCTACTTTCCTAACTTGTCAGTCTTTTAGATTATCAAAAAATATTGGACACGTATTTTTTATTTTGTCAATTAAACAAAAAATTACGAAGATATGGCGCGTTGAAGTTTCGCGTGACGTCACTTGTTCCTACACTTTGTATGAGCGTTTTAGGAACAAGTGACGTCACGCCTCGTCACGCGGAACTTCAACGCGCCATATCTTCGTCATTTTTTGTTTAATTGTCAAAAGAAAAATTACGTGTCTAATATTTTTTGATAATGTAAAATACGGACTAATAAGAATTATTATTTTTTTACCTAGGAAACATCCCTATTGTTCTGAGAAGGTTGAAACAAACTGTTGTGACTCCTTAGTGAGAGATAAAAGAATATTAACCATTGTTAGTGCGTTCTTTAGAAATAGGCCTAAAGCCTAAAAGCTTGAAAATACAACATCTTGTTATATTTTCAAGCTTTTATTTTTCTTGCAATATTTATGTATTCGGGTTATATCTTGCAAGTTGAATTTCGCCTACTTTTAGTGATCGGCTAGACTTGAGTTTTGGTAGGTAGGAGTATGTATAGTTTAGTTTAGTATAAAGAATACCTACAGTCAGCAAAAAGTTTGTACTTAAAATGTAATTTTTCAAAAACTTCCAGACCAAAATAATATATATAATTAATAATGTACCTACTCGCAGACAATTACTTATTCAGAAGCAAGGTGGAGATACATTTCAATTTAAAAATCGAAATGGAGGATCTTAATAAAACTTTGCAAGTCAAATAGGATTAGTTAGACCTAGGTAGCGTTTGCAACATGCGGATTGTATTAAAAAAAACCGGCCAAGTGCGAGAGTCTCGCGAACTGAAGATTCCGTACAAACTGAAAAGCCAGAAAAAGAGTAGGTTTTACTTTTTACTTCTTAGTTTATCACTAAGGATATTTTAGGGTTTTCTTATCAAAAACACGCTTTAAAAAATAAAAAATAAATTTTAATAAATTTCAATTCACTATTCTTATAGTGCAGTAAAAAATCTTAATAAGCAATTATTATATTGTTATATCCAGATCAAAATTTGTAAACAATTCTAAATATTGATAAAATAAATAATAATAGTTTAAAATATTTTATTGTAATAAAAGCGTGGGGTGCATGGTGTCAATTGTCAAGGATTGTCATTTTGATAACATCTTAAAAAGCACCCAACGCTTTTTTTACAATAAAATATTTTAAACTATTATTATTTATTTTATCAATATTTAGAATTGTTTACAAATTTTGATCTGGATATAACAATATAATAATTGCTTATTAAGATTTTTTACTGCACTATAAGAATAGTGAATTGAAATTTATTAAAATTTATTTTTTATTTTTTAAAGCGTGTTTTTTAGTTTTTTTAAACTATTATTTATTTTCTATTTTTTAGTTGCATTTTTTTCTTTCTAACTTTACCCCCTCACCTACAACCCCAAACCCCCTAAACCCAACCCCCCAACATCCCCCACCCCATTTACCCAAACCCCCCCCAAACCCCACACCCTTACCCCCAATTCCTTAAACCCCCCTTACCCCCTCCTCATTTTACAAACCCCCGAACCACCTAAACCCAACCCCCCTAACACCGAACCCCCATACCCCCGGAACACCCCCCCCCCCGCTCCCCCCCACCTGCCCCCCACTCCCCCCCACTCCCCCCCCCACTCCCCCCCTCCCCACCCTCCCACCCCCCACCCCGCCACCTACCGCCCCCCCTTCCAGTTCCATCATCAAACCCTTGTTACCATCTAGGCCTCTTACCCCCTCCCCATTTCCCACAACCCCCCAAAATCACTTACCCCCGAACCACCCAACACCCCCACCCTATTTCCCGTAAACCCCCCCCCATCCCCTAACCCCAACCGCCACACCCTAACCCCCAACCCGCCACCTACCCCCCTTCCAGCTCCATCATCAGACTCTTGTTACCATCTAGGACCAAAGTACTCGTCAAAACGAATCAAACGAGCCCAAACTCGATGGGGTTGTTTCGTTTTATTGTGGAGTGCCTTTGGCCATCTTCCAGCTCCATCATCAGACCCTGGTTACCATATGGGATCAAAGTGCTCGTCAAGACGAATCAAACGAGCCCAAAATCGATGGGGTTGTGTCGTTTTATTGTGGAGTGCCTTTGGCCATCTTCCAGCTCCATCATCAGACCCTGGTTACCATATGGGATCAAAGTGCTCGTCAAGACGAATCAAACGAGCCCAAACTCGATGGGGTTGTGTCGTTTTATTGTGGAGTGCCTTTGGCCATCTTCCAGCTCCATCATCAGACCCTGGTTACCATATGGGATCAAAGTGCTCGTCAAGACGAATCAAACGAGCCCAAACTCGATGGGGTTGTGTCGTTTTATTGTGGAGTGCCTTTGGCCATCTTCCAGCTCCATCATCAGACCCTGGTTACCATCTGGGATCAAAGTGCTCGTCAAGACTAATCAAACGAGCCCAAACTCGACGGGATTGTGTTGTTTTATTACATAGTTCCTATGGCCACCATCCAGCTCCATCATCAGATCAGCTCCATGTTACAATAATATTGCATTGTCATCCAATTTACACATATGTGCAAAATTTCAGCTCAATCGGAAACCGGGAAGTGGGTCAAAATCGCGCCCTAAGGAGTCGGTTACAAACAAACATACATACAAACATACATACATATAAACATACAGGTGAAGCTAATATAAAGCGTGTAAAAATAGGGGCATTTTGTTAAATATCAAAATCAATAGCGCTCTTGAACCAATAGCGTTCTGTGTAAGAAAACCTCAAAACTATCTACTTAAACACATAAAAAAATATACCTACCTATAAATAAAACCAAATAAAATCTATTTGAAATATACTCACATGTGGAGTTTGGTATTCTGATAAGAAGGTGTGCTTAAGTCACAGTACATTTTACTTGAAAAAGTCAAAGTTAAAACATCTTTGTTAACCGACTTCAAAAAAAGGAGGAGGTTCTCAATTCGGTTGTATGTTCTTATTTTTGGTAAACTAGATCTGATGAAGAAGATCGCAGATGGCCAACGAAACTCCTCAATGGGTCAAATCTGCAAGTTGAATTTGATTCACTTCCCGGTTTCTAATTGAGTTGGAAATTTTGCATGTATGTGTAAATCAGGTGACAATGAAATATTATTGTAACATGGAGCTGATCTGCTTATTTCGAAGTCAAACTGATGATTTTATCCTACGCATCTATTTTATACAGAAACAAATAAAAAGCAAAAAATAAAAAATAAGACCTCCTTCAAAAAACTCCCAAAAAAACCATGAAATAATAATTGAACCGACCACAATAAACATGAAAATATCTTCCTTTCTACTAATCGGTTTGAAGTCGGTGCCTCAGCACGAGCCAGCAGGAGTGTAGAAGCCCTATAGATAGTAGGTATGTAGGTAAGTTAGATTACTCTAGGTCCACTCCTGCTGGCTCGAGCTGAGGCACCGACTTCAAACAGATTAGTATATAGAAAGATATTTTCATGTTTATTTTGGTCGGTTCAATTATTATTTCATGGTTTTTTTGGGTGTTTTTTGATGGCTATTTTTTTTTCAACTTAAGTTTTAATAAGTAGGTACTTATGAAAGTCGAAGAATCTGTCATCGGTTTGGAAAACCCTGTTGAGAAGAACTCAGCAAGATACTCAACAATACTTATTTGTTAGACAAGGGGGGAAAGTTGTATTTTACCTGCGAGTGTTCATTTGAAACACGAGCTATCGAAAGGATGCTATGATTGACCACGAGCGAAGCGAGTGGTTCAAAAATAGAATCCTTTCGATAGCGAGTGTTTCAACACACGAGACGTAAAATAACTTTTCACCCGTGTATAACACAAAACTTTTCACCTCACTACAGCGAGGAAAATAAGAAAACCGGCCAAGAGCGTGTCGGACACGCACAAGGTAGGGTTCCGTAGCCATTACAAAAAAAATCAAGTAATATTTTTCTAAGGATTTCGTATGTGTACGGAATCATCCAAGTTTAGGTATGTTTTATACCTTAGGCTACTATTTACTCTTAAACTACAAATAATTTCCAAGCAATCTTAGCCGCTATAATTTTCCTAGTTAATTTGATATATTTACTACCATTAAGAATTTTTTCTAATTTTTCCACCTAACAGTTTAGATTTTAGAGGGGGGGACGCTCGATTTTAATGAAAATTTTCACTTTAAAGTTGAATATTTCGCAAACAGATCGCTGAATAGAAAAATCATGTTAGCAACCCCGCAATGGTTTTAAAAGACCTATACAACGATACCCCACACTATAGGATTAGTCGAGAAAAAAAAAATCACCCCCCTTTACGTCTATGGGAGGTACCCTAAAAAAATTTATTTTTTATTTTTTATTTTACCACTTTGTTGGCGTGACTGATGTGTATATTCATGCCAAATTACAGCTTTCTAGTACTAACGATCTCTGAGCTTAGCCGCGGACAGACAGACAGACGGACAGACATGGCGAAACTATAAGGGTTCCTAGTTACCTACGGAACCCTAAAAAGGGTTTGTACTATGAATTATTATTTATTTACCTCTTTGTCAATACTTTAATTTTGAAGTATAGAAATATTGGTAAAATCAAAAATAATGCAAAATTGCCGAAGCATATCCAGTCTTTATGGAACTACTCCAATACCGACATTCCGCAAGCTCAATTCCGCATTTTGCACGGTTTCCCGTAATTCCACAGGTGTTAATACGTCTTCTTCACTCGAATCACTCATTTTTAATAACAAAATAACTAAAAAAACATGCGAATATTTAACATTGACGGCTTAATTAATTGAAAAGTTTTGATTGACTTTTTTTTTATTATTTCGGATGCGTTTTGTTCGCACATCGACTTACTTGGACTGTCAGAACATTTTATCCGTTTTTACAACAAGAATTAAGGTTAATGTTGAATGCTGATATTTATGAATTAAAATAAAGTAGTAAGACTGTATTAAGTGTTTTTTACTCGATGCTATTAATTAATTGTGATGCTTAAAATTCAGCACTTTTAACGTTTTGCGTTTTTTTAGCTGTCAAATATCACTTAAGCTGCCTTCAAATGTCAAAACTCTTTCTTCACTTGTGGATAAAAAGCGATTTTCTCAATAGATGTCAAACAAACAAAAAGGGCTTTCCGAGCTAGTGAGGTGAAAAGTATATTTTTTCAAACAGATCTTTACTTGTTTCTGAGAACAAAATAAGGGTTTAATTTTTCCTTTTGAGGTACGGAAAATTTAGAAGCTTTAGACAACACGTCTTGTTTAAAAACTTCAACTCTGTGTTAATAATCTGCTTTAATTTTTCTCGGATAAAACTTCGCTCAAAGTTAAACTTACAAATAACTTCAAACAAGCCATACAAAAAATGAAATTTTATTATTGCGTATTCCATTTCCAATACTTTAATATCGGGTTAATCGTGTGCTAGAGATACCGCGTGAGTCTATTCTATATTGTACTCTATTCTATGTTCTATACTCTATCCCAGTTAAGGATTTAGTACGGACAAGAGCATGCGTTATGTCTCTTTTGTACAGGCCACGCTGTCGTAAAGATATTTATAAAAGAAACGCCTTCAACATGTGCATAATAGTTTTTAATAATTTACCAGATGAATTAAAGGTGTTGTCGGGAGAAATGTTCAAACGCAATTTGACGAAATGGTTACTGACAAAGTGTTTTTATAGTGTCAAGGACTTCTTAAATTATAGACAATATTGTTGACATTATTTTTTGGACATTTATTATTATTATTATTTATTTTAATTAAATTATAAAATTATCTTTAGCTTCTTTAATGAAATATTTGTACGCTTGCTTGCAAGCTGAATACAAGGACAAAACTTATAATTATGTATGACCAATGTATTTTTTACTGTATTCTTACAAATAAAGTTAATTTGAATTTGAATTTGAATTTGAAACAACACAACCTCACGTAGTAGTAAAACCAATCAACGGCTTTAGTGGCGTATTTCTAACCAATCAGTCAATCATAGTATTAGCTCGGTAACTCGAATAGACCCTCGGTCCAATTGCTCGTTACTTAAATGTATTTTCCTTTGCTATTTATGGGTTTCGTTACGTTATGGTTGAATAAAAATTTCGTATTTCCTATCGACATGTTTTGGCGCATCCACCAGTTGTCATGACCACTTGATTGAACAGTTGAGGTGTATGAATGAAGGTGAAGATAGACAGAGCTCGCGGTCTATACAATATTACTATCACCTGCTAGTTGCGTATAAAAGGCCTTCTACACGGTCGGGACCAACCGCCGACCATCGTGTCCTTGGTCGGGTTGATTTAAAAATGGAAAGTGTTTAAATCGGTTGACCCGACAGATATTTGGTTGATGTCAACGGCCTTGGTCGCGAGCGCATTGTCCGTGGTCGGCCCCAACCGTATGGAACGCTGTCGGCCGACGCGAGCGACACGACGGTCGGCGGCTGGTCCCGACCGTGTAGAAGGGGTTTTAATATCAGGCGGTCACCAAAGGTAACCGCGATCGATATCCCGTAGCAAATAATAATATGTGTAATGTAATTAACTCTGAATCATTAAAAACTGTATTTTCTGTCTAGAGTATCCTGGTGATTTGACATTGGCGTCTCAAGCAGAGGACCGTGGATTCAAACCCGAGGCCGTATTGTCTTGTCTTCGCTCTTATCATCTCATTCTGTCATCTTCTTATACCGTTTGACAGAAAGAATTAGTGATTGCGAAGGCAAGCGTCAGAAGCGTTAATAAACCTGCCGGGCTCGCACCTCTGAGTTTTTCTCAATTTTTGTTTTAATTTTTTTTTTGTACGTGTGAAATTACATTTGAAAATTTCCTTTGGTGATGGAAACTATCGTAAATAAACAAGTGGCCGCTTGTAAGACAATGCATACTTAGTTTGTGTTCCCAAATTTTTCCCAATCCGCACTGGGTCTGTGTGGTAACTATAGCCCGAGCCGTCTCATTCTGAGAAGCTCAGCAGTGGGACGTAAATCCGGCGAAAATGATTATGATTTTATGTCAGTCTTGTCCAAAAATGTGTTCGTGGAAACATTCGAAATATTGAATCCCTGCGAGATAGTTGTTGCTTATTATTATAGGCAGCGCTTGCGCCTGCGGCGGGACCACTTCCCGCCGGCCGACCGCGAGCACCGCGCCATTACGAACACGGATGTGTAACGTAAAACATATTTACAAACAACTCATAAGCCGCCACAGAGGTGATAAAATTTTTACAGACGAACGATTTCAAAGAAGATATCCATATAAACTCCGGAGAAACAGGTCACGCGCTCTATATATCGAACCGCTACTTAATAAGATCCTTATAGCTTTGCAAATAAACCTCGGAATATTTTATTGGTTTCAATCAGACCGCTGCGTTCGGGAGCGCTGCCAGAGATTAACGAGTGGAGGAATAAAATTGACGGCCGTTGAAAACAGACGTTTGATAGTGGCGTACTGCTATCGGCGGTCTCTTGCGCCGCAAGCTGTAAACCCGAGTCCGTTGCAGCGGGCTCGGGTCGACTGCAGAGCGCGCTTTTATAGCCACTCGTTACAATCCGAGCAGATACCGGCAGCTTTATTTGTCGCGGGAGTGGCAAGCTGAATGTTATTGCTCGTAAACGCTTTTTATAATACGGAGCGACATCAGCTCTATTGACCGCGAGTTACATTGACATCAACCAGACCGAATGTTGTTGTTGTTCTTGTTGGAAGACCTAAGTGCGATGCTCGCTGAACTCGGGGCTATCTCTGAGCGAGTTGGTCTTAAATTAAACATGGACAAGACGAAGGTCATGTTGAACGCCCATGTTGTACCATCTCCCGTTATAGTTGGAGACTCTCCGCTCGAAGTTGGTGACGACTATATCTACCTGGGACACACAATCCAGTTAGGTAGGTTAAACTTCGAGAAAGAGGTCAATCGACGAATCAGGCTTGGCTGGTCAGCGTTCGGGAAACTTCGCAATATCTTGTCATCCAATATACCGCAATGTCTCAAGTCAAAGTCTTGGACCAGTGTGTGTTGTCAGTGATGACTTATGGCACTGAGACGTGGCCGTTGAAATGTTGATGATGAGACCGAATGTTGCTGATCCTTGTGCGTTGAAATAAAAACAGACCCGCCCCCGCCTTCCGCC
Source organism: Archips crataeganus (assembly GCA_947859365.1). Classification (NCBI taxonomy): domain Eukaryota; kingdom Metazoa; phylum Arthropoda; class Insecta; order Lepidoptera; family Tortricidae; genus Archips; species Archips crataeganus. The sequence goes on along the minus strand of OX402051.1, from coordinate 23,299,333 downwards.
TCCCGCTTCACCACTTATGTTAAGTTCCTGTTATTTTATCTATACCTATGATGCGTTTCTGTTTATTTTATTCGATTGAAGAGAGACGGCATCACAATGTTATTAGTTACAGATTTTTACGGGAACCTTTGTAAAGCGCTCTTTGTAGATGAATTTAACCTTGACTGACACTAAACAAAACATCGAATTGTGCTACCGGAAACGTAGTGTGACAAATATCGTGAATAGTTTGTGTCGACTGAAATTCGCAACGCGCAGTCGCAACAATTGCGTGCGTCCGCGACCGGCACTCCCGTGCAACGCGGCCGTTTACAAACAGTACCTCTACCATGGTAAACTCATGAGTTTACACTAGTTTACGTGACCGTACTCGCTAGCGACGGCGTAAATTATTTGTATGGAGAATTGTACAGCGCCTCTAGCGGTCACTTACGGAAGTACAATTCTCCATACAAATCATTTACGCCGTCGCTAGCGAGTACGGTCACTGTAAACTAGTGTAAACTCATGGTAGAGGCACTGGTAGGCGATGCAGACAGACGTCCCGTCGATCCGTGTTTTCTAAACAAAACGCGTATAACACTGTCGATAGCGTAAATCGTGATTCATGTAATGAATCAGAATACTAAACTCGTTATAGCGCATTTGTCGATAACAAAGCGGTTATATAGATAGAGGTATTGGATGCTTTCCCATACTGTTTTACTTATGAAATGAAATGAAATGAAATATTATGCTCTGCCTCATAGGCATGCAAAAATTTTGACATATAGAATATAGAGCTGGACAGAATTTGTAAAACATTTTAACAAACTATATGTATAATTAGTACCTACACTTAAACATTTACGATACAAACTAAACTTAATAGTTAGAAGAGAACATGCCGCTTCTATCGTGAAAATAATATAATATAATAAAACCTATACTCAGTGTGTATAGTCCAGGAAACTGAATTGCCTACCAGGATGGAACCATTTTGTTGCAAATGTCATGTTGACATTTCTTACATCTGCCAAGCCAACCCTGGTAGGTACGCGATTCAGTTTCCTCGGCTATAGTAACTTACAGTCACAAAATTTAATTCCCTACCCATTTCGTAAAAATATCGTTTAACATTCGCAATGCATTAAGGTCGAAATGTCACATGCAACACGTAAAAACAACATCGTAGCTAGCTCTTATGGCGACAGTTTGCTGTACGATATTCAAACTTAGGTGGGTTGGAAATTCAATTCCTTGACTGTACATTTGTAGCAACAGTACAAACGTTACCGTTTGTAAATAAATCACTTTGAGTTTGACTTATAATTATATTCTTATTAGCAGGGAGTACATGCAAACAGCACACATCATCCCATAGAAAATCAAGTGTGCTCTATCTATGTATATTGAAAAGAAATCAATCAATCAATTTATTTGCCAGAATACGGTTACAATGGCTTACTTGGCAAAGACTTACTTTCCCCAAATTTCGTAATACAGCGTAAAATTGCACTCGCATATTGCTTTGTGCTTACCGGAGCGCGTCCGGGCGGACATGTGAGTTTCACTTTATTTACGTGTCATTTGACAGTTGACCCGCTGACCGGTGCCGTGAGTCAGCCGGTGGCCAAGGACGGCCATTGCCGATTGTGCGCGGTCGCACGGTCGCACGCCGCCGCAACTGGGTGATCGAGAAAAAGGGAAAGTGGTTTTTGATTTTTGGTGCGGACCAACTTTCGTGGAAGTCCTCGTTGGACTTTTTGGTGCTTCGCTGATTGAATGAAAGTTACCGCATGGGTTGCAAAATAATACGTAATACCTACGTTTTTTTTTACATAAAACTGACCCGTGATTGACCACTATCTCACCTGATGAAAAGTGGAGATAGGCTAAGCGTGTATCTCACTGGTTCAGTAATAGCCTATTCACACTAGCCTTGAAGAGCCGTAGGTTGTATTTACCTGGAAATACAGACGACGGGAGCGAATTCCTATCCTTAGCAGTAATACCTACGTGGCCATTGAATTACGGTTCAGTAATAATTGGCTCATAACCAAGCTACTAAACGTCACCTCGACTAACATTTATTTCTAGCAACGTCAACGTCGAAGCATTAAGATTTGCCGAAAGAGCTTGTGAAAATGAAAACAGGCCATTTCATTGAATATTTGGGGTCGGCACTCATTGTTAGACACACGTAATCCTCACTAACAACTTACATACATTTCCGCGATGTGTATCAGTGTGGTATAATTCACAAGCGATCGGAATTACAGCACTTAAATTTATTCATAATCATAACTAATGAGCAGAACATCGCTTGCAACATGCCTTTACATCTAGATTCTAGAGTCATCCAGTTGAATGACTAATAAAGGTAATTTTAGAAAGTGTAAGAATAAAATAAAAATATTATATAAAAGCAATAAAAACTCTGTTTAAATATGGCTAGATGACACGGACTAAGCTACTTTACAATAAAACGGAACGGGATAATAATCTTTAAAAGATATTGACAGACAGAATACGTAAGTACATACACAAATAAAACTTGTAAAAAAGACCTTTAAACATAGTTTAAGTAACACAAACAAATCAAAAGTATTAAAACACGTAACCGGCAATGGTAGAAAAAGTGTAATGTCGGAGGTAGTAGGTAGGTACAGATGTACAACAACCTGCCAAAAGCCGTAAAGTAATACAATCAAAAACATGTTCTTCAAAAAATATACTAAACTTTGATGCTTTGCTGGATTATAAAACTAAGTTTAAATTAACATTTTTGTAAGGATATTTTAACACTTTTTTTTTCATGGTGACCTTTGGGCCGGGTGCGGTTCGGGACGGGGATTTTTTTTTCTCGTTTTTAAATTATTATTATTATTTGTTTTGTTTTAGTTTTAAGGGCTTATAATTTTTTATTTTATTATTTGATTTAATTTAGTTTTAAATAATTATAATTTTTGTGATTTGACTTACTATATTGCTATCTGACCTATGTATGTATACCAATGTTTTGACAAAATTAGATATAAATTCAGCTCAATGTACAAAACACATATAATATGTCCATATTTTAATTGAACTACATTTTATGTTCTTTTTTTTAACCCAACCTAAACCTAAATTCTCTGCGAAACATTTTAAGTAAATATTCGATTCATCAAGATTTCAATCTTGCAGAAGATTTGACGGCGATCCTCCTCTGCGAAGACGTCTGCCAAAACCACAGTCGCATCCCGCAGCACTATCAGCCCGCAGCCAGCTCGTCGCCGGCTGCGCGCGCGGCGCCCCGCTGCGCCACCGCCATTGTTACCAGGAATAGCCGCCAGCTTCCGCGAGCTTTCTGCGCTCAACACTTGCGCTATTTGTTGTTCCAGCCAGTTCTGGTATATCACTTGCATCATGCATTCGTTTTCGTCTAATAAAACACCCAGAGTGCATGGAGCATTAAAATGTACGTCAAATGGCAAGAACTGACAGGCTTGATAATAATAAAACCCTCAACTAGGCGAAGCAAGTTTTCTCACACCTATTTTTTTTCTTCCAACGTCATTTTGCCATCACAATGCGCCGCCGCCAGCGCAACGTCCTCCTTACCGCTCCATAGCATGTCAACGTTAATGGATCTATTTAAATTACTGTCAAAGAATTTATTCGAGAGCCTATGAGATTACGAATAAATAACACGCTTAATTTTTGTAGGGCGACATCCGAGAGGCGATAATGTCAGCGGAGATCTGGAAACGAGCGCGGCGCGACAAATGGAGTCCGTGTCGAATTACACGCCGGACGTATTACGTCGCCCGAACAACGATATAAGCAGCTTAAGATTTTATGTACCAAATTGTTCCGCAGCATCAGATAAAAAACACAAAGCTACGTGACTCAACCGCGTTTGATTATTATCAGTTGGTATGTAGTCGGGACTGTAATACTTTGCTTTAAAGTCGAAATGGTGGGAGTTTTTACACGTTAGATCTCACCCATTAGCGACACCAAATTGCATTGGCCTTGGCGCGTTGGCGTGGTGGAGGCAGGGTCAAGTTCGCGCGATGTCTCGACAATAGCGGCCGCGGCGACGGCGGATCAATCGATGGGAAGATTTATTTCGATGGCGCTTCCTTATTGCCGTCGCGCCCTGGCGCCATGTGCTCCGCGCAAACGGCGACACTTACACGACCAAAACATTGTAAATACTTAATAAGTAGCTCTAAATCATAATGAAAGCATCATACTTATAACTATGAACTATCAATCTTAAATTATCTAAGACTATCAACCATACACCAAACGCAAAATATTGGATGAACTTTTTTTAGTTTGTCAACTTTGTGACACTCGATTAATTTAATTGATGATACGTCCTTGGCTTCCGCTGTCACATCGTTTTGGAACTATGTATTATTCTTCGGGACATGTGCGAAATTCTCACGAAGGGACGCGGTAACTGCGACTTACGTCTCTCTGTATCTCTCAATACTTTTATTTCGGGATAGGTCCTGTCTTACAAGTTTAGTATACAATCTGAATTTTGTTTGATGCTATAAATACAATTAATACTAAGTATACTAGTATCGTTTCGTGACATTGCACAGGCGAATAATGTGTTCTCTATAAGTACATCAGTTTTTTCTAGATGAGAATACAGTAATAGATACAAACGTGCTGTGAGACAATCATCCGCTTTATTTCAATGTCGATCAAATTAAACAAATTTGTTCAATTGCCAAAAATGCGTAGGATGTGTATGACGATGAACAAAAGTCCAGGAAACCTCGAGGAAAAAATTGAAGGCCGATATAGACGGACTGCATTCCAAGTGCAACGTTACTGCCAACTGCCCGTACATTTTACATTGCAGTTGCATTGCAATCACCAAAACTGCACGCAACCTCCACGGTAAATGCGACTACTATTCTGTCAGTGGGGAAATAGGCCGCGGGTAATTGACTTTTATAGTAGATTGTACACCAAGGGGATAAAGCACTGCATTATGTCACGGGCGCGATATTGAATCCTGAGCGTATCGAGGGCTCCAGATTTAACTCCCGAGCGTAGCGAGGGGGTTATTAGTTGATTCCCGAGCGAAGCGAGGGAATTAAGATGGAGTCCTGAGAGCAGTGAAGGATTTAAGCGCGCCCAAGGCAAAATCAGTTTTATCCCCGAGGAGTATACTCTACTTTTCTCACCTTTTGCGAGACAATAAAAACCAAGGCTACTAGAAAAATACTCGAAATAGATCCAGAAGCACTGATTCTGACACTGACTTTGCGCCTTTCGCAGTTTTCCATTTGTCGAAATCTTTGTAAGCTTGTAAGTATTTTTCCTTCGACTTCTCTGGGAGTACATTATTAACAATTTCTAAGGCCGGCTTGCGCAGACCTGGGTTAGCTACTTAACTCCAAGCGAGTTAACTGCTAACCCAGGGTTAACAAGTGTCAAAATGTATGGAACTGTCATTCTTAACCCAGGGTTACCGATTTAATTTTTTTACCCTGAACTGTGCAAGTGGTCCTAATGCCTCTAATTTAATGGAATCAGGAGTCAAATCACTTTCGTCACTCGATATTTTCTTAATGTTTTATCTTCTTTTGCAGTTTTGATACTTAAAATTGCAGCGAATTGAAACACTCGCGGCTTTTTTAAGTATTTGACTTTGTTTTCGTTCGGCCGCGGAACTGCAAATAACAGAGGCGCAGCGCGGCCCCCGCGGGGCTGAGCACGTTGAGCACCAGCACGTGTACGAGCTGCGCGGCGCCTGCACGCCGAGCGATTTTGAAATTAGACTTTAAGTGCATACCAATAAGAACTACGAGAAGTGAGAATCACATTACTGCCCGGCGGCGGGTTATAATGAAATTCAGTACAACATTACGCCCCGGCGAAAGCCAAGGGCTATAATGATTTACTTTGAGAGAGGTTTGCATGATATATATTAAGGCATTGTCGAGCAGGTGGTGTGAAAAATTATTTAAAGCTGACTGGTGAAGTAACTACTACAAGGTACATTTCCTTTAGATCACCATTTTCGTGTGTCAGGAGTCAGGAATTAGACAGCATGTCACAGACACGGCGCACCAGCGTCCGGGCCCGCTGTCTCGGCAGCCCGAGTCATGGCCCGCCGCCTGTCAGCATCACCGACTGCGCCACTCAAGACATCACATTGTAATCCTGTTACGGATGCGGTCGTACCTAAATCGATGTGTCGAATACCCAAGCGCGGCATCTCAGATGCTGGTTTCGTACAAAAGCTTTGGAAGAGGATCAAGCTTGGGCAAACCTCAGAAAACGATTAGTCCTGATAAATTTTTAATTTTTAGACTTTTGAATCTGGAATTCAAAAGATAATTAGTTGATCTAGTAGGTAAGCCGTTGTTGCGTGGCCTATCGGGCTTAGAAGCTTATTTTGTAGATAGTGCTACAATTTTTATATCTATAGATATTCTCGGGACTCATACATTTAACTTACCCAATAAATTACATGTACAGGTTTTTTCCGTCACTGGAGCGATTTAATAAGTTGTTGGTAGCGCGGCGCCTGCGTCACGCGAGCGTTTGATTAATACACCGCTCGCCCGAAATAAAAGTTATTGAAATAAATATATCGCTTGGCCGAGAATAACTCTTCGGCGTCGTTTGGTCGACGTCGACTGAAATAAGTGGTGATTTATGCTGAGGTCTCGTGACGGCCGCTGGACTCTGGCCGGATCGCCGAGCGCCGAACTAAAACCACACTTAATGCCGAACACCGAAAACGTGCCAGTCGGTGTCGCGTGCCTCACATCTCCATCAGGTGCTCATTTGTAAGTTCTTTCTTTACCAAGAACCATATCTTTCGCAGTTATTACTTGTTCGTACGGTTTATAACCGGCGACATAAGACTGTAGTTGTTGTGCACAGAGTCGTTAAAACATTTACGACGAAACATTTGTTGATATCTTCCACGTTCTGTTTTGCCACAAAATGTACATGTTTACGTTTTTTACAATGTTACATTTATTTGTATTACTCAAGTGTGGTTATTCAGAGCATCGAGCATCATGTAAACAGTATGTTTTCCACTCGATCCGACATCTAATGTTTTAGTAGCAGTGTTATAGTACCGTGTCTCCCCCCCTCCGTTGCCAGGGTCGGAAATATCTGGAGTGTAACAGTGACCGCCATCGCACCGGAACTCGCTAAATTTAACCAACTGCCTGCTTTCATAATATTTTGGATACACTTCGGTGGGTTTTGAGAACACGCCTCGTTCCCGCGCCGAGACTGCGGATCCCGCGTCAGCCGTATATCTTTGCGAATGTAACAACCCTTCTAGAGCTGAGCCACTGAAGCGTATCATTATTTCCGAGTTGCGATTTCCCTCGTATCCTCGATCTCCTTTGATGTCGTAGACTCGCCTAAATAATAGACTCACGCAGAGTTGTCTGGCAAGGCACGTAGGTACCTACACAAATTTTGCGATGCCGAATAAAACTTTGGATGTTCATTTATATATTTGTCGTCGCGCGCGTTATATTGGTAGCATTATAGTTGCTGATTTGACTACCTAGTACCGGATCTTATCTCTGATTGGTTGAATTAAATTGTAAAGTGCAGTGAACGCAGTGTGGTGGGGCGAGTATCGCTTTGGCGCCATTACACGAGGACAGAGTCGATGTTTACTTGATTGCCGACCGCCGTTGAGAACGGTCATTTCCTACTCCATCGAACCTGTCACGTTCACAGTCACTCCTGCAAGTACCTACCTACTGTGATTCCAAATAATTACACGTTGCAAGGTAATCTGCGTTTCTCTGTATCGCCCACTAACATGGAAACTCCACCACGAGACGACGGTGATGATCCACCTACCGCTCCGTTTCGTCTCTCTCGCCGTCATATTTTTACCATTCAATCATAATTCCTTACAAACTTAAATACTCGACTGGAATATTTTTCTCTACGTAGAAACATTGTTGAGTAAATTTGATTTATTTCATTCAAATATGAGGCGCGGGTGGAGTCCTTTGCGAATGTTTCCAGTAATATATTGTTTACGAAGAGTAACCTTTACCGAGACCTATTTATTTTTTCAGCAAACAACCAATCGGCTCTTTTGCATGATCAAAATCAAAACAATTTATTACAAATGTTGTTCTATTTGGCCACAGTGAGCCTTTGTTGACTTTTAATCAGACAGTATTTACGTAAGGAAAATCACTGGCATTTGTGCAGAATTAAATATTTTGTTTCGAGTTGTTCACTGCTGCTACGAAAACCTTGCTACGCTCTGTTTCATTTTATTTAAATACGTATCTGTTATTTTATTACTTACATTTTGCGCTACCATAATGAATTTGCTAACGTATGTTTGTCTCAATCATTGGATATAGAAAGAAACTCCAATTATACCCAATTGACAGGTACTATACTACGGAATAATTATGATGTTTGCAAACAGTTGAAGTTTTACTCCCACGAGGCATCTACCGCACTACTACACTATTTATAATCAATATCTTACCTATTGCAGGGTTTTTGTAATACCAGTAGGTTTGTCGCGAGGCCAGGTTGAACATAATACCAAGGTCGTCGCGGTAGACCATGTGAGAGACAAAAGTTCAGCAGTTCGCCGACCCGATCTTAGAAGTTCACCTCACCGAAATTTAAGTAAATACCTTTTTACAAGCGTTATAGTGATATTTGCGCAACGTACAAAAAGCTTTATGCTTTCCTATCAATGAAACCGGAGTGATAAACACAGCCAACAAAACAAAGTAATATTTTATAGGAGGTCAACATTATGAGATTTGTAAATACACGAGGCCGACTAAAAGAAGAATGCATAAATAACGACATCATCAAATTAAATCAGCTTTGAAATCATAATTCTCTATTATATTTTTCATATCCCTGTCAAGAGCGCAGCATTCGAGATTATAAAGTTTTTAATAAATCGTTCACGATTCATTGCAACAGGAAGTCGAAGTAATAATATAATTTGGAACAAAACAAATATTCTTGGGCGTCCTCGCGGGCGGCTCATGACAAGTTACGTGCGAACGAACACGGTGCTCGGAAAATTAAGATGCTTGGGGATTTAAAACTTCCTGCTTCGCGTTCAGCAATGAGACGTGGAAGATGGATGAATTGGTGATCGGTTCGGTAGTGGCGCAGTGGTCGGCGCGCGGCACAGGCACAGGCAAGGGGCAACAGGTTGGCGCGCCTCCAGCCGGCTCCGCGCTCCGCGAGCGAGCGGCGAGCGCGCCGCCCGGCGCACGGAGCGATAAAACTTTCACAACAGGATTACGGCGGAGATGTTAATCCACGCCACTGACTTATGAGACGCAAATACGCGCATAAACTAGATTGTAAGACCGTCTGCCGAGTGCTAGTTATTGTGTACGTAGTTAATATTTAACAGTTTCTTTACGACCGCTTTACGCAAACACTTGAAACATTTTTTTAAAAGGCATCTGTGAGCACCTTATGCTGTGAGTTCCGTTCGTTTAAATATCTACTTATTTTCCTTTGTGTTGTAATTTTCATCATCATCATTTCAACCGAAAGATGTCCACTGCTGAACATGGCCTCCCCTAAAGTTCTCCAAATAGACTGCCAACACGCATTCTACAACTTTAACCGTCGTAACTCCATCTTGTTGGAGCCCTACTTACTTGCGTCTTCTGGTCCGTGGACGTCATTTGAAAACCCTTTGGCCCCATTGGCCATCAGTTCTACGAGCGATGTCCCCTGCCCACTACCAATTGTATGTCGGTGAATTTAATCTTGCGCGGATTCCTTTGATCTCGCAATGAAACTCCGATCGTAGCACTTTCCATCGCTCTCTGAGGGACCTTTTAAACTTTCTTATGAGCCCCATCGCTAGCGGCCGTCTCCGCACCCCTTGCCCCGCCGTAGAAGTTTGGAAAAGTGATTTAACTTATTTCTGATTTTGTCTTTTCGCCGTTCTTCAAAGTTAGCTCGCAAGCTTAAGTCAAAAGTTTCGGTTCTATTTCCAAGGCGGCGGCGAGGCCAACATTTTCCAACTTTATTACCAACGATAACACGCGTATGTTACAGGTTTTCTAATATTTTCAAAGCAATAAGTAACAGTGTCATAAAACTAATAACTAAGATTGAAACAATAGAAAGTTCGCTTCGCCCGAGACAAACAGCTCTCAAGCTCTCTACTAACATGAAGGTAGTAATTACCTTGTCATTGTACGCTTTCTCAAAGTATCTTCTAAGTGAGGGCTAAGGGTAACGAATAGTGGCGCGGCCGTGTCGCCGGGGCGCCTTTGTGCGCGCACAAATACACGATGTGGACAAAGCATCAGCATAATTACAGGTACAGATTGTTGCGTTTTAAGACAACAAACAGTGGTTAGTGGATAACTGTCGCTCAGGTCCCAGGATTATACAATATAGTGCTTTTTCTGTAAATGTGCTATTATCGCATCTATTTATTTTAATTGTGTGTTTTGATATGTAGGTAGGTACCTACACTAGTTACACTACACGCTATATGAAACATCAAGAGCATAACACGACCCCTAACACAGAACGTTTGTTTGCAACGGCCATGTTAACAAATAGTCCAAAAGTAGTCTAATAGAAACTCATTTTTCGAATGCGACGAAATGGGCCGTGTTACAGCTGGAGGCGCCAGTAAGTAGGAAATGACACCAGAAATGTCTGTATTTTACCATTACATCCTCACCCAACTAACATTTTGGTGTCAGTTACAGGTTTTGTATAACTTTAATCTGTTTAAATGAGTAATAATTATCACAGTTGTAACTAAAGCCCATCTGTATGGGAAAATATTGGAGAAGCGTATGGCCGACGGTAGGCGAAAACTCGCTGAAGAAGAATAAGAAGAAGAGACAGTTACTTATGCGTTATTAGTTTTTGTTGAGCAAATCTATGGCCAACTGTGTTTAGCAGTACCTAGGCAACTACAATTTTCTTAAGTTTAAAATTATAACGTTACTTCTGCAGAATATGAAATATCTAGTGCTTAAAATATGTTAAAAACGAATGCCTCCCCAATTCTTGACAAGTCTACATAATAATAATTAAATGATGTGATTCGATCGCAACGACAGACAAAAGGCTCAGACAAAAAAGACGAAGACATTCCTAAAATACTTAGCCAATAACTTCAGTCTAAAAGTTGACTTGACCTAAGAAATTGATTTGAATTAAATTATGTGTCCAAACGTAATTCGACAGTGAATTTCAACTTGGCAGCTCAACTGAGCTTTTGGATTTAGAAAAGTTCCATTGCGCCAGGCTGTGCTAGTTACCTACCAATATCGTCCAATTCAAGAGCTTTGGAGTGTTCAAAGTTGAAATATATTTTATTCTGCGTTAAGTGAAGCGTGGTCCGTGATACGTCGCCTTCCTCTGAAAGCGAATTATTATTCGATTTATAATTTTTTCAGTTCTTTCGAAGTTGGTAAAATTTAATATCGATCTACCACTAGCAAACCAGCAGGGTAATTGTGTAACTTTTTTGACCCTTGGCATCGGATTGAATTACAGTTTTCGTATGGCTGTGACAGCTGGCTGCTTCCGAAACCAACTGTCAGCCCATACAAGAACTGTCAAAATTAAAGCGATGGCGATTGCGAGGGAGTTAGACAATTAGCCTGCAGCTCGTTTCCCGATTCTATCTTTCCCTAGAAAATGTGCTGAATAACTTTCTTAAAAGCCGTGGCAGCGTAGTGGTTTGACCTATGGCCAAGCAGAGGGTCAAGTGTTCGAGCGCGTGGGCTCGCACCTCTGAGTTTTTTGGAATTTATGTGCGAAATTACATTTGAAAACCATGATCTTTAAGAAGGAAAACATCGTGAGGAAACATGCACAACCTGCGAAGAAACTTAATGGTGTGTGTGAAGTTCCCGATTTGCGCTGGGCCCGCGTGGGAAACTACGGCCCAAGCCCTCTTGTTCTGATTGGAGGCCTGTGCACTGTAGTGGGACGTAGATATGCTGGGATGTTGATGTTGACTACAATGAACTTTTTTAAAGATGTATAAGGGGCAGCGCGTAATGTCCCTCCTTCGCCCTCCGCCGGCGGTGATGGATCAGCATGACGCAGCTAGGGGCCTGGACGCGAGAGAGCCCTCTCCCGGCGTTAGTATATTCATCACTTTCCCGAGAGCTCTATCATTATGCATTCGACTGTCATTAATGCGGGTTGAGGTAAGTGACTGATAAATTAAAGCCGTTATAATGTTTTTATTTATCCCAAGCACAATCAGTATCTCCGGCCTAGGTTGGGCATAGGCCTCCTTTCAGATTACTCTTAATCTAGCCTTCAGGGTACGACTGTAATTACCAAGGGCCCAGTGTTAATTGGGAACTTCACATCAGCAATGAATTGAATCGCAGGTCGCCTCCCGATGTTTTCCTGCAACGAAAAGTAAATATCAAATGTAATTTCGCACATAAATTCCGAAAAACACAGAAGTGCGAACCCGGGTTTGAATTCATTATCCTCTGCCTAAGAGGCCATAGGTCAAACAAGATTTTTAAAGTAACATTTGAAAAGCAACGCGCATAGTTCCCTATGAATGAGTGTCTAAGCGACAACGAGTATACTCGTAGTTTCTTTGTTCGATGCGTTATCTGCAAAATGAAATTCTATAAATGCAGACTTCGTCATACAAGTATGAGGAAAGACGCACTATCGCTAACAAGTTGCAATACGCACGAGTGATTTGATTAATTTATTCGCTGCGTATTGCAGCGATCATGATGTATGGTAATGCGGGCGGTGCATTGCAAGAAGATATTCATTTTGCTTCCTAAGGACGATACTTACTTAATAAACCTGATATATTGAGAAAGACCAGACGCTATTTGATATTTTATTACCAGATTTTACCAAACTTGAAATTTTGTTTATTAGTTTGTTTTGGCAAAATTTTGCTAGTCTTTTCTCTCAGTTCCAGTAGTCAGATTGACTTGAAATTTATTGACTTTAAATACACACGCAGCAAAAAGCTTGCATTACAATAAAATTACAGACGAAAACGTCTCTGGAAACAAATTTATACCACGAAACTAACAGATAACAAAAGAAACAGATGCATCTGGAACTAAACTTATCCCTTCAAATAAAATAATGTTATATTAATACATAATATCGACGGTTAAAAGGCAAAACGCATGAAGCGACACTTTTTGTCAAAATGAGTTATATACATATTTGAAATCAGCGAATTTTTCTCCGTCGTTTGAGCCGGGTTTCATGCAAAGTTCAAAAATTGTCGCTTCAAGCGTTTTGCCTTTTAACCGTCGATATGTTGTTTAACTACATTGACCAAGCCCTAAACTTAAAATACTAGTTCGCATAACACGTAGCTATGCGCAGATTAGTCAGCTTATTTGGGAAACGTTATGATTACGACCAAATTAATGTTTTCCCGGAGGGAGTTATATCCGAAAATATCAGTAATTGTCCTGCACCGCAAATCGACTCGATCAAAGGCTATTTTATTGGCGACGGATCCCACACGCCCTGGCCGCCCTGGCCGGTCGTATTAACGGATTATTAACGGAAATACTCGCACTGGAACTCATTTTCTGCGCGATTCGGTCGTGAATATACATTTATTGCCTGCGACGTGCGCCGCCCTTAACGGCGTTAATCTAGTTTTTATAGCGATGCGATTTACGACCCAGAAGCCATTCGTGAGCAATACCCGTACTTACAATAATGAAATAGACGAAACTTCTAATCATAAAATGTATTCGAGTATTGATCTACAAACACATATGACTAATTTTCGAATTTTCTCAAGAGCATTTTTCCGAGCCGGTGGTAAATTCTTCGACATTCATAAGTGCTTGTTATAGCCTAAATTGAATATATATATTTTTCACTTTTCATGCTCGTAAAGTTCGTATTTATGTTGGACGTGAACTGCATAAAATTGCTTTTTATGCTCTAGTGCATAAAATTAAAACCTTCGTCTAAGACCAAGGTAATCAGGCGCAAACAGCCATGAAGAATAGAAATTTATAAAATAAAAGTTTCTTGTTCTTTTTTCATAACCGATGACTTATATTAGAAAATTAATAAAACTAGGTAAGTAATATTTTGTACATTATTATAAAAATTGCAAGGCAAAAAAATAAGAACTTGTAAATCAACATTTATTTCCAACGTTGTTGTTTCCTTGCAATCGAAGTGTAAACCTCGAAAATTAAACTCATTTTCCACTCGACGTGCTATCCACCCTCGCCGTGCCGGCTCGGGTGGCTATATGAACGTCTCGGGTAAAATGTCTCGTTTTGTGCTCTTGTTGCACAATATATTGACTTTTGAATTTTAGACGCAATAAAACTAACAAATAAAAAATGATTATCGAATAGCGCCATAAGGACCACTTATGGGTCATACACATTTTTTTGTTCACGTCTCCCCTGTGGACTAGCCAATATTTTTAGTCAAGTCTACTTCGGCGTATGGGAGGCCTGCCCAACTTTCAGTCTATTTAAATAAATCTTAAGTTTGCTACCTCGGAGTCGCTAAATTTATGTCCACAGTGTAGACAACGTTTATATCTTACGCTGCGTATGACCCTTATCCTTCAAAAAACTTCTGATAAACGACGGGCATCATAACACTGATGGTCTGATTTCTATTTGTGAGTGATAAATCGTCATCACTAGTCACATAGAAGCCCAATCCTGGGCTGTTCAGCAACCAGAGCAGTATTATCTATCGCGCGGACGCTCGCTATTGCATTCACTATCTCTTTCCACCCTCATACTATTCCATGTGCCAGAAAGAAGCAGTGGAAAGGAAAGTGATTTTGAGTGCGTTAGACACGCGTTAGTTAGTTTGAGTTTGCGTTAGTTAGAGTTTGCGGTACGGTACCGCACAACGGTTCATACAAGTTAGAATATTAAAACCATCACAGCCACCGCACCGTCACGCCTCCGCTGTCTGTGCGTTTGGAGCATCGATCAGGGCATGTTACTCAAGGAACGCGGCCCCCGGGACCGCGGCCTCTCCGCTACAACTTCTTCGAATCTACCAACACAGCTATCTAATTTGTGTAGGTTCAAATTAAGTAATGACTTAATTTGAACCTAACACTCAATTTATTACCAAAGCTCGTTGTTGCTTTTATACATAATGCTTTTTAACTTTTTCCAGTTTTTCTAGTTCAGTATTCGGTGGCGATCACGTTTAAGTCGCAAATACGTGAAATATAACTATATTAAACAATTTAAAAACCCCCATCGCAATTATGTTACACGTATGTTTGAACGTAAAGTAAATGCCCATTATGCGTCTTAGATCCCTTCCGCAGCTAACAACAGAGCTGATAACTTTGAAACGGCTGAATCGATTTTGATGAAACATATCTAAGAACTATCGCCAAGAAACCTAATTTCTAATAAAAAAAACCGCATCCAAATCGGTTCACCCGTTTTATGATGCACACACACAGACACACACACACACACACACACACACACATAGCGATAAATCACCGTGTAAATCACAAGTCACAACATGCACATAATATCTAACGAGTATATTAAGTAAAACTCGTTCTCTTAAAACAACATAAGAAAAGACTTCAAAGCTTGTGGAGGTAATAATAAATATAATATGTAGTTGAAAGCGTCTAACATATTATCAAAAGGGTTCTTAGAAATCGAGTAGCACGTCTGTAACTAACGTGTCATTACCCAACAGATTCTAAAGTGACTAAATACAATGTGAATTATATACGACTTTCTGCAGGGCACAGGCCTCCTCTCCAAATGAGAGGGGCCTGGACCGTAGTTCCCACGCAAGCTCAGTGGAGATTGGGAATTTTACACACACAATTGAATTTCTTCGATGTTTTTCCTTCACCGTAAAGCTCATGGTAAATTTAAAAAAACTCAGAGGTGCCAGCCCGAGCTCGACCCCACGACCCTCTGCTTGAAAACCTTAAAGTCAAACCACTTAAAAATACGACATGTAATAATAATAATAAATAACCAAAATTGTTTTTGTTTGCAGAGTTCCTGCCGGGCGCAGAGGACGTTGCGGGCAAATTTTATTTAATTATACATATATTTGTTCAAGTACGTAAGAAGATACCAATGTATCTATAAGACTGATAAATAATGAGTCTCTTATTATTAGATATAATTTTCTCGGCAGGTACGCCTAACGTCGGACGCCCTTTGTCGATCATAGCCGTTAAGTAGGTAACGGATAGCGGCTCTTGTCCGGCGTAAGCCGATCCGGCGGCTCTAGGGTAGGATAATACTCGGACACAATCAGCTTTTTCACATTGATTTTGTACTGAAACTCTTAATTGTTGCGTGACTAAGTTAAATTGTTCGCGTAAGTCGTGAGCAATAATTATCGTTGCTAACCCAGTATTTCAAGGCACTGCATTTGTTATAAAAGCTAAAAATGTACAAGTACAGTCCCCTTATTTTACAAGACTAGAGCTATCTATGACTATTGTCATTGTTAATGTAGTAATCTTTTAAACGTTTCCAGCTAGCACATTCAAAAAGGTTGAATTGAATAATCTTTGAAACATCCTATGCGTGTATGACAGCACACAAGAAGTAGGGTAACCAGCATGAAACTCGAAAATTATTAATTATAACAGAATACATTTACATATTTTTTGCACATAATTGTGAACAAAAATTCAGATTGGAGCCCGTATTGTCTAACGCCCGAGCACACGCGATAGCATTCATTTAGCTCTTTCTAATCTCATCCTATTATTCTATTTGACAAAAAGAAGCGATGAATGCGATAGGTTATGATTGTACTGACTCCGCTTTGGAAAATAGCCCCTGGTTCTGACGTCCGTAAGAAAACGTTCATGTAGGG
Source organism: Archips crataeganus (assembly GCA_947859365.1). Lineage (NCBI taxonomy): Eukaryota > Metazoa > Arthropoda > Insecta > Lepidoptera > Tortricidae > Archips > Archips crataeganus. The sequence continues at coordinate 23,282,488 of OX402051.1, read as the reverse complement.
CAGACGCCAATAAGTGATTGGCCTTGATTTGGATGCTTGTCTTGTCTCGCTCGGCCCCGAGCAGGGCCAGTTGTGCTCCGTACAAAAGCAGCACGGATGCAGCACGGCGAGGGTCCCACGCACGTGGTAACGGGACCACCACTGCGCCCTGTCATCCTGGAGCTTTATTCAGAGTTGACTGACCTGAACCTACAACGCGCCCGTAGCGCTATCCCGTTTATATCTGCACCGAACGATAAAGACACATGCAGCAGTTATCGAGGCGAACTATCTGAATTGCCTCCGGAGCGGAAGCCGAGCTGTCGAACAACTTCTCTGGAACGGCCCGATAAGTAAGTATTAACTGTATCCCTCGTCCATCGAATCGCGATAGCGGAATAACGACCAATAAAACTAGAGTTTAAAATTTGCTACCAGAGTAACTTGGTACTTTATTTATAGGTGCTTTACATTAAGGGCCGATTTCTCAATCCCCAGATTAAAGTATCTGTCAGATAGTTGACTTGTAAATGACAAATAGACTATTAATATTTGAAGTCACATAACTGACAATGAACGTTAGGGTGGTAAAGGAATTTTTTGGCTGACTGTATTTAACCTACCTACTTATTAGTTGCAACATAATCAATACGATCGTGCTCGTGGGTGGTCTGACCCAATCTACGCAGACCCCGGAGGAGACGTCGTGTCGGTCTATGATTGTTCCTGTTTATTAATCTAGCTGTGCTCGTATTTTCAGCGCGTAACGTGACCTGGATCATAAGTATGCCAAGACGAGTCTTTTTCAACATTTATTCTAATCTATATACGGCTTACCGCATAGTAGACTTTTTTCTGGATTTAATAAAGATCGTATATCATGCAGGGCTGAGCGTGTTCGTGTTAAAAGCTCTTCAAAAACACTTTGATATTCGGCTGGGAGCGCAGGTATCAAATGGAAATCGATTTCGCACCTGCAATGATTACTTAACTCCTATAGTAAATAAGATGACGATAAGTGCGCGGCTGGAGCCGGGGCTTGACTCAATACTGTTAAAATTTCATCAAAAAGTAGTTTTAGGTCTTGTTTCTTAACTTTGAACCAAGAATCATGAAATCTGACTAATGTTCGGGATTTATGTGTGGAGCTGGTAGATTATAGCACTAAGTTCAAAGCGGGATTAGACGCGAGATGAAACGATTCATGTGGGTTTCGAGCACACAAACAACAGTGGAGCGCGCGTGGCTGACGTCAGCAAATATTCAACACTACAAAGAGGCGCTACAAAATTACACGAGTTTTCAACCCATTATTTATTTAGGCTCTTTTTAGGCTCTTATTTCACCAACGTGAAAATTGCAGTGATTATCAGTATTGTCACTTTTTCACGGACAACCATTTTGAAAATTCGCGTATGTTTGCCACGAAGCACTAAGTATAATGCAAGCCTGACACAGCTTTGATCTCGTCACAAGATTTACCAATAAATCTGCAAATATATTGACGAAGAAAAATAATTCTTATCTCACAGAATATAGGCAATTTTAAATTTCGGTACAAAATTGTAACAAAATGCACGGCATTTTTTCAAAATTGTTACATGCAACCTCGACAATTGTCACAACACATTATGTCACTGACAACTGTCACGTTTGTGAAATACGGACCTGTTTTTTCTAAAAAGCACGCATTTGATTTCACACAAAACAAATGCCTTTCGAGCTTTGCATCACACCTCGCGTTATCGTACCCAGTGTTTTGTTTTATCAAAATGTTTTCAACCTATTCTTTGTGTAGGATGTAAGGAAAATATTGAAGCTGGCAACACACGGGGAGGGATGGTCCGACCCTAAGGCTGCGGGGCTTGGGGCTTCGGGTACTTCATACCGCCGCCGCGATATCAAAACAAGCAGAGTTCGTCGAGCAAGGACAACATTGCCTTTCAGAAATCAGCCATTATACCCAGAGACGACCTCAAAAGAAGGACAATGTTTTAGCTAAAAATAAAAAAGAAATTGACAATTGACATGCTTACGTAAAATAAAATAACTGGGAAAATCGCAGAAGCGATAAGAGAAAATTAAGAAACGGAATATAAAATTCATTAACTTGGTTCTGAGCTAACACAATTAATTGTGATTAATTGACACTGTCAGTTACATAACATTTTCTAGGAAATCCAGGGACTGTTAAATTTTGTGTATTGTAGACCAAATAATAGTGCTTTACCGTTTTTATTGACAGTTCCTGTAACAGAATAAAAGCATTAAAACTAATTGTCATATTTTTAGACGGCCGGATAGCATAGTTGTTAGATAACCTGACTACGAAGCTTGAGGTCCCGGGTTCGATTCCCGGTCGGGGCAGATATTTGTGTGAAAAATACGAATGTTTGTGCTCGAGTCTTGGATGTTTAATATGTATTTAACTATGTATTTATCTATATAAGTATGTTTATCCGTTGCCTAGTACCCATAGTAACAAGCTTTGCTTAGTTTGGGACTAGGTCAATTGGTGTGAATTGTCCCGTGATATTTATTTATTTGTAAGTATTTAGCAGATTGAAATGTATGATGTATAGGAAAGATTCGTGTCTAATCTCTAGACCAGTGGTGGTGTAGGGGTATGGCACGCGGCACGGAATGCTGAGGACCTGGGTTCGATTCCCAGCATTGGTCTTTTTTCTGGGGTTTTTTCTGTGCATCTATATTTCAGTTTGTATTTAGTACGAAATGTAAGTAAAAATAGCCTTTGATGTTTTACAATTGACATTGAATCTAACGGCGGTAAAAGGATTTCTTGGTAGACTCTACCGATTTGAACACATTTAATTTTAAGGTAAAACGATTTGTAATATTTAATTAATTTCAAATAACACTGGAGAGGTTAATGAAATACAGACCTTCCTTTATTTCAGCCCTTAACTAGATTTCTTTCCACACAATTCCGTTCACGAAATGAAACAACATATCGTGTTATTTTACGTAAAGCTCCGGAAAATGTCACCTGGGCTCACGTTGGGGTAACACCGCTCGTGTCGCCCAATTTTTTTCTGGGATCACAATGTACGTCGTAAATTTTGCAAACATCGCATACCATTGTTGCGCTGGTTTTCACGTGAAATTTTCCGGTTTTGGTTTGGCCGCCGGAACTAGAGCACGGGGCGCCGCGGCCCGGACCGGCGCTATTTCCGGCACAACGTCGATTCGTGATCGAATTTACAACGCTCCGTATAAATCGGTAGCTGATTGCAAATTTTGATGGACAATGTTGCGACTAAATTTATCTTCTCTTCTTTATAAATAAAAATCAATGCCGAATGTATGAAGCGCCTCAATTCACAATTTTTGCACCTTTACGGCTAATTCTTATTTTGTTGTGTTCATTGGCATGATAGGAAATGTTTTGAAGATTTGTACGGAAAAGCGAATGGGTTTAATGTGCACATCTTTGAAACTAGCCGTTGCCCACGACTCCGTCTGCGAAGAATTCATTTATCCCGCGAGAACTATGCAATTCATTTATCCCGCGAGAACTATGCAATTCATTTATCCCGCGAGAACTATGCAGTTCATTTATCCCGCGAGAACTATGCAATTCATTTATCCCGCGAGAACTATGCAATTCATTTATCCCGCGAGAACTATGCAATTTTCTCGGATAAAAACTATCCTCCGTCCTTTCGAGGATCTAAAGTACCTAAACCTATTTCCATGCCAAATTTGGTCTAAATCGGTCCTGCGGTTTAAGCATGAAGAGGTAACAGACAGACACATTTTCGCATTTATGATATTAGTATGGATTAAGTGAACAAGGCAGAAGGTTTGGTCTCATTTTCTTCATTAGTACACCCGTGCGAAGCCTGGAAAGACAGCTAGTATAACATAACTTTGGTACCATCCCAAGGGGTTAGGTAAAAGGAACTTAGGGATTGACTTATAGCGTCGTCATGATGTTATGTTATGTATGATATGATATGTCGTTAGGTACCTCCGAACAAATGACTCCCTAAAACTACAAATTATGAATAAAACACGCATTCGCTGACTGCTGCTGAAACAGATCAAATATTGTCATAGGCCTGATTGCTTTGATCTACTACGAGTATTCATAAAAAGTTTTATATAAGTTAGTAGTAGTTATATACCGAAATAATTCAAAAGTCAAAACTGAGTCGAGTTTATTTTTTTCAATTGTATGTTTATTTGTTACCAAAGTCAAAAGTTTCGAATAAAAGGTGGCCTTTGGAGCCATAAAAGGTTACATGAAAGGGAAAAGAACCTTGGCCCTCGTTCAATAGTTTAGCAGTCGCTCATTGCAGGAAAACGGTCAGGAAAACTCTATACAATAATTAAAATGTGTTTTTACAGTTTTCACTGTTCAATAGAGAGACGTTCACATAAGAACTCGTGACGGTACGACACCTTCAAAATGGCTTTGGATTGTATTGAATGTAAAGCAAACCTGGTTTTGGCAACCCTAAAAACCAATCCGGCAAGCAGCATTGTAAATCAAAATGTAATTGAGATAAATGTAGGTAAAAGCTGGGGTCACATTCGCACGAATATGCGAATCAATAAAATATTAAGTATCAGATATTTTAAAAATATCTTTATCAGCGTTTGATGTATGTAGGTACCTACATCAAAGCGCACGAGTTTCGAACCTTGCACAACGCGTTCGATTGGGTTCGATTCGCACTTTTGTTGGCATGCAACTATGTGTACAGCCCAAGGCATAACTATCTATACAGCCAACGGGATTCTATCGATGTTTAGAAAATTTTATTTCCGGAGGTTTAGAATCCCGAAAACTTCATTTGTCCGAAAGCATTTTTTTCTGAAACTGTAAATATTTCAGGATTTATTTCAGGAGCATCGTGTAGAACCCTTTAGGTTAGGTTAGGGTTGTTTTATAAAAATCCTGAAATATTTACAGTTTCAGAAAAAAATGCATTCGGATAAATGAAGCATTCGGGATTTTAAATATTCGGAAAAAAATAATTCTAAATTTTGATAGTTAACCACAGCCAACGCGTTAAATAATAGTTTACATTATTATTGTGCAGACACCAACCTCATGGTTAAGTAGCTACGAGTATTAATAAAATGAATAATATAAGAAGTACATATCGAAAAGGAATACTTACTTATAAAGAAATCTTGACTTACAAAAATGTGATTTCATTGGGTCTAATTGAGATTAAGTAAGTATCGGCTTTGCCTATACAGAAAACGGTTCAATAAGGCAGGACTTCAAAGAAAAAATAAATGTCCCTTCTATCAAATAAAATAAGTCGAAGGAATAAACGTGTAATGTAACTGTTTGGCCACGACGGCGAGCATTTTATCAGTTCATTGCATGCGCCGCCAGGTAACCACTGCGCGGCGAGCGTCCCGGCTGCGCAATGAACGGAGACAACGTTCGCCGCGCCGGCGGTCGCACGAAGTCGTGGTCGGGCCGTAAGGGCCTCAAGGATGGCCGGAGCGATCGAGCAGGTGCCGTGTCTCTCGCAAATGCTTTATTTGACGCGTGAAGCATATTCCAAATGCCTGGCGCCTCTAATTGCCGTGCTATGACAAAACACTGTATCTAATAAACACCTATTTTTCAGAAATCGCAAAAAACTTTTAAGCAAAAACGTTTTATGTCGTAATGTGCTTTATATATGAGAGTTGCTATAACAAAACACTGTAACGTGAAACTTAATGTCATTATACTCATATGAAAATGCTATTTTAAATTTCATTTAGTAATATATTTTTAACACCGCAATTCAATAAAACTAACATTCTCATCTTAAGATCTTTCTTAGTCTTTAAAAATTATGATTACCTAGATAAAGTCCCGACTTACAATAAACAAGGACGTGAAGACATGACTGCAAATTTCACGTGTGATTGTTACGACAAAACACTATAACTTTTGATACTTGCTGGAGAAAAGGGGAGTTTTGTTTTGGCAAAACACGATATCTGGAGATAATACAGTGTTTAGTCTAATCAGGACCCTACATTTTAAGAGTTACAGTGTAAATTGCAATGACGTTTTTCAATGTTTTTGGTAGAAAATCAGTTACTTTAAGCGTGCATATATAGATTAGGGTCCGAATAGTTAATTTAACAGTGTTAGCACAAAACACTGTACCTAACTCGAGTTACAGTTACAGTGTTTTGTCATGGCACGGCAGTAATTGCTCTGAACAAATTAGAGGGATGAGCGAGCGCTGTGCGTAAAGTAATCAAGGGCTATTCTAATAATGGCGACCTTGTTATTCGACCAAGACGGCATTAAAAATGTGGTTTTAGAAAAAAACTAAAAAGCGTATTGTGTCTTAAAAACTTCGTTTTATTTTTCCTGAAAGGAATTGGCCGAATTACAAAATAATCACTTTAGTTAAAATAATTTTATTCCCGGTTAGGTTTTTATGTTTGGAAGTGGATGGAGAACTAATTTATTCAAACATAATTTGACAATAAATTTACTGATAGTATTTTTGCTGAATAAAAAACAATTTTAGGGTAATTTTTTTTATTACCTAGCGGAACCGAAACTCGGTGGATTCGAAACAGGTTTTTAAAATTACCTTAAGCGATGTTTATATAAAATAGAACTGAAGCAATAATAAATCGTATCTTTCTCGGGCTAATAATAATCAATATCGAATTTGTGGTTAAGTGGATTAAATTAGTAAATCGTACGCATGTAGTTAGTAAATTGCGGCTGGTGGAAATTTAAACCGGAGAATAAAATTGATAGCTGGTTTAACATTAGGAATCGTTATAGTAATCTTATTATTGTTCTTATTACTCTTATTAGTATTATTTTTTAGTGACTTAGTGCAACCGACATTAATACTCGTATCGCCCAAATGACCTGTTAAATTAAGGGCTTCGACGCGCACTAACGACTCCTGCGAATCCGATTACACGGCAATCGACGGGAAGCTATCTCGCTTATTCCGATCCCAACAAAAACATAGATGCGAAAAAGAGCCAAGTTCGCTGTAAATAACATCAGGGGTTGACGGTGTTGCTGATAAAAGTGCTGAGATCCCAAAAAATACCAATCCTTAATGAATTTATGGAGTTCCAAAACAGATGTCTTGGATTGTTTAAGTAGATTAGAAATGTGACTGATGGTACTTGGCTAAATTGACGAATCTAAAACCTTAGTAAGTACTTTATAAAGTGAAACCTATAAAAAAGTTCTTAAATTAATTTTAAAGATAATTTTAATTTGTACACCGTTTGAAGTATGAGCCCTACCTATTGCAAAAATTTCAAGTTTATAAATGGAATCTAGATGTAGTCAAAACTAAGATAAAGAGTCAGTGCTTGATAATAATGTTTATATTTATAAATATATGTATACATCATTTTAAAAGAGCGTCTCGCTAGACTACCAGAATTGCAAGTGTGTAAGTCGAACAGAATTTAAGTTTAGAGGGGCGGAAAGTATACTGAAATGGTTCGTGTAATATAATAACCTACTACCGGCGTGTGGCCTGTTTGGCGTACAAACTTGGCTGACACACTACCATGTGTCGAGATGTCAAATTGCTCACATTTTCGCAAAATTAAACCTGTCAAGAGATCGTGTCATACCGCAAGAAGCCTCACGCAGATGTGGCTCGACGAGTTCCATTTGTTTGTCATTAGGGAAAAGGTCGATTTCGTTTTTTTTGTATTATTTTGCTGAAGTACCCTGATGAAAAAGGAAGTATGTTATTGTATCTAATAAAAACAACGTTTACTTTTGTTTTTTTACTCATCCGTAAAAGCTATGTTTGCGGTATCTCGAGATATATGTTTGTTTTCATGAGAAACCGATACGTTTGTTGTGCTGCAATGATGGGTAGAGTTTTCCTTATTCGCGGCTCCGGGCGGGTGGCGCTCGCGCGCTCGAACTATGGTAAGAATTTATGATGATTGCTGCCGTCGGCACTCTCTGCCGCTCCTGGCGCTCGCCATATCTCATTTATTTATTTACTTTAGATATGCACCTATAGTTTTTGAATTGGTTTTGCCGAATTTAGACGAGCTATTGTTGTCAAAGATTGGATAACCTTTCCAGGGAAATACATGCCTACATTACAAGGTCTACAGGAAACAAAGTGAGGCAGTAATGTCGATGTTTAAATACACCATTATTATTCAGTCTCGTCCGCTTGTTAATCGTACAGGTTCGTCTGCTAATTATAACCACATTAAAGTCAGACGTGTGTGGAGTAAAGCTGCCACCTCTAAGCGTTGCACGTCAGTATTAAGTGTTATTATGCATTACTGCGAATGAGGTCCGAATGGAGATGGCGCGAGAAGCGATATATGTGGCGATATGCGGCGCACGCGCACCGACGTGTTTACGGCCGGTCGGCGACCTGCGCCCACAGTGCACAGATTAACTGATAATTATTCTAATACTAGCTGTTGCCCGCGACTCCATCCGCGAGTAATAGGGGTATAAAAAATAGCCTACGACCTATTCTCAGACCTGCCAAATATAGAGAAAAAAGTTTCATAAAAATCGATCGATGTGTTTCAGAGGAGTTCGATAACAAACACCGTGACACGAGATTTTTATATATTAGAAGAAGAATATAGTAAATTACATGCATACAGTTTTTGAACATAAAGATTATTTTATTTAATTATCTGGAGGTATAAAAAAGGACAGACTTTATTATTATTATTTTTGGTTACTTATCTGAAACCGAATCGAAATGAATACTTTGCTATTCATGGCAAACCAGTCTTAATTTAGAAGATAATTTTCTTATGTCGAAAAGTGCGCTCAGATTTTTATGATCCACGGTTATAACATATTTGCTACGAGATTATTAAAGGTAATCACAGTCCAAATCTTCTTGTATATATGTCTATTGTGTACTCGTTTTATTGCCAACATCGTGCATATAATCATATAATGTTTTCTTTTAGTAGCCTACCAAGTTTGCATGTCGTACCTATTTCGGACACTGCGGCATGGCGACTAGAAAAATCAAATTCAAAACGTTTATAAATTCTGTAAATAGTCCGTAAAGCGTTCTTTTACAAGCCTATTTTTTATACACGAGCGCTTTCGGAAATACCATCATTGCCAAGAAGAATTCGCCGTAAGAAACTTAGTAGAAAGTTATTTTTCCAAACAAAGCGCACTGGGACTGTTTCTAGAGGGCTCATCTAATCCCGATGTACCAATGTAATCACAACGTATCAGAACACATATTTTTCCGTGGAAAATTTGCTGCTTCTCGCTACCAAGACCTACACAAATTACTCGTTTAATTATGTGGCTGTTTGCACCGATTACGATCTTTACTTGACATGGTTGAGTGGACAAAACATTCCTGGAATATGTTGTTAACTCAATGTTATCTTGTTTAGTTAACTAGCTCTCCAAGGAAACAATGGTTCCATTGAATGAGTCGCTCTGAAAACATCGCAACTATTGCTTATCTCAGCCATTAAGCCGAGAGATAATGAAGAAGCGTATTCCGCTCGCCGCATGACTAACGGCGCCCCCAGGAAAGGCCCGCGTGCACCCGGGCTGCATTCAATCTGCAACATGACTGCATGGATGCACATGCTGACTGCCCATAAATTTCAATCGTACTTAGTTAGCGTGGAGTTGTAAGGGTAAATGTATGTATGTATGTATCATCCATCATTTCAGCCGAAAGACGACCAATGCTGAACGTAAGTCTCCCCCAAGATTCGCCAAACAACTGATCCTGCATCTGCATCCACCGGGTTTCTGCAACCTTAATCAGGTTGTCGGACTATATTGTTGCAGGCCTACCTACACTGTGTCTGTGCCCACTGTCACTTGAGTCTGGAGATTTTTCGAGTTATGTCGGTGACTTAAGTTCTTGCCTGGTTTTCATCATTTTTAATGTGGCCCTCTGAAAAACTTCGAGAAAAGACAAACTCAAAATTCTTTATTAAATTTAGGCATCAATTGATGCTCCTATGAACGTCGAAGAATCTACCACCGGTTTGGAAAAACCGTACCTAAGTACAAAGGTGACCTTATCTCAGCAGTGGCAGTTGGTAGTTACGTTGCAGTTGGTATGCAGTCCGTCTGTAACGGCCTTGAGCGCTGTGTTCCCTGCGGATGAAAGTTCTGGCTGCATTCTCCTCGAGTTCGTGCTGATGTTGACTGAGAGAAAGTTCTAATATTGGTGTTAGCGGGCCGCGTAGACTGTGGACACTAGGGCGCGTAACGCGCGATGTTTTCCCTCAAAATACTTATTACATTTTATAAATCCCAGCTGTCTACGTCGCCAGTTTCTGATAAAAAAAATATGGTAATTGAGAGAATAATTTTTAGATAAATAAATGGGTGGTTTAAGATTATTTTACATGTTTACTGTTAAGTACGTAATTCGTTTTAGGTATAGTAATAGGTTTGTTGTTGAGTTTGTATTCTATGTGATATGTGGAACTGGAACAGGACGAGTTTTCTTGATGAAACACGTATTTAATGCACAAAAGTAGCTCATATGCAGGTGTGGCAGCGGAGTAGCAAAGTAAAAAGACATTCATTAATATATGAACGCCCGAAAAGTAACCCCAGAATCAAATGTGTCGTCACGAAGGCAAAAGCCGGCCGCGGCAGTTTCCTAGCTACAGGTGGCAAACAGAACGAAGGTTTATGAGTTCGGAGCGACTGTTGAACTAACCCGTAAGGAGTTCGATTCCCGCCGCCGCGCCGCCGGCGCCGCGTGTTTGCCGCGCGTGTTTACCCGCCACGCTTTAGCTCGAACAAACGTGCTCTACAAACTTATGTAGACAGCTGTTTACATTAGTTAAGTCTACTGACTAATAGATGAGTTACCTTATTAAACAAAGAAGCGAATGCTAAACAATTCCTAATAAAGGGCATTAGCTATTCGTATTGTTAGGGCAAGGGCTTAGTTGAATTGTCAAACTGTGACCGAGGAGGCAGACGGCCGATGGAACTAGCAATGCGAAATACGTCGTTCATCTGTCGATTGTCAGGGTTTGTGATTCGGGCCTTAGTCGTGAGCGGTCGTATAAGAAAATATTAGCCTCTAAGGAATGAGCATGTGGCGTTTTTTGATATGAATTTGATACACGTAAAAGTATCACTTGAAACTGGTGTAAATCTGTATATAATTATTTTGACTATTTGTTAAAATAGTTTACAAGAGTAATTTTCTAATACTCCTCTAACATTTGTTTAACACTGTTTTCCCCCACATTTGTACGGTTTCCAATCGGCTCTCAGAACGGACTGCTTTCATTGCACGTATATAAATGTTAAGCTAATATTGAGATAAAGTTTTAGTTCAATACTGAATTAATAGGTTTAAGATTGAAGAAATAGCAAGCAAGAAGAAGAAGCGCCAGTTGTGCGTACTTTTATAATTGGATATGACTTCCGTGGGATAGGCAAGAAAATCAACAGCATAGAAAAAGTTAGCTATCAAAATGGTAGCACAAAACTATGCGTTCACATTTATGCCGTTAAAGGGAATCGTAAGTATGCAAAAACTTCACCAATTTTAAGAGTGTCCGTCCTTAACATTTCACGCATTTAGCGACGAGTCACATGTAATTAAATGTCTAAAATTTCTTCCCAATTTTTCTACTTGACTATCCGCTGGTGAAAACTGCAGTTAACATGACTGCATTCTCCCCATTTTCGATTGTTAAATATTTGCAGTCTTCTGGCTGCTGCAGGGTGATTTATGGCCTAAAGTGGGTAGAGAATCGTGATCATAAATGTGCAAAGAATTTATTTCAGCCATAAAACGAATATAAGTGGAACTTCCACTGGAAAAATATTTGAGATTACGCGACGCTCAATTTCTTTAAATATATTTACATAGTAAGAATGTTACCTAAATATGCGTAGAAATGAAATACTAACTAGTTTAGGCTTCAAAGCGTTCCAACTTTTCTATAGTAACATTTATATAGATTTTATTTTAAGCCTCATCAGACAGTTTTCTTTTTATTTATTTCAGTTCTGCATCTGGTAATAATTGATGAGCATTTGTTTCATAATTGGACATTTACCACAGCCAGAAAAAATTAGGAAATACTTTAAGACTATATAATAAGTCTCCATCACACTGGAACACAGGGACTGGTCATCCGCATTGGGCCCGCGTGGAACCTACGGTCCAAGGCCTCTCATTCTGAGAGGAGGCCATTGTGGAAGTGGGACATAAATAGTCTGGGATGATGATGATGATAAGAAGTCTTAGAGGGTATTCTAAATGAATAATTATCTATAGTGAGGTTCAACTGCTGGATTTGACTTCGCCAGGTAATATTTTAGGTAGCCGAGTGTTTGCGGCTTCCGAATTACGTGTCAAGTCCACCTTGCAACATAAATCACAAATTGGTTTCATAGCATGAGTAACGAAAGAAAATTCCGTTCTATTACAGTTCTGCAATTGGCAATCAGGAACGGTTGCGATAATTGCTGCGTGTATGATTCGGCAAGGCAATTGGCGGCGCTTTTGAATCGGCCGCCTCTATTAGTCCATGAGTCCATGGCTGCGCCAATACACGCGTATGCGACCGCATACCGGTACGTAGCCTTGTAATTTTAATGGCTCGGTCAAGACTCGCATTCTCATGATTTTCGTCAATAAAACAACGGTTTGAGTTAACTGTTACTAAATTTCACCGCTACAAAAAGAATCATCAAAATCCGACTACTCTGTAATAAGTTATGCGTGGTCATATAGTACAATCAGTAACTGAACAATCAATCATCCCCTGTTTTCCTACCCTTAGGGTAGGAATATTATTTCCAAATTTAAATGGGACCACCCTCGGGGTATACGCTTTCCAATAAAAAAAGAATCATCAAAATCGGACTACTCTGTAAAAAGTTATGCGTGATTATACACATTATATATATATATATATACACATCGACTTGAGAACCTCCTCCTTTTGTTTTCGTCGGTTGAAAAGTTATCAACGCACGAAGTGTAGAGCAATATCTTTTAGAAGTTTTCTAGACTCCCACACACAACTCCCTACCATCCATATCCCTTGCGTGGCTATACCGAACAAAAACCGCTACAAAAGAAAATCAGATTTATATTTTATTGAATCAGGCAGTTTAGGTCAGAAGAGGGCTTAGGAACGAGAGAAAACGGCGCCCGCGAAAAACGCAATTTTGAAAGCCCACTCGATTTGTCGATAACGATTTATTATTAAATTCCCCTTAGCGCGCGTCAGGACTTCTGACGTCGGTGCGAGTGCTTCAGCCGATTATTGTCTAAGAATAAGATAAGAAAGTATAATGTAGGAGTAGGTCGATGAAACAAGGTAAAGGGATGCAATTAAAAAATAAAGTTTTCTTCAGTATGTTTTAGTTTATTGAGCGAAAATAAAAAATAAAAATAAATAAATAAAAAATAAAAATCATTTATTTCAGGACGAGGAGTCCCATATACAATGTGTTAGTTACATTCTTAATATCTATGTTAGTAAGAGCATAAAATAAAATATGAATTTAAAAATATGCGACATCAGCTTAAAAGAGCTTGAATGCTAGTGACAATCTTTTTGTTGCTGTTTCATTTGCAATTCTACAACGTATCAATAGGTAATTAGAAACGCTGTTATGGCAAACATACTCTGTGATGGCTTCGGCCCAACTCGGCGGCTGGTCAGTCGCTGCCAGCGCTGAAGATTCTTGTTTATCTTTATAGTAATTTTAATGAGCCTCGTATCGTAATTTAACCTTGTGTAAGCCTTGTGTATTTAATTTCAGCTTTAAGTAGCAAAATAAGCTGTAAATAAAACTTTTTATTTTTACTCTATTCTTTTAATTGAAATCTGATAAAAGTTCTACAGTAGACCTACTATGTATAAACAAAATTACGATCTCTCATATAAAACTAACTAAATTGCCCAAACGTAATCGCAAACGGACAGTCAGACTTTAGTATTTGTGTATAGATTGAGATAGATGTGTGGTGGATTATATTATGAATTATGGATAAAGGTTTTAAGGTTTTATTCTCATTAAGAAGAAGAGGATAATATATTGTGTTTAGTAGTTGTATGTACGTACGCTACGCAGGTATATGATTTATTTTAACATTGGCAGTGTAATCTTCGCTCCATTCTCTTTCATAAACAAGATGCATCAAGGCCGTACCATGTAAATGGCAATGTCCTGTCATGAGGCAAACAAGTACAAAATAACTATATATACTTAGCAACGGTGTGCGTATTCTGGGCTAGCCCAGTCATCAGCCTGGAGGCTGTGTTACATTTTTACGCATTTAATATCATAATAACCCTGGAAATAAATAATACCTACATATGTACATATTTCGCGTTAAGACACTTTCGTTTTTACTTTGTTTTGTATCAAATCTATGTGAGCTGTTTAGTCGATAGTCTGAATGGACACGGCGGCGTCAGGAGGCCATTAGCTAGCCTTAATCCCCGATAATACGGCGATAAAATATAGAAGCTAAAAGAAGTAAAAAGTTAAACTCAACTTTTCATTTGTAAGTACAGTTCTGTAAAGAAAAACACTTAAGCGTTCGAGCGACAAGACTTGTAAATCTTCGGTCAATTTACCCTCTTATTTTTATGCTAATAAAGATCATTCGTTTCAATAAACTTTTGTCCGCTTGGACTCATCGAAGACAAAGGAGGTTGTGAGAAAAAATAAGCGATTAGGAATTGAAAAGTATCCGGGCGACTCCCTCCATCACCCTTTCCACTTAGTAGCCTGTAGATACACATTTCTTTTGGAAAAAAAAATAAACATGTTGCCAATTAAAGCTAATGCAAAACGGACTGCGTATTATGATTAATGCATCAATTGAATGATTTGATACCTACTTTATGCAAACAAAAGCGCATACGTGAGGTGAGCCGCAGGCTTCCCTTATATGGCTTATAAAAGGTAAGTATAAATATAGTAAAACCGGTGTAGGTTGGCGCGCAGCCCAGCGCTGGCCGTGGGAGTGGAGACCGGTCCTGGCCTTTGTTCTAGTCCCAACCAGCAACCCACGAGTTCCTGTGAGGCACACAGTGACAGTATTAAAGCTATCATTTACAAATTACCTGGATGTAGTATCCATCGTGTGTAATAAACATACTGCGCACACATCTGCGTTGAATACTGCAATTACTTACTAGCGGTTTCTTGAGAGGGTACAAAGGAAATTATTAAGTCTTAATTGTGATGAGTGTTGTGTGGGCAGGGCACATCGCTCGTAGAAATGATGGCTGATGGAGCTAAAAGGTTCTCGAATCGTTCACTGACCGGAGGACGTAGTGTAGGTAGGTGTCCAATAAGATGCAGCGATCACCTGGTTAAGGTTGCGGAAACGGGTTGGATGCGGATGGCACAGGACCGGTCTGTTTGGCGAACTTTGGGGAGGGGGAACCTATCGATGTTTAGAAAATTTTACTTTCGATGGTTTAGAATCCCGAAAACTTCATTTGTCCAAATGCATTTTTTTCTGAAACTGTATATATTTCAGGATTTATTTCAGGACCATCGTGTAGAACCCTTTAGGTTAGGTTAGGGTTGTTTTATAAAAATTCTGAATTATTTACAGTTTCATAAAAAAATGCATTCGGATAAATGAAGCATTCGGGATTTTAAATATTCAGAAAAAAAAACTATATTTTGATAGGTAAACTTATTGCGTGCTTATCGAATTAATAACTAAAACAGCGTCCAAGGGACCGAGTAGAGACCTAAATAGGATCTCGTTCCATGGAAGTCCTAATCATAGTTCTACAAAAATACGAAAGATATTTTATACCTACGATTTTTGTATCCATAACATTATTCACGGAATCTACAAGCAAAGTAAAGTAGTCTATTGGATTTCCTGCTATCAATTACGTATTGTGTCAGATATGTGTAAAAAGCGTTTCGGCATAAATCTGCCAGCAGCCGTCGGCACGTCCGGCACGAATAATTCAAGTGTATTCATAGTTTTTCTTTCATAGTTTTTCTCTCTAAATTACATTTAGGTACATGAAAAACACCTTGTTGTACGATGCAAAAAGAATGTGGTCGAATATAGTTCGAATCATTCTACTTCTACTATTAGCAAAAAGAATATCCGGGATGAGAACTTAAGCTCTATCAAGTCAATGATGTTTAAATGTAAATGCATCGTTACTCGAGGAGTAATTGAGCTAGTTTGTGCGTGGGCCGCCCATTTATCACTGTCCGTGACTCAATAATGAAACGTTAGTTTAAAACCACGCGCGTTGCCAGAACTAGCAACTCGATCGGTTTGCACTACCAGGAAAAAACCTATAAATATTTTGGTCTTGGCGAACGACTGATGATTTGGCCCCTCAATCCAGAAACGAGCCTAGGGTGCCATTACACCAGGAATGTGCTATATGCTACGGATAAATATGATAACCACCAATCACATTCATAGCCTCTGGTGGAAACGAGTTCAACTAAGGCTTAGTTAACTAAACTTAAGCTATGTTTTTTATATGGAAATATGCGTGCTCTGGGCGCGTGCTGTGAATGCTCTGAATCTTCCTCGCATAGCTACGTAGCTTAATATTAGTGGAAACGGTCACATAGTTCGTAGCTAGCTTTCACATCCTAGAAGCATAGCTGCATAGCACATCTCTGGTGCCTATCCTTAAAGCAGCAGGCTAAAACATGTTGCGGTTAAGTGGTTTGCTTCAGCATTGTTTCTTTGTGAAAACTGTAACTGTTTGTTGAAACTTCGTGAAAACTTTTGTAATTACGATGTAGATGTAATCAAGGTATCTCTGTTATACAGCAACTCCAATTATTGTACTGTTCGGTTGGGTCGTACAACTCCTGGTACTTTGGGTTCTTTATCGGGAACATAACAGTAGGTACTTTGGGTTTCTCTTGAAACTAACGTATGGATACATGGTTTAATCTAGAAAATCAATACGTACCTAAATGTACGATCTAAAGTCATCCAAAAATCGGTTACAATACAAACATATAAGTATGAAGCTTTAAGTAATTAAAACGATACAGGCGTATTACTTTTGTACTAGATATGGACTATATGCGGTATATGTATAATGGGATAAACCAACATTTTAAAATAAGCTTCTTTGTTATTAACCAATATAACTCAAAGGACGAATTTACTTGAAATTTGGCATACTTATGTAATTTGAATGACAATGCAAGTATAGTCAGCAAAAAGTATGTACAGTCAGCGAAAAAGCTTGCATTGAAAATTAAATTACAAAAAAGGGGACTAGCTTTCAGAATATGTTTTAGTTGTAATTATCATTATTTTATATTTTTGTTTTCTTTTTTCTTATTGTACATATTTTTTTTAGTCTAGGATAGTTGTACATAGGTATATAATATAAGTATTGTGTAATAAATTACAAAAAAACTTATTTTGTGTTATTGACAAATAGGAAATGCGTTATTTTTTAATTACATATTACAGTAAAATATTTCAACTACCTCTCTAAGCAACACGTTTGATAGGAAAATACAGCTTTTCCCGCTACCCAACGGTAACTGAACTGTCAATAAATAACGCTTTAATCGGCGTTGCCCATAAAATGACAAGATGAATATCTTTCCATGTAAATGTACTGGATCGAGCGGGCTGGACGCATTGCTCTATATCTTGATGCCCTGTCCTACTCGCTCATGTTCAGATAATGATAAATCTGTGTGAAATAAAAACGCAGCTGGAGACGTAACAAGCCGGATTATCTTACCATCAGGAATTGAAAATCAACTCTCGAAACGAGTGTCAAATTTGTCTGTACTAAATCCGTACGTGAGAAGTAATTGCCGTGAGTTTTAAAGACAGTTTCTTTCTGACATTAAAATCAGATTTCTATCCAGTTCGCACAAGTCTTTATTCTCGTCGCAAATGCCACCTGGGGACCGATTTTTGAAATCATAACACTGAAAATAACATTTGAAAGTGCTGAAAAGTGTGCTAAATTTGAGTAGGAGTAGAATAAAAGAAAAACCTAGAGGTAAGTAGATCTATTTAATTACATAAAAAAACATAAAGTCACGTCTGTATTTCCAAAGGGGATAAGCAGAGCACATGAAACTTTGCATTTACGTGTTGAGGCCACTTTTAGTAATTTTAGGGGGTGTTTCACCACCTTATTGTCAAACTGCTGGTTACGTAACCAATGAATAAACTAAGTACTGGAGAAATCTGTCAGCTAATGTTTTTCCAGTTTCACCACGCCGGTCCTGTGCAAACTAAGTACCACTTAACTAATCGTGGGTTTAACAAAAAGTCAGAATGGCAACGTCGCATTTCACGACCACGCGTTCCTGTTCGCACACTTTCGTTCAAAGAGTTGCTCATAATTAAAGCAAAAGAAATCGTAAACTATGTAATTTTAAAATACATCTATTGTTTTGCATAAACAAATGTGTAACATTATAATTAATCCAAAAACGGTATTTATTTACGATACTTTGTTAACAATAACAAAGAAAAATAAAATCACGTAAAACGAATCGAAAAGTGGCGCCAAACCATTTGACAGATTGACTTTTTTTTTAATGGCGAATATACAAGTTCAGGTAGAACAAACGATTGTGACACTGAAAAAAGTCTGTAATTAAAAAATATTACGAAATTTTGGATTTATTTTTACATACTAAAAGCGGGTTTATATTTTTTTATTCAAATCTTGATATTTAAATTATTTTACGCAATTTAGCATGACCTCTTTCTTTAAAAAATAAAAAATACTTTGATTTATTTTTCTGAAACCGGCTGAAGGGCTCTCCAACCATGGCCACAAAAAAATAAACTAACTTTATGTGACGGATAAACATGCTAAATGCCTCCTGATCTGATGGTCAAATTAAGAAACAGTTTGTCCGTCACTTAGCGCTAATCGAGACTGGTGAAACAGAAATTTTAATTCCATCTGTCAAATAAGGTTATGATTAAGCTAATCCGAACTTTAAGAAAAGTGGTGAAACAGCCCCTTAATAGGTTTAAAGGTAAAAAGTTTTAGCTGTGCAGTTTTATAGGGATACTTAGGGAGACCGAGGAGAGTTGTGACAGAGGAGAGTTCTGTTATCGACGATTTTTGTGGGTACTTGCTAGCAAGCTCGCAACAGAGCATGTTTGAACTAAAAAACGCGTGCTATTGCGAGCTCACTACCAGTTAACAAATAAGTTCTAAAAAATCGACTTTGTCACTACTCTCCTCTGTCACAATTGTCCTCGGTCTCTACACAGATTTTTACTACTTTCAGATGGTATTTTCTCGCGATATGATTTCAAAAATGGCTCCCCTTGACCTAGACACAATGCAGCCAGCCTTTTTAGGGTTCCGTAGCCAAATGGCAAAAAACGGAACCCTTATAGATTCGTCATGTCTGTCTGTCTGTCCGTCCGTATGTCACAACCACTTTTTTCCGAAACTATAAGAACTATGCTGTTGAAACTTGGTAAGTAGATGTATTCTGTGAACCGCATTAAGATTTTCACACAAAAATAGAAAAAAAAAAACAATAAATTTTGGGGGTTCCCCATACTTAGAACTGAAACTCAAACATTTTTTTTTCATCAAACCCATACGTGTGGTGTGGGGTATCTATGGATAGGTCTTCAAAAATGATATTGAGGTTTCTAATATCTTTTTTTTTTAAACTGAAGAGTTTGCGCGAGAGACACTTCCAAAGTGGTTAAATGTAACTTCTAAAATAAGAGAATGATAAAACTAAAAAAAATATATGATGTACATTACCATGTAAACTTCCACCGAAAATTGGTTTGAACGAGATCTAGTTTGTCTGTCTGTCTATAGCAGTAACCAATCTACAATGATCCCACACTGCGCACGTTTTGCTTAGGAGCAGGGGTCTGCTAAGACTGGTTGTCATAGATACTTATAAATTTGTACGGAACCCTCGGTGCGCGAGTCCGACTCGCACTTGGCCGGTTTTTTAGTTGAAGCTTTTCTCGCCATTTATGTCCCTTTTCTATTAAATAGGTAATTAATTGATTAAGACAGGGGTGGATCGAACGACAAGCGAGAAAATGTAAGCAGCCCAAGCCCGGGCCCGGTGGCTCATTAGCGAACAGTTTCCATCTGGCCGACCGCCCGCGGCGGCTCAACCTGTCTTCGCCTTCACGTGTATTGGGTATATTTTTGATATCTGTAATGACAACGTACTTATTAGTCTGCCTCTAGTAAAAACTAGTGTCCCAAAACTCAATAATAAATAATTGGTATCGGTCGAGAGGCCAAACCTAATTATCTATGGCCTCTCAAGCAGGGTCGTGGGTTTGAATTTGGGCTCGCACCTCTGAGTTTTTCAAAATTCCCAATTCGCACTGGGCCCGCGTGGGAACTACGGTCCAAGCCCTTTCATTCTGAGAGGAGGCCTGTGCCCTGCAGTGGGACGTGTATAGGCTGGGATGATGACGAGAGGCCAAGTTACACCAATTCTGGAAAAATAATCAATGTCACTTAGTTACACAATAATAGCCTTTTTTTTGGAAAATATCTAACACTATCTAAAATTTTTTCTAATATTTAAAATCCCGAATTCTTCATTTATCCGAATGCATTTTTTTCTAAAACTGTAAATATTTCAGGATTTTTATAAAACAACCCTAACCTAACCTAAATGGTCCTGAAATAAATACTGAAATATTTACAGTTTCAGAAAAAAATGCTTTCGGGCAAATGAAGTTCTCGGGATTCTAAACCTTCGGAAATAAAATTTTCTAAACATCGATATGATCCCCACTAAAAGGGATAGGTATGTTATGTTACTCTGTTATCTTTTTTTTTATACAAAACTAATATAGCTAAACCTCTCGTCTACAACCACGTTAACGTTGACTTCGGGTTTTGATTAAAAGTAAGCAACAGAGGAATGCAAAAAGAAAGGAAATTTGCGAAAATACGGAAAAGCCTCGAATATCTTCCAAGATTCGGGTTTACTGCGAACTTATATCCGTGCCCACCGAATATCACCGAAGGTATGCAACGCCCAAACTTTTCAATAACTTTCAGGACGCCGGCTTTTGTACAACGACTCTGGTTAACTTTTGAACATTTCAAGTCCGAAGTACAAAAATTTTCGTTTCTATGGATCGTAAAAAGAGCACTTACATTGTTTTTCATTGGCTTAGTAAGACTAGTTTAGGTACTACTTAGGTAGTTTTATACTTTTCGCTTGAGGTTTTACTTTAGGCTCCATTAATTGAACAGGCTGGGATAACATTTTAATGCCCATAAAGTTCCGATGGAGTTGGAGGCTCTACATATTTCATATTCATCTGTAGCTACAATAACCATGTTACATGCTAACCTTAATCAACTTCAAGAAGTTGATTCCAATCAAGGGTATCCCAAGAAACTTAGAAACAAGTAACAAGTGAGTAAGTACCTGTGATTTAGTGGGCCGTAGCCGCGGGAGGAGCGGGCGGGTCGGGCCGCCGCCGGCGACGCCTGATCTTCTAAGTGGCGGATTAGCCAGCCGCCTAATTATCTCAACATGCGGTAATGTTTCAAAAAGGTCGTATTATTCATGTGCGTAGGGTAGAATTAATTTTAAGCCCACGGGGTGTCGCTTGTCTATTTTCGTAATTAAATAAACTTTTTCGAGTTCTGACATTATCCTCTGTTCAAAATAATCCTCAAGGAGCTTAATTTGCTTCATTTGTTTCAGAATATTTTTTCCGACGCGAGAACAGACGTGGAAAATTGAATTATCTGAGACGAGATGCGACTCGGAGTTTTTGCAGCGCCCCGGTTCATGACTAACAAGCAGCAGCTCATGCTAATTGTATGAATTGTGGTTAATTAGAGATGGCAAGCGCCTTTATCGTGTACCAACAGCTCCTGCATAAATACAATGTTTTTATGCACCGATGAAGAATCTGTTGAGATAAGAATGCGTGTAACTGATACTTACTTACCTATTATACAAGTATGCATTTGGCTCACACGGTCAAACGAACTGAATGGAATTGAGCTGGTTTAATTCTTGGAAATATTATATGTCTGGACAATTTATGTGCACGTAAAGCCGAAGTTAAAATAATATAGATAAGTTTTAGTAATAATAAACTGTATGATTGTACGTCTCGTCGCAATGATACCTGTGGGAGAATAGCTGGGTTGGGTAAGAATAATAAAATTAGACAAATAAGACAGAAGCAAGATACAAGCGTCGTACCTATTCACAATAAACGTCTGAAGCATTACCACTATTGCCAGTGTGACCATAGATACTTATCAAAACTATTTAGCCTTAATTTCCTCGCTTCAGATGCGCACATATGTTCTAGATTTTTAGTTAACACGTTCACTGCTTTTGGACCCCCCCGGACGGTTTAAGAAAGTTTAAGAAAGAGACCAAATAAGAAAATGGCAAGTTAATAAAGATACGAGTTAGGAAAGAGACAAGTTTCGGAAAAAGACCAATTAAGAAAATGGCAAGTGAAGAAAGAGAAAAGTATCTAAAGAGAAAAATATCTAAGCGTATGACATAGACAGATTTACCTATATACAAACTTATTCAATATTAATATTTTCACACCACCTGCTCGACAATGCCTTATTATATATCATGCAAACCTCTCTCAAAGTAAATCATTATAGCCCTTGGCTTTCGCCGGGGCGTAATGTTGTACTGAATTTCATTATAACCCGCCGGGCAGTAATGTGATTCTCACTTCTCGTAGTTCTTATTGGTATGCACTTAAAGTCTAATTTCAAAATCGCTCGGCGTGCAGGCGCCGCGCAGCTCGTGCACGTGCTGGTGCTCAACGTGCTCAGCCCCGCGGGGGCCGCGCCGCGCCTCATTTATTTGCAGTTCCGCGGCCGAACGAAAACAAAGTCAAATACTTAAACAAAAGCCGCGAGTGTTTCAATACGCTGCAATTTTAAGTATCAAAACTGCAAAAGAAGATAAAACATTAAGAAAATATCGAGTGACGAAAGTGATTTGACTCCTGATTCCATTAAATTAGACGCCTTAGGACCACTTGCACAGTTCAGGGTAAAAAAATTAAATCGGTAACCCTGGGTTAAGAATGACAGTTCCATACATTTTGACACTTGTTAACCCTGGGTTAGCAGTTAACTCGCTCGGAGTTAAGTAGCTAACCCAGGTCTGCGCAAGCCGGCCTTAGAAATTGTTAATAATGTACTCCCAGAGAAGTCGAAGGAAAAATACTAAAAAGCTTACAAAGATTTCGACAAATGGAAAACTGCGAAAGGCGCAAAGTCAGTGTCATAATCAGTGCTTCTGGGTCTATTTCGAGTATCTTTCTAGTAGCCTTGGTTTTTATTGTCTCGCAAAAGGTGAGAAAAGTAGAGTATACTCCTCGGGGATAAAACTGATTTTGCCTTGGGCGCGCTTAAATCCTTCACTGCTCTCAGGACTCCATCTTAATTCCCTCGCTTCGCTCGGGAATCAACTAAAAACCCCCTCGCTACGCTCGGGAGTTAAATCTGGAGTCCCTCAATACGCTCTGGATTCAATACCGCGCCCGTGACATAATGCAGTGCTTTATCCCCTTGGTGTACAATCTACTATTATAGATTTTATTGCTTTGACCAGTCGACTACATAAATAGGTACATTTTTTTACTACATACAAATTAAATAAGATAAAATGATCGAGACTTTTAGGGACGCCCTACTAATCATATAAAATGTCTGTCTGTCTGTCACCACTTCACTCTTTAACCGCTGAACCGATTTAGATGAAATTTGGTATGGAAATAGTCTGAAACCCAAGAAAGGACCAAAGGATACTTTTTATTACGGAAAATTGCATAATTTCTGCGGGATAGCGATAAATTAATTATTAGGGACATGTGTCTCACACAGTAGATATATTAGCTTTTGCTCCCATTCTTCCGTCTTAAGGATCTGCCACACTGGATGCGTTCTGCGGTCGTGGTCGCGGCAAATCCTTTAATCGTTCATCGTTTAATCTCAGGCAGACCTTAACTACAAAATACTGTTCAGTAAATAAGGAAAAAATCTTACATACATATCTTTGAGCCTAGACACATTACAAATGCGGTGAAGAACACAGCTCCACGTCTAAAAGTCATATTCACCGGCTAATTTGACAGCACCAGTTTGGTACTCGAGGACATTTCTCTTTGCTAGCGTAAAGTATTCATGAACCGTGCCCGAATACCCGCGATCAATGCGGCGCCGGGCTGGCAACACCAGCGTGCTGACCCGGGGCTGACAGCTCCTCCATTATTTCTGCTAAATTGGATTTATGCTAAAATCCCCGAATTAGATCAGAGCTGAGCTGACCGTTCATTAGCGCCTCTGCGGCGAGCGAATTGTACCTGTATGCAACACAAATGTATTCGAACTAGGGCTTTCAAATAAATAAATCGTTAAACACTCTAATTTAGGACCCGGCGCGTCTAATTCTGATCCGCTTTGGACTATGAACGCTCGAGCGACGAATTTGTAATTTATCGTAGGTAGAGATGCACTAAACCCTGTTGGAGTTAAACTAACAACAAACTATACTTCAAACCGGGGTCACTCCAGGAAGTCGTTGGTAACGTTTGCTAGGCTTCCTCCAGAAGTTGGGTTGGCATGAATGGTGCCTTGTCGATTACGCAAAATAAGCACACATAGCCTTACCTTACCTTAACTACAGCAATTATAATTTATCTATCTATCTAAACTTATCTATGTATGTATATATTAAATACATTTAAACGAGTGATTCTTGTATTGTATAAGTATAAGTATACTATACTTTTATACAATCAGAATCTCGGAATCGGCTCCAACGATTTCCTTGAAATTTAGTACGGAGGGGATTTCGGGGGCGATAAATCGATCTAGTTCGGTCTTAACTCTGAGAAAAAGCATGTCTTCGAGTTTTAGTTCGAACAAAGCTCGATCGCCCAGGTAATTATATTATAAATGCGAAAGTTTCTGAATATGTGTGTGCGTGCGTCGTGTGTGTGTAGGTATGTGTTATTTCTTCACGCTAAAATGGCAAACTGATTCGTATGAAATGTGTTATGAGGTAAGTGGACATCTGCAATAACACAGTATGTTTTTCCGATATGCCTCACAGATCGGAATAAAATCCCGGAATATCAATCGCTAAGTTTAGCGACATGCAATTTGGCCAAAGTATATTTTTAGCAACGTTTCAAAACTACGCTGTAATTTTGTTGTATAGTCGACCAAGAAACTCCTTTACCACCCTAAAGTTCAATGTCAGTTGTATGACTTGAAATCAAAGGCTATTTTCACTTACAAGTCAATGTGACAATCAGCCTTATTGTTTTTATTCTGATGTAGGAACTGTCACAAAAAATGGTAAAACACTTACTTGGTCAACTATACTTAAACTTTTGAAAATTTTCACGGGAAATTTCCGAAGTCTCAAAATTTAAAGTCAAAAGCTAGATCTACTTAAAGTATACTCGTATGTGACACTGTAAGTATTTATCTCAAATTTTGGCACCAAATTAGAGAATTACCTACCTACTTTTAAAATAAGTACATATCCATTAAGTATACGAGCGCGTCGGAGTCGGTTACAATAAAACAAATTAGTTCCGCCGCGGATTTTGGTACCTACTAATTTTCCAATACGGTAATAAAATAACTACCATGCATACCACTAACCTTTCCACGTTGCGTCGCTATCATGTGGGTAGTACTAATATGTTCTATAGAACAAACCTAAATTTAGACTGAACTCTTTTTTTATCGACCCGACGCTTCAGCGGCTACAGTATTTAACACGAGGTCAGGTGTTAAGTGGTTTGGCCAGTCTCGAGGGCAGAATGGTCGTACACTCTGGATTGGGTTAGATTATTGATGGCCATCGCCTAATTTCATGTCATGGTTGCCATAGAATTGCTAAACGGTGACCTCTTCATTTAATGTCGTATACTCTAAGAAAAGAAAGGTCTTCAGGAAGTGACGTAATATCTTCACGTCCAAAATACTACAGTGCCTCAAGACGAAAGTCATTCACCAATGTGTGTTGCCCGTGATGACAGACGTGGTCGCTTACAATGGGCCTCGTAAGAAAGCTGTAACACAAAAATAACTGTGCTGAATTCAAGTTGCTAGTAAAATTGCAGAAATTACAACTCATTTGAATTTTATACCTACATAGAATGCAGTAGGTAACAATTACTTTATTCACCCGTGACCTTACGATAGCTACGTTTATGTACATAATATAATGCGTGTTCATGCAATTCCTCCACCTCCACACTGTATGAACCACACAGAAATCACACAAACCCAACTATCTCCACCACCAAACTACACTGACGCGTTTCGAACTCAACCAGAGCTCATCTTCAGAGTACCGCAACCGTTCACTGTGCTACCAGTACCTCTACCATGAGTTTACACTAGTTTACAGTGACCGTAATCGCTAGCGACGGCGTAAATGATTTGTATGGAGAATAGTACTTCCGTAAGTGACCGCTAGAGGCGCTGTACAATTCTCCATACAAATAATTTACGCCGTCGCTAGCGAGTACGCTCACGTAAACTAGTGTAAACTCATGGTAGAGGTACAGATGTTAGACTAACAAACCAAAACAAATATTTTATTGTCACTGTAACTTTTCAAAGCGGCGCTGTAGTTTGGTGGTGGAGATAGTTGGGTTTGTATGTGTTCATACGTAGCTATCGTAAGGTCGCGTGTGAGTAAAGTAATTGTTTAAATTCAATACTTAATAATTAGACATTAATTCTATTTTTATAGCGTTTTTGCATATTTTGGTACTTTTTCACTGACAGTGCTAATTTCAGTAGTTATTCGTGTTAGGCGTGTTGTATTATGCCGTAAATTAATGCATTTATCAACGGCACCGAACAAACTCTGCCTAAAGAAGTCTCTAGCTGCAGAAATGGCGCCAAACTTCAAGTTCTGTCTGGTAATGTCAGTTGACGTCGACATGTCATTTTCAGCCTATAAATTAATATTAAGTGACTGACAGACGTCGCAAGTTTGCTGCAGAAAATATGTTATTTTATTGTGAAAATAATCGTAAGGTCTAATAATAAATGGTTTTTTGATTGTGCATATTTCGTGCATATTTCGGGCCTTTTTTAGTGCATATTTGCATGCATATTTTGGCATTTTGATAGTGCATATAATCCGATGTCTATTAATAATACTTAGTAATTTATTTCTGAAACTTATTTCCATAATATGGACCTCCGCAAAGTAACGCCTGATTCAATAAATTTCTTAGTTTTACTTATTTAATTCTGAAGAAAATACTGATTCAGAAATAAATGACTTTATGACAAATGAAAATTATGACAAACGATACATTATGGCATATGAAATTCGGGCAAACGATAGAGAACCACATTCAAATGATATTATCGAGTGATGTTATTTCAAAAATCAGTTCCATGATAATGCTTCACCCTTGCACTGCCGTACAACTTCAGCCCTATTAGCATACTTGGTAGCAGTTCCGGCGTCGAGTGGGCTTTGCATTTAACGTACCCGAAGGAACTAACTTGTAACAACAATATGAAGTTCTGTAGAGGGCATAAAGTAAAATAGACGGAGCGATAAAAGTAGGTAGTCGTGTATGAATTATATTAACGCTTGACTTGCCAAAAAAGCTTTTCGGCATCATAAATATCATCTGCATCAAATACCGTCCTTCCTGTTGCTCCTCCTTTGCACTATAGCATTAGGTATCCAGGTATCACCATATTAATCGGGCTGGTTTTTGGCACTTAGGCGCAGCGGTGGCTGGCAGTGCAGGCAGTGGTAGCTTTTCGACTCAGAATACTTATCCTCTTATTCAAATCAATTTGTCCCTATCTGTCACTAAAATTTGCATTTGAAAGACGCAGATAATACGTGTGTTTTTTCTAAAACATGTTTGTAATTTTGTATGAGTGTGGAAGGGTGATAAATAAGATAAACTAAAACTACAAATTCAACACCATACATAATACTGTTTATTAGATACTTACCATTTAACAAAAAAAAATACAAAGAGAATCACAAGCGGGCGAGAGAGCTTAAAATAATAAATACAAACGTACAACTATACTTTCTCTACAAGTTAAGTATGAAGTATCTTTTTCTATTTATTTTTTTATTTTCTTCAACTTCATTTTTTTATTACTTTTACTGTCATCCCGTGAAACCATATATTTCAAACTAAATACAAACAGAAATATA